>JAFBJU010000331.1:1517379-2040426 GCA_016785305.1 Colistium nudipinnis | reverse complement strand
ATGTTGCGCTATATCTGTGTGTATGTGTGTGTCAGCACCTTGATGAGGATCTTCTTGCGGAGCTGGTAGGGTGAAGGAAGCTCCTCCGTGTTGTTATCGACCGGCTTGGTGAGCAACAGATCTCCAAACACCTTCTTAAAGTGTGTGGCCATGTTCCTCTGTTGGACCACACTGCAGTGATCCTCGATGGATAGAATCACAGGATACCTGCACAAATGTGAAATCCTTTACTCATTTGAAAACATAAATATCAATACATGTAGTGGTCTGTGTTAATAATGTGGCAGCGGCCAAAAAACTAATGAAACTCTGACAAGAGTATAAATAATTTGGCTTCATTACTTAGGCTCGCCATCGATAACACACTTACTCAGACGTTATGAAGGCATGTTCTTTGATGGTGTGCAACACATCCAGGAATTTGATCTTGGAGGTAAGGGTGTGGCCGTGATAGATGATTGGCAGGTCATCCGGTCCATCCCAGCAGTCGACTAAGATCGAGGGACAGTCAAAACTTCTGGTCAAGCTCAATAAAGGCTTTTAACCTTGTAAATAACATGTATGACCCATGAACATGGAGAATAATGTAGAATTACATTCGATCTGCAAGTGGTCAGTATTTGATTTTTTTCTAATTTGAAAACACAGTGAGCCAGCTCTTGCTTCAGCCAAATAACTGACAACAATATAAAGATTTGTTCCGCAGCGAGATTGACCATAAACAACTCAGACGAAGGAAGACATTTCTTCACAGACACCTTGGAAAGCCACATTTAATTCAGAGTTTTGTGAAAATGTTGACTCTTACGCTCGATGCAGCGGCAGCCCATCCTCAGACAGCGGGCATAGGCTTCTAGAGATGATTCACTTGAAAATTGGTCACCTGTCAGATAGCTGGGATAACAACAAAAGGGAAACAATCTCATTATAGTGTGCGAGTGCTTAATACCACAGATTTGAAACATTTGACAAACCCTTAACATGTGTCTACATATGTGGACTGGGATGTGTACATTTGAGTTGTTAAGAGACAGGTTAAAGGACCTACGTGTTGTGTGACGATGAGATCCAGTACTGAGACAAAGGTCTTTTCATTTCATCGTGAACAACAGGTGATAGTCGAGGATCACACACAGAGTTCTCTTTGGAGAACAGAAAGGTCAGGAACTAGGAAAACAAAATGACCAGACAGAGTAAGGGAGAAGAATACATTCTTGTTCAGTTTTTTTGATAGTTTGTGTATTGTGTCACCTCATCCAGTTGTAGTATTGGCTCAGGATGCGGGCCACCCCTCGTGTATCCCATGAGAAACTCTCTGACACGAGACAGCTCTGACGCCCAGGACTCCTAGAATGAGCCAGACAAAGAAGTGAGTACACGGTTTATAGAGTTTTTTGTTTAATCCTTTTTTACTGGCTCTGTGTTTGCTTTGTACCTTCTGGTCCATCTGTAGAAATTTCTGGAAGTCGTAGAGAGAGATCTGACAAAGCTCTGGTCTGTCAACATTCCTACAAAGACAGCACATTTAGACGTTAGCAGAGCAGTGGAGTGAAAGTTTGTGTAAGGCACAAGAAAAAGGGGTCGGTGACATGAATGTCTGTATGATAACGAATTTGATATTAACTTTTAAAAATGCATTTTGTTGGATAATGTCCTGTGACCATCAAAAAAGGGAAACAACATTAAAGGGTAAAAAACGCGCACAAAAACGTTTCACTTTCTTGTCCTGCCAAAGGACACGGATAATCTGAGCAAGACACGAGAGACAATTAGAGGGACGACCGTGGCGGGGGTGCGTGCATACAACAGAGTGCATGCTGAGGAAGACGAGCAGGTGAAGGTGCAGGGACTCACCGCAGGGGGAAGGAGAGCTCCAGCTGCTCAATAATCTGGGAACAAAGAGGGGGGACGGGACCGACAGGTGGGAGGGAGCCAGGTGAAGCATAAACAGTTGCAGATCAACGTGTGGCCGAGTGCAGAGGTGGAGAATAACACGATGCTGGTGAATTTACTCAAATACTGTACTTAAAGGTTATTTTAAGGAGGAATTTTGCTTGTGTATGGCTTTAAGTATTTCAGTTTTCATGATTAGCCCATATCTATATCATCAGTAACTATAATTTTAATATTTCTGTATATTAAGGGATTTTCAAATCAAACAGCACACTGGATTTCTATTAATATTTAACCGTTTTTTTGCATTTATGCAATACAATGTTTTAAGGTACGTAATTGCTGAACATACCATAAACAGATATGATTGTGTTTACTCCATGAATAATTATGAGTCATTTTACTTGAAAGAGGATTTTTAATTTGAGTGGAATTGTATTTCCTTGTGTTTAACAGCTTTCTTTGAAAATACAGCATTTGAGTACATCATTCACCATTCAGTGAGCAAGTGTGTGTGCGCGTGTTTGTATGCAAACCCAAAAACGACACTCACGCTCCTCTGTGCATCAAACATCAGTGTTCTGTAGAGCTGTGCAAAGTTGGGGTACGACAGATCGCTCCTGGCCTCCACCTCCTGTTATAGTGACAAATATTCAGCACTGTGTCAGGTTAGAAACCTCAATTGAGAGTGGGTGGAAATATGTTCACGTAAACTGAATGTATCTGATTAAACTTGATGTTTTTGCTCTGACCTGGAGCTTGTCTTTGAGAAAACGCATGTTTGGGACTCTGTAGTTGATCTGAGGCAGCAGAGCTTTCACTTCTTTCACCGTGATACTAGAAGTGAGACAGAGAGAAAGAAATTCATGAGAGAAACAAGTACAGACCCACTGAACAAACTGAAGCAGACTGGACAATGAGGCGTATAAACAGCGTTTCAAATTCAAGGTCCAGTGATATTTTTTGTTTGTCTTTTCACCAGGAGATGGTGCTGCAGAGTTGAAATAGCCAAGTTCTGTGTGCGGATTCTCCATTTTTAAACTATTAATTTAATTCGATTTTATACCAGGCAAAAGTCTGTCTTGAGTCTGGTGGTATTCTTCTTCATCTTTAAGGTAAAAAAAAATTGATCAAATAAAAAAAAATCTAAAAAAAGTACAACCAACCCAGTGTAGCAAAGCCTGAAATATCTTATTGCTCTCTGTCATAGAGCTACACTGTTTTAGTGGATGATATGTCCTTCATTACCAGAACCATACACACATATTTGGTTTATTTTGACTCCCACACGCTACATCCTGCTGGCCAAAAAACTCACCATAGTGCCAAATGTGGATTAATCCGCAGCTGAAAACCCTCAAGAAATGCTCTATTTCCTGACATTTGTTTGCTCAAAGATCCAGTGCCCGGCTTTTTGGGCAATCACTGATTCTGTTAAAGTGCTTGACAAAGGATTTCAAATATGTGTGTGAAATCTAATCACTATTTTAAAATATTAAACAAAGATAAAAAACAAATCCTATCTTTATTTGAATAAACTCTGACACTTTGGCATTATCTGCAACAGAGACTTCCCATTGACGGCACTGAGTAATGCTTGTTTAAAAGTTGACTGTTTCCACAGACAATAAGGAACCTTGATTTTTAAGCTCTTAAGCTATTCTTCAAATGCTGCATTTTTGGGTTTATAAAAAAAAAAGAGTGGACTGTATTTGCAGATAAGCTGCTGAAGCCTTCCTCCTCCTTCCTCGAGATCTTTTTTTTCTTGGACAAACAGCACATGTTAAATCACTTTAGCTGATTATGAAAACACACGCAGCCTCGGTAACAGAATGTGGTGGGAAGCAAGAAAGGCAGGTAGGCAGGGCAAAAACATCCAGGTTAATGCACAGAGGCGGAGATGATCCTTTGGGGTCAATGACCGAGTGTTGTCACTGCCAGGTCTGATTTGTCTCTCGTCCGACTATTTATTACTATTTTCACAAGGGACAGGAAGTTACCCTGTCCGAAGGCCCAGCACATCGCATCACTTCCTGCTCCTTATCAGGCAGTGGCAGGCTGTTTGTCCTGGAGCAGGTTCCACCGAAACAGAAGCATGGACTTACTAACATGAGCACCAAAGAGAAACCCCCCCTGAGAAGTGTCTGATGTGTGGTTGGTAAGGTCTGGGCAGATCCCGGACAGGACCATAACAGGCCCATTGATGACATCTGGATCTGGTTTCACCTTCATTTTCCACCCACTGTGACCAGACAACCAATGAGCATCAATCTCACTCTCACTCTAAAAAGTGACAACTGGGTGTTTATGTGTTTTGTGGCGACTCACCCACCTGCCCTCGTGGTTCCTGTCCATGACTTCAAATTGTTTCCTCAGCCACCTACAGGGGGGAGGAGGGGGGGTTGAAAAAAAAGACAATTAAAAAGCATTTATTACTTATGTTATCTAAAATTAACTAAAATAATACAGCCAAAATGCACATCACTGCGATGCTGAGGACAGACACTAGAACAATATTTTCGCATAGAAATCAGTGTCAACTGTTTTTCATCTACTCTGTGTTCACATTGCGTTTCTTTTGAGGAGGAACAGCTGATATTTGCCCAACACTGTTGTCAAACCTATATGTTTTTTTTCATAATTTTATAGGATAGGCGAAAGGTTTAGATAGGGGGTAAACATGCACCAATAGGCCAGAAAAGAGGAGAAACAGTGGGGGCATAATAATACATTATTATACAGACAGACTGTCCAAAAGGGTTTTGTCCTCAATTGTAAAAAGAATAGCTGTAGTATACAGGACAATAAAACATTCGGTTCAACAAGCTAAAAAAAATAATTCAACTGGTGAATCTGTTCCACAAACAGCTTACACAACTATCATAAACAGACAGAATTAGCGTTGTCCTTTTCCGCTGACCATTTCCAAATATATAGCAGTCCCATTATGTCAACAACACAACTCTGTCTCTCTCTCTCCAGCACATCCTCACAGCCTCTTCTCTGTTCTCCTGCTCCCGCCGCTGGAGCCAGAACCCTCCCTCTGCACATTTCATTTGGAGTAAACATTCTAATCGCAAAACAAGTATTTGTCTTCTCCTCCGACCGGCCGCCTCCTCTCCAGCCCAGGTTGCTCCTTCTTTTGATGCAATTACACATGTGGATTACCTTATACCACATGTCTTCAATCGTTTGTTTTATCTTACTCCTTACTTTGGCCTCATTGTTGATTCATTTTACAGTCGCTATTTCACAATAGCTTCTACTGTATATGACTCTTGCAGGGTGTGGTATGTCTTTAAGGGCAAGGCGTGCTTGAAGGGAACGATATTGTATGACATATGGCTGCAACGATCTGACTTTTGCGGTCTATTTAACCAATACCGATTATACATACACACACACACAAACAAATATACTGCATGAATATATATATTAACATGAAGATACAAGAACATAAAAAAAACACATTCACCTGTCTATCTGCTGTGGTGCAGGTGCTTTCTGGGTGTCATTCATCAGCCAGTTGAGACCTGTGACCCACATGTTGACCTCCTCTTCACTGAAGGCTGCAATGTCACAGACAGAAGCAAACACTTAAGAGGATGTTTTGCTTTTATGTAATAAGGCATAAATAATACAGCACATATACTGTACAAAGCTACACTTGTTTTTAGTTTTTAGCAAACAAATGTATGTAAAATTGTTAATATGAAGATAAAGGTTTTAACACTGAAGTGGAATTTAATGTGATATAGAAAGACGTTATCAGTCATCAGACCAAAGGTTGTATAATTAACTAATTGGATGTGGAAATTCTACAGGTTATATTTACAATCATGTTTTCTTATCGTGTTCTTCCTCTCTCTGACCGAGACAAATGCGATAAAGATTTTATTCACAATTTAACTGGTCAGATTTTGGTCAAATTATATATGGTCTAGAGATGGTGAAGAGGCCTGAAGAAAAATATCTGTGATAGTCAAATGTATTTAATCACATGTGTACACAAACACACTAAATTTGCAAACACTTACCAGCCACACTGAGTGTCCTGAGGCGAAACTCAAGGCTGTATAGCACGATGAAACAGTGGGCGGAGTCCAGTTTACGAGCCTCCTCCGGGTAGCGCTCAAAATCACGGGAGCACCTCCCCAGCCGCAGCTCTCGGATCTCTCGTATGTCCACTGGAGGAGGGAGGCAGGAAGGAAGGATAATGTTGCATGAGCACAAATATGCACAACCATAAATCAGTTTGGCTCAGTGTTGGTTTCTCTGCCAAACACAGTGAAATTTGCTGTTGGAGAGCTGAACTAATGTACTGTGTATGTGCAGAAGCCCAAAAACAGACATGCAAACATCTCAGCTGTTAGTGGCAGGATGCTCCTAAATGTCTGCAAATCATTTTTCAGCAGCAGCAGTCAAACAAATAAACTGCTACATTCTGCAACTTCCCTCCACCCTGTAATTAAATCTTTGATGGAATAAATCACTTAGATAGGAGAAAAGTATTCAAATTCTTAGTTTGACATTGAGTTTATCAATGCATTCATATCTTTATTATTAGGTATTATGAGTTATTTTCCTGTCAAAGGTTTCTTGTCCATTAGCTCTGTTTGCACCTCAGTTTTGAACAAAAAATACAAAGATTTTTTTCTATTTACTGTGACCGTTGTTTTAAATATTCCTCAAGATGCTTATGAAAAAAATATACAGTATATAATGAAAATTATTCTGTAAACTGCACAATATGTAATTTTAGCCTGTTTGTAGTATAGGAACAACACAAATACCAAAATCTTGCTCACTGCAACTTTAAAATGAATAAATATGGCATAAATACTAACAGCAGCAACATCAATATTTTACCATCCAGTTGGTTAAAAGAGAATTCAGCCACATTTAGCAGCAACTGTGTGCATACCACTGTATTACTGCATTCCAACATAACAATCAACTCAGTGAATTACTGGGAATTTAGCTTTAGACATTAGTTATGTTATGATAATTGTCCAGTTAATTGAGGACGGTATCTGTGTACTAAAACAAATGTCAGTAGTTTTTTAAATTCCAGCAAAAATGTGGTTGCAATTAAACTTGTCAAAACAACAACTTTAATTCTACTAGGTGTAAAACCATTTAATAGTTTAGAGCTTCTACTTATAGCAGGTCGTGTCCACCTATCTCAAAATCAATTAGTAATTTAAACAGGACGGTAATTGAAAGTTATATTGCACTATAAGGGTTAACAGAGCAGCACAGTCGGTTGACAGACCATAGAGTATGATGTGAACTCTGGAATCCACATTGACACTTGCAGCAGTCAGCACACCCACTCAGAAAACCCAAGCTTAGTGACAAAGCAGATGTCTCGTGCAAACACACATAAACATGCACTAATAAATGCTCTGGCCTACGAACACCGAACTCTAACAAACACACACATACACAAAAATCACAAATGAGTCTTGTAAGACTTGGTGAGATTTTCGACCAAACTCCAGCCAAATAAAAACAGGAATAATTCAGAGAATAGGCTTTTTCCACTTTATATGAAAGTTTCTCACTTGGGCAGAGTTATCAGTCCAACAAGGCTGCCATTCTTAAAAGCTTATATATATATATAAAATATATACGAAATTCAGTTAAGTAAAAAAGTCAAATGGAAGTAGCTTTAGATTTAAACTTATCCATCACTTTTCTGCTTTTGCTGCAACATAACCTGGTAATCGACTGCATTGGTCATTCGAATACACATTCTTTTGTTACAGGAGCAGTGGATTTTAACGCAATTATACTTACTAAATATTTATTATTTATTATTATTATACTACTAAAATATTTGTGGATTCAATCAAAAACATTTGAAAACATTTTTTGTTTAATGAGTAATTTCCCCAATATCTGTGTTTCACCGTTAACAATGACTCATAATCCTCTCAACTAATATCAAAAATGTCACAAAAGCTTGTATTTGTTTTTTTCTATGGTCTCTCCTTTTATTGCTTCCTGCAAGTGAGCCTTGACATTGGACAATAAGACAAACAGCTTGCCAAACGTCACACTTCGCTCACCCTGACTCAACACACACCGTGCATGTTTCACTCGCACAACACAAAGAGGACTCAAGAGAAGAGAGAACATCCTACACACACAAAAACACGCACATGCACAGACTTTGCATGATCCTCCCGTTGCAGCCTTTAATCCTGTTCCAGGCTGTAAACATGGTTGAGATAAAGAACTGCTTTGGAGTGGGGCCTGAGGAAAACTTTGATGAACGTAACAGCAGGGGAGAGGTGAGGGTAGATGACACAGAGGGCCAACTGGAGACACATCAGAGTGTAAGATACTGCCAAGAGCCTCAAAGAAATAAAACAGCAGACTGCAATGATTTCCATCATAGGACACATAGTCAGAGATTCTTATCCAGGACACTTCATACGTGACACATCATTCAGCGAGATAGATGCAACGGTTGCTTTGACTCCATGGTTTTTAGATTCTCGTGTCTTGGATGTTGCTTCAGCTAAAAGAGAGAGCATCCACATGGCAATGTTTGTTTTACTGAAGAGTTCACAAGAAATATGTTTCTTGAGAATTGCTCACTCCACATTTATTTTGTCTCGGTAGAAGCACATAAACGATAGTCATTTTCTTTTACAGTTCAGACCTCGGTGGTGGACAGAAAGTGCTTCGACTGAATGAAAGCTCAGTCTATGCAGCTGTGTGCACTGCTGACCTGAAACCACCAGCCGTTGATAATTGCAGTGTACTTCCAGTGAAACAAACTGTTCCTGGTACAGCCAGTGACATCACTCCCTGCCAGATGGCATGGAGGGTTTTACACTAAGTTACACAAATGCAAAACAGAAGGGAAGAATAAGGAGGATATAGATAGATGGAGGAAAAACTGTAAAATAAAGATCTTAATGCCGAGCATTCACACTCAAATAGAGCAACAGCATTTTTTTTACTTGAGAAATACTTTTATTTGCCTAATCTTAACAAGGCCTTAACCGTAGAAGTTGTGGACCTGTTTCAGAAAATCTCAATGAACAGTGAACCTAAATAAGACAGAATAAAACTTGATAGCCATGATTCAACGTACCGAAAGAAGAAGTAGCGAAGGTTGTCAAATGTCAGAATTAACTAATTGGAGATAAAATACCTAAAATGCTGGGAGGCAGGACAGATGAACTACAACATGCATCAATCTGATGAGGTGAGGGTTGCACTGACATAAGTTAAGCAAATGTTATGAGACCGCCAAATGATATGCATACTTCATAGTGACAAATGAAAACCATGGGATTCCTGCAAAGTAAGAAATACGATCACACCGTAAAGTGATCTTGAATTTACGTTTAAGTATGAGCACGTTGATGATACAAATGAACTTCCTTTAAGAAAGGTTTTTAAATCAATTATTCAGCGGTGCACAAAAAAATATATTTCTAGTCAACATCCTTTTTTCCACAGTGTATACATTTATAGCTTTGGAGAAATTAAGTCATTTAGCTATATATATAAAATGTTCCTTCTGAATAAATACAGTATTCTATATTTAAGTTCACATTATGTTATTCAAAGCTGTTCTGGACCACAATTGTGCTTAAATTCTTATGTTAGCTTTGTAACAAATAATTATATTTTTTTTCTATTATTTAACAAACCACTAATTAATTAATCGAGAAGTAATCAACACATTAATCAAGCTTTAATCTTTAATCTCTTCTTTCTTGTTGGTGCAAACGACCTTGAGTCTCTGAGGCGTCTAGCGTCTAATTTGCGGTCAATGTCTCTGCTTCCTGCAGAAGATGCTGGAACTTTTGTCCTTCAATTGGAGACAGGAAAAGAAACACTCCCTGATAACCCTACACCCCCACACTTCCTGTGCCTCAGGACTGAATGCCTCCACTGCTTGCAAAGTGCTCATCTCAAAGCAACACACTGATTTCGTGTGAGTGCGCGTGTGAGGAAACTGCAGAACAAACTTTATATCAAAACAAAGAGTAGAAAAAATGAAGGCAACAAAAACAAATGAAGGTAAGGTGGGAGAAAAGGGGGAGGTGAGAGGAGGAGTAGGCCGAGTGAAGGGAAGCAGTTCGATAGATATGAGACATTTTAGACGGACAAAACTAACAGAACCCCAGAAACTTATGAGCTGAACGGAGGGAGAACGTGAAATGGGAGGGCAGAGAAAATATTGATAATAAGAAGGTTGTTTAGGTTAGTGTGTGGGGGAGGAAATTTGGAAAGAGAGGAGGATGAAAATTGAGAGGTGAAAAGGAAGAAGGAGGGAAAAAACTGGGTAGCTGAGAGATAGAGCTGTGGGAGATAAAGTCAAGGAGAGACCAACTGAGTTCTTGGAATGTACTGGTGGGTTTGTCCAGAGGGAGGTTGTTTGTAAAAGGGCGTTTGTGGGTTATGAAAGCATACGTGTGTGTGTGTGTGGGGGGGGTTTGTGTGTGTGGGCGTGTGTTAGGTTGTGTAGATTTGGTGTGATTTGAGCAGTGTGTAGGTGTACTGAAAGAGCCATTTATGCGGTTTACGATTATGGATAAATAATTAACCCGGGTCTGTGAGCACAAACAACAGCAACATGTGGGCAGTGGTCATTAGTCTCTGAGCTCTCATAGAAAGGAAGAGAGGAACAAAGAAAAACAAGAGAGCACTGCAGTGGCCCCAAGACCTAAATGCCCTACAAAAAACATCTTCATTACAGGTCGCTCATGCGGACTACTTTTTAAATTTGACAAAAGTTGGTTCAGCCGGATCACATAAACTCAAAACTGGTTTAAGCTGCTTCATCGGGTAAAAAAAGACATTGACCAAATTCCAGCAGTCAAGAAAGCAACATGAAGGCAGAAAAAACAATCACGGAGGAGAGGGAATGTTTCACAGACTGAGCGGAACTCTGACCGACCGGGAGAAAACAAGGGATTCATACCTAAAAGGGGCTACCTCCGTCGCACGGACGTAGTTTGGGTGTAGGAAGTGAAAACGTTTTTCCCTGTAAATTTTTAACTGATACATAGTTTGACTAAGTCAAAAAGAATACACTGATCAGTGACTGGATTTAATGTGATTTGTAGCGTGTGTCAATATGCTGCCTGTGAGATTGCTTGCTATTAGTATTGTATTGTAAATGTGTTGAGCTCCCAGGGTTTACTGTAAAAGACAGGCCAATTAAAGGAGGAGACAAAGTGCAGAAGAAAGCAGCTGAGTGACAGGAAAACACTCAACACCCTGGCAAACTTCTCAGTAAAACTATTTCTATCTTTCTCGGGCGGAGTCTTTTTTTCTTTCTTTTCCAAAGTGTGTAACCCTACCAACAAGTCTGAGAGAATAACACATGGCAGACAGAAGGAAATTCTATCACACCAGTGAATGCCATAACTTTTCTGCACTGCCAACAGACACTGTAACAAATCCTCCCCCGGGGCCACAAAATCCAGGTCGCAGACAATAGCCGGTGCTCCGACAGGCCGATTCTACAGCACAAAGACAGCCTCCTGCTTCAAGTTTACCCCTGCCACTTGACTCTACTCAGCCTACAATCAGTCAATCAATCAAGCCAGTCATTGAGGAGGGAGGGTGGCGTGTCAGGCAAACTGGCAGGAAGCTTCGGGCTGTGCAAGGACTCAGGACCCATGTGGCGGCAACACGCATGCTATTCTCTCTGGAGAGGTCGCGGGGTCGTGATCCGCTTGTCCACTGAGGACTTCAGGAGAGTTGTGGGGTGGGGGGGTTGTCAGCCAGTGAGAGGGAGTGTTTTAGTCTAAGGTGCTGAGGTTGTGTGATATTGGAAGCAGCATACCATCTAAATATAGCCACTTATCAGCTCTCTTCCACAGCTATTGACCAAAGTATATGTTCTTCACCAGAGGATTGTTTACTTGTCATCACGTGACAGCAGAGTGCAACTTCATGTTACATAGGTAAACAACCAAGCCAACTAATAAAGAATGCAATATATGGTTGAAAGCATATTGAGGGCATTTGATAAATAAAAAACAGTGCTCGACACGGACCATTAAACCGACCGCTCCTCCCACAACAGCCCCCAAACCTCGCTAGTTCCTTTTACCATCTACGCCAAAACAATGTGGAGAGAGTCAACGCATGAAGGCCACAAGTAGTAGAAGAACAGATCACAATGCTGCAGAAATCGCCATCTGCAAAGATATTGCCCGAACTTCAGTGTTCAAGGTATACCTGCAGAGAGTGACCGGCTCACAGTTGTGTGAATGATGCACAGAACGATTTGTGTAGTCTGTGCGAATTATCACAGTGGTTCTCTACAGCAGCTGATAGCATAACCAACTATGGGCACATATGTGTTTGCTCAGCAGTAATTACATAGGTTTTCTATAGCTAATTCTGCATTTTATTGTGGTAATCTTTTACTTATTTTAATATTTTTTATGGCTTTGTTGCATCTATTGTAGCTCTTTCAAGTTGACCTCCTAATTACCACACCTACACAGATGCTATATTTAATAGTTTATACTTTCTCAAAACAGAGTCATTCTACTGTCAAACTGATGTTTGTTTTTTTTACAAATGTTACTTAAGTTTCATAAACTGCTTCCATAGTTGCTGTATGCTCATCAGATCATAGTCGATAAAATAAACTTAAAATACCCCTGCATTTTACCGTTCCAGTTTGAAATGACTAATCTAAGCACATTACACTGAGGCTCTGGGCCCAGGAACCATCAGGATCAGGGAATACTAACTTAAGGAAAATACTCACTCTCTCCTTCGATTTTCTCAGGGTTTCGACTCCACACTATCTGCCGTGTGTCCTGCCTTATCTGGAATGTTCTCCTTTCAGGGCGCTGGGACTTCTTCTGGTAGAATACGGTCATCACCGTGCCCATCTCCAGGCTGTGGAGAATGCGGGGGCCTGCCTCTTTCCAGTCCAGCATCCTGGACACCATGAGAGGACCAGCTGCCCCTGCGGCCTCCTCGGCACAGCCATTGAGGCATCCACTAAACCTGGCTGCACACATCTTCACCGCATAGCTACAGGCAAACCTTGCAAGATCTTGAGTCTGTTGGCACTTCTTGGAGAGGATGGCTTGTCAACTGTTAATTGTGTGTGCGCAAAAAGCTTCAGATCATCCAGCATATCCAAGCCCACTGGTGCCAGGGGGAAATGTGATCATGATGACCGAGCCGTGCTGCTCAGGAAAGATTGATTTTTTTAAGTGTCATTACAAATTTCACATTAAAACACAAGACATCCACAGAGGGGAAACCTTGAAAGTCTGAGACTTGAATTATTCTCTGGTCCTCTGAAAGGGGGGGGGGGGGTAGTGTATCCTTGTGTTATCCTTTCCAGATGCTTCTGGCAGAACACCAGTGAAATCCAGCCAATGTGTGTCCTCCTCTTGCTCACTGTAGAATGTAGTCCACGACAGCAACACAAAACAAACTGCCGCCCGGGTTTGGATCCTGCTTGGAGCGGTGGGGAAAGACGCTCTTTGGCTTTGGGGGTAGAATTGAAGTCAGCGCAGGGACGACAACGCGGGGGCAGACGCGTTATGTAACGACGAATCCTCAGACAAGTGGTCGCGGGTGGGTGAGCAGCGGGCCTGCGGAGAGGAGCACTGGCATCGGCTTCACGAACGCGGAGAGACGCGCGGAGCGGACGGTGTGCGCTACCGTCCGCCAGAGCATTCTGCCACCCCCTCGTCACACACTCCAGAGTCCAAACACACACACACACGTACAAAGTTGTGCAAGGGGGTTGTGTGCCGTGTATCCTCCTCGCCCCGGATCTAGGAGCAGGCCGCCTGCGCGTCCACTCAGCTCCGACGCCAGAGGGTTCTTTGAGAGGAAATTAGTGCGAGCAGGGAGGAAAGGCTGGATCAGAGGGATTGTTTTCTTTCTTTCTTTTTCCTCTCCGTGCCGTGATGATGAGGGGAAGATGAAGGGAGAGTGGTAACGGAGAGCCAGAGAAGGATAGGAGGTGCAGAGCAGAGCGACCTCCGCGGGCCTCCAGTAGATGTGCAGGCAGCCACAGGTTTCTTTCTCTCTCTCCCTCTCGCCCCCTCGTACCTCCTGCTGACGACTCTGGTCAAGATGACAAGTAGACTTTAGGTTACTAGGGGTACTGACACGTCAGAATGGGTTACCTCATTACCACATTTGCATAAAAAGACAAGCAATGTTGTGCCAAAAGCCCTTTCTGGTACATATATTTTAACTATTGCAAGCGACATGGGTGTACAAGAAGAAATACATCAATTCAACACGTTCTTGGTTTTCCTCATAACTTAAGTCAAGTCCCTTCCCAAAACGTAAGTCAAGCTATTACCATTCTGCTCGATGCCCGCCAACCACCAGCAATCTCGTTTCTTCTCTTTTTTTCTCCCGTCCATAACCTGCCAGCTGGCCGAGCAGCGCCATCTCCTGGCGATATCTGATACGAGAACATCAACTTTACATTACGGTAAACACTATATGAGTGTGTGTGATCGAGATGACTGAACGCTACTCAATACCATACTAAACTTATGTTTGCACCACTGAATAACACCCGTACACTTTTATCAACCGAAACATGATTTTATCTAATTTACACCTACCCAAGAAGGCCCTTTAACGTGAGGGTAAAAAACATTGGATGGTTATAAAATACAACACAGAGCAGGCTAAATAAATCCGAGGATAGACAGGATATTTGACATACGATACACTTATACAACATGATATAACATTGTTTTTACTTATGACAGTTTGATGCTCATAAAAGCTATGTTATGATATAAGACATACGAAATGCATAAACTGTTTGATGCTCATAAAAGCTCTGTTATGATATAAGACATACGAAATGCATAAACTGTGCCAAACAACCCCTTGTATCTCTGCATGTTGTATAATAATTAACGCGAAGCTTGACTGTCGGCTATGCTTCATTTACTGTTCTGGTACAGAAATGTGCCCTGGTCATTTACTACGTTGTTAAAAAATAGGCTCCAACACTGCTCATACGGTCTCGTCTCCCATTAACTGGAAGCATATTCAAATGAATAAAAATCAAAAATCTAGATCATTACGAGGCGTGCACACAGCCCACTATGAAAGAGTAGCATTTCCGTTTAGCTAAAAGACTGGATAGCTATCTTAGCACAAGGCTTCTAACTCATTTCATGAACATAATTGTGTTGAATACTGTATCGACACACTCAGACCTGTACCTGTTTACATGTCCATCACTCAATCGCTCACCTGTTCACATAATACAGTTACAGATAATAAGACAATATTAGTGCACCTTGCTGTGTGTTGCCACTCACCCTGGGCCCTCTCCCATAAACTGACCTTCCCCTAGGGATGGCACACCAAGAACACACAATCTACATCAATATATTCATCAAACATAGCAATTAACCCACTTACAACCTCTGTTACACAATCAGCATCACCACTTACAATCCCAAGTGTTTTAAGGAGTAAATCCGAAAGAAGCACTATTGTGTGTGCACAAAAAGCTTCAGGTGATCCAGCATATCCAAGCCCACTGGTGCCAGGGGGACATGTGATCATGATGACCAAGCCGTGCTGCTCAGGAAAGATTGATCTTTGAAGTGTCAGTCGAAATTTCCCATTAAAACACAAGACATCCACAGAGGGGAAACCTTGAAAGCCTGAGACTTGAATTATTCTCTGGTCCTCTGAAAGGGGGGGGGATAGTGTATCCTTTTGTTATCCTCCTTTCCAGGAATGCAGCTGTGGTGTCTGTTTGGATTATAACTGAGACTTAATATTTATATACAAAAGTTATTTTCTAGCTTTATCCATTTTACCACATGATGAATGACAAACAATGGAGGTGGATCTCACTGTGAATTCAATAAACTGTGCTGAGGGCAAGTAACTCATTACCAGACAGTAAATGGTTAAGGTCCAGTGCTAGATGTTATTACTGCAAGCTCACTCAACCGCATCACCAGTTATCTGACTTAACTACAGTATTTCTCCCTTGAACTAGGAGATTCAAGATTCAAGATATTTTATTTTTAACATGCATATTAGACATAGTTCACTCTCAGATGTCAGGGGGTAGAGCCACAGGTAATCAAACTTTACTGTAGAACATAAATTCTGGCATGATACAGCTGTTAATTGTCCTGTATTATGCAACATTATTGCCTTATACTCCACAAATTCTGTTTGGCCCGCAGGCAAATGTTTAAGGAGGAACAGTTTAAAGTGCAGCACTCCTCAGTGAAATGTCATCAGTGAAGACAGAGCCAGCAGCAGACATGACTTCTTTGCAGCAGGTGAACTCCAGGGTGCGGGGAATCAGAAAACCGACGTGCCTGTTGAACATGGCTACACACATCATGCAGCAGATCGAACAGGTGAGTCACAGACAAGACCTTTACACCCTCTTTATTCCAGTCAGTGCTGTATTCACCTCTGCGGGCTCCGTATGCTTTAACTTATCACCGCTGTGAGGCGACAAATGCTTTGGTATTTTTTCTTAGATAAATAAAGTTCATTAATGTCAGATTAATAATAGATTATGTAGAATTGTTAGCACCTGTGTTGTTATGTTCATGCATGAAATTTTCCTTTTAAAGTCACCCCTGTAATCGGACACAGTTACTTTTTTTGTATCCTAATTACATAACGCCCTTTACATGTAACTTGGACTTCCCCAAGCCTGATCAGAGATTACCATTACATATTATTATAACAGATATTATTAAATTGTGTAACAGTTAATGGAGTATCAGTATGCTCCTATGCGTGTTGTTGACGGACATGCGTGTGTGTGTGTGTGCTCTAACAGGGACAATTGCTACAGAACATAGACTATTTATGCTGCTCACTAATAAAAGAAAAATGTATATGGTACCTGTCCAGGAAAAGAAAAATTATGTTAATTTGCTGCTGCTCAGTACGTATATGTGGAGGCTCGATGCGCGACTGACTGATGACGCGATCTGGGGCAGGGCTAGGCTCGGTGGGCGACTCACGTGTACACGGCGCGTAAGTCGGGGGGAGGGGGGGATTCCCGCGAGCACGGTGCAATTAGTCTGCCGGGCTGGGGGGGGGGGGGTGAGGTGCTCGGCGGTCCAGCTCAAACGGCCGCAGTATGCCCGCGGGCCGCAGTATGGACGCCCCTGCTTTAAAACTTGTACTTTGTTTGCGGGACCCAACAACAACATTAGGGATAACATGCGGGGTTGGCAAACTCAACTCATGTGTTTATACCTAAAATGTGCATTTGGTCTTCCCAGGGAGTAAAGAAACCCTTCACGGTGGTGATGGATGTCAGCTCAGACAATCCCCACGGGGCAGGGATGGCACCCATCTCATTTGTTCGCCAGGTGGGTGTGTCAAATATCTGTGTGTGTGTGTGGACAGCTACAAACTGACCCTGTCCCTGTTTTACTTTCTCAGGTGTTGTCGGCGTGTCAGTACCCTGAGCTCCTCATGGACGAGAGCCTTCCCCTGGATGTAAGGCAGAGGGCGAAGGAGCTGCTGGGGTCCTGCAGTGGAGGGAGCTTGGGTAAGAATAAATACCTTCGATTCAAAACAAGTCACAGACCTGTGATCTTTGTCCATGGTCAATGACAGGTTCATACTCAGCAACCTCCAATGGCATACCATATATCCAAAGAAGAATTGCTGAGTTCATAACGAGGAGAGATGATGGAGTGACTTCACACCCAAAAGACATCATCCTCTCTGATGGTTCTGAGAAGTGTATGTTGGTATGTTAAAGATATATTGTGGACTTTAAATGTGAGCTCTTGTCTTCCTATTTTACATTAATCAGCAGCATATAAACATTTAATAATAAAACCAAGTAGTTCTGAACATGGCCTGATTGTTGGAAAATATTGCACAACAAACACTTAAAGTCACTTCACTCGACTACGTTATGAATAGATAATATAAACCATGTATTTAATGTGTGTATAAACTATTGCATATAAATGCTAAAAATAGGGTGAGTTTTATTTAATTGAATTTGAATTGAAAGTCCTTTATTGTCCCGCAAGGGGAAATTGTTACATTAGTAAGATTTAAGAACCTTTCACTCAATCTCCATTATCTTTTGAGTATCTGATTGGAGTATGCTGGAATCTAAAAAAAACAGCCAGGTTACTTTTAACACCAGCACACCAACACATTCGCAATGATGTCAATGTTAAGGTAGGCAGACCATGACAGTTAACATGTTAAAATGGCATCAATTACCACTTTGACACAATTGAATGCTAGCATTTACAAGAAGTGCAGCTGAGACTAATGGTAATTATAAACGATTATTTTGACATCGTGATGGTTCTATATAATTAACATCAGATTATAAGTTATTTATCAGGAGAGGAATATTGGTTGAACAGGCATTTGAATCTGGACCGAGCTGTGGCATTAGCATGGGTAAAACGATGCCTACCATAACATCAGAACTTGCTTCATAATCAACATCATATAATAATACTGCGATATAACTGTAATATTCAACGAAAGTGAACATTTTTGCATGCTGTTCATTGCATTTTTATTTTATGTGTTTAGATGGTTTTGCATCTGATGGCTAGTGGGTCTGGAAACAATCAGACCGGTGTGTTGGTCCCTGTGCCTTCGCCACACACACTGCTCCCTATGTTGGACTTGACAGGGGTGAAACTTGTGCCCTACCCGCTGACGGAGGAGCGGGGCTGGGCTGTGGACCTGCAAGAGCTGCAGCGAGCCGTGGAGTGCGGCAGGAGTCACTGTGAGCCCAGGGCCATTTTCATCAGCAACCCAGGAAATCCCACGGGTAACTATCACAGCTCCTTCAGACCATTTTCCAATTTCAATTTCCTATGCTCACCACTGTTTAACCTTCTAGGTCATGTGCAGGACAGGAAGACAATAGAAGAAGTCATTCGTTTCGCTGCAACAGAGGGCCTGGTGCTGTTGGCTGACGAGGTGAATATGAGCTACACCAGTCATTTTCAATTACTGCCGTGGCACACTAGTTTGCCGTGAGAGATTGTCAGGTGTGCTGTGGGAAATTATCCAGTTTTACTTAACTGGTCTAAATGTATTCGCGACAGGCCAAGGTTTCACGCTGAGTGATTATAAATACATTGGGAGAGGAAATCTTTCCTTATATATACTGTATTAGTCATTTTAAAACAATTTTGGTTGGTGGTGTGCCGCAGGGTTTCTTTATTTAATTAAATGCATTTTATTTTATTGATTATGACCTCCTTTTACTGTGTCCTCTTGGATCTCCTAGGTGCACCAGGACAGTGTGTTCGGGCTGGGCAAGGAGTTTCATTCCTACAAGAAAGTACTGTTTGAGATGGGAAAAGACTATGCAGACAAAGTGGAGTTGATCTCCTTCCATTCGTTATCCACAGCCTGCATTGGAGAGTGAGTTTCAATGATGTTTCTCCAAGAGCAAACCTCTGTTTAGCCTGGTCTGTGGCTTAAATACTTAGTGAATTTACCAAATATAATGTGGCATCATTCAACCTTTTCCACCTTGAGTTTAAACTGAAGAAAAATTAGGACAATCAATTTGTCCATATGCATTATTTTGTGTCTACAGGTGTGGTCTGAGAGGAGGTTATATGGAGGTAGTTAACTTGGATCCCGCAGTGAATAATTATCTGAGAAAAGTGCAGGCCTCTGCCAGCCCTTCAACTCTAGCACAACTGGCTGTGGAGATCATGGCCCATCCCCCCACACCCGGAGATCCTTCATATAGAAGATATGCACAGGTCAGAGACTAGTCAATGGAATAAAACATATATATTTTTTTAGAGAATGCTGCTTGGAAGGACAATCATTTACAGATATATGCCATGTTTTCGAATATGTTTTCTTTTGTCAAATTGTCAAATTCATTACATTCAAGTTGGTATTCAGTCTAAATTCAGTCTTATCCTGAAATCATGGGGATTGATAGTTAGTTTTACTAATATTTGCATTTGCATCATTTGCGTCATCTTTTTCAATTGTAGGAGATTCTTAACACTCAGGCCACACTATCTCAGAATGCTCAGTGGGCTTGTGACTTCCTGAATGGTCTACCAGGGATAACCTGTCAACCAGCAATGGGGGGACTCTTCCTTTACCCTCGACTACTTTTACCACCTAAGATGAACGTTGAGGCCCAGGTCAGAAACTGGTCCTCACTGCATTACAGTATATGTACTCCATTCTGCTTATTCACTTATATTTTGGTTCTGCTTTCTGCCGTGTAATAAAAAGTGTGAGCAATTTGAGATGCTCAGAAATGGACATAAAATACAAATGCATAATCCAAATGTGTTAGTAATAATGGTTGCCTTGTAGATGATACAAATTGTTGCTCTCTCTAACAATTCCAGATGTCGGGTGTGGAGGCAGATGTGTTTTATTGTCAGATGTTACTGGAAGAAGAAGGTGTCTGTCTAGGAGTGGGCTGTGAGAATGGACAGAATGATCAAAATTACCACATCAGGTGAGAACAAAAGCCCTTTGTGAGTTTTAGATGCTACAATTAACTGCATGTCTTTGGGCTGTTTGAGCTTCAGAACCTTTAGGGTAAAGTCAGGGATTATTGAAAAGTTTGGGATCTTAGACAGTGGTGTAAGGGAAGACACGTGCAGCAATTTAACAGTAGGCATTTGTGGACAATTTTGTAGGGTGAGGAGGATACAAACAAAAAGTATGTATATGAAATTTTGGAAAGTAATAATATTATTGTAATTTTGGAAATAATGGAAACTTATTGGAGTTGTTGAAAGAATGAAGATATTTTGTTTTGGGAAAGTGAGAACATTTGTATACGTGAGGGCATTTTTGAATGTAAGTCAATTCTAAAGATAGTGGGCGAGTTATTTTTAAAGTGTAGATGTTTGACACTTTTGGAAATATAAAACAACAGGTACCTTGGAATATGAAGACGGTTTTTGCATGAGAAAGCATTTGAGACTGTTGTTGTACACACTACTTTAAGAGTGTAATTCAGGGATGCACATACATTTGTGCAGTCAAATGTTTAGTAAGTAATTGAGTGGCCATCTGTCATCTTGGTTACACATATTAAGTGTTTACAGTAATGAATAAGTTGACGTTCTCGTATCATAGATGTATACTGCCACTAGATGGCGCTGTTCATGTAGCTGGCAGGTTATGGAGTGGCAAAAAGAGCTCGAATCAGGAGACTGAGGTCATATGGTTCAAGTGTTTGTGTATCAGTATGTACATATATACACACTGTTCATATTGTGTTGTGTGTTTTCCCTCTTAGGTTGTGTGTTTTGTCTCCTCCTGACTATCTGGAGGAGGTATTGACCCACCTACGTTCTTTCCACCTGCGTCTGCTCAACAGGTTTCCCTAACGGAGGAAATAAACACTTTGGCAAACACATGGTTTTCATGGTTGCTGACATTTTCAGTCTTTACTATAATAATAGGCACAGTTTTAATCCTAATTTCAACCCCGTTAACAATAACTAATTACCTTTAATTCAACTTTTCTTTAAATGTTGCCAGTTTAACAAAATGTCAAAGAAATATATGACTACAAAGCATTGCCAGTATAATAAGTAAATGCAATAGCAACAGCACATGATGAGCTTTTACTAAGTCTCGCCTTCTCCTGAGGGCTGAATTTTGGCCATACGGGTTATAAGTATAAAATGTGTTTGCTTGTGTTAAATGCATTAAATTCAAAGGTCTTCATTTAGCCTCAGAAGAGCAATTTAAAAAATGCACAATCCAATTACATATACTGAGCACATTAGTAATTTAAGGTTATATGTTGATTTTGTGATTTAAAGCATTTGGGTTAAATGTTAAAGTATAGAATTAAGTTAAAGCTTTAAGAAATCTATGGTTTCATGAAAACATCACATTTGAAGAGTTTGAAGATCATTTCAAGGCATACATTTAAAAAATATATATGTTGTGTTACACTTTTGCATTGTCGAGGCTTTCCAAAGTCACCCTTAAATTTGAAATTATGATCTTCCTTTTTTGTTTTTGATTCTGTGTGTGCATGCTCGAGATATATACAAATTCATTTTTGGAAGATATCATGTAGATGTATTAGTTAATATCTAAACTTTGAAAACATATATGTGCCATCAGTTATCCTACATGTAGGGATTATAAAGATGTGTAAGGACAATAAACACACTTAGTATGAATGTTGACAAGCGATTATGAAACACCGCCACCTGACCCTATAGGCCCTAATCTGGATAACGACAGTTAACCCAAACTCACTATATATTGCACAATAGTCATTCTGATAAATGTCAACAACCTAAACGCACTGCATCGTATTATTATAATTTGTGAAACGTCAATAGCCTTTAACCATTTTATGTTGCAACATGTAAATGACAATAACCACGCATTGTATACTGTACTCATGACTACTGCTAACATCAAACACATACCATATATTTGATCTACATTGATATACCTTCACACATTGTATATATTCTTTGTAACTTAACTACTCTCAGACACTTAGACTGTTATCAAACACTTAAGGCTACTGAACACTTAAACACTGACTTCTTATCTCTTAATTTATGTCTCATGTTGTATGTCTCATGTGTTTATTCACTGGCGCTGTACACCAAGTTAAATTCCTGTGTACATTTGGTCAATAAAGCGATTCTGATTCTGTTTCTGATAGACTGGGGGTAGGTACCGTTTACAGATGGAGATGCATTGTCAGTAGATAACCACAGGGTGTCAGTTTTATCATTTGCAGAATGGGTACAGATTTTATTACAGGCAGCTGGTTGCTTTTGCTGATGAGAGATGAGGAGGCAACACAAGCATTGACTGGAATTTGTCATGAACATAAAGGGAGAAGGAATTGAGAAGGAAGTCCTGAAATGACTATATATATTTGATCACAGAGTGGAATGCACTGCATGCTGAATAAAGGAGGAAACAACTGAGTAAGTGCCCCAGTGACAGAAAGGAATGAAACTGTGGCATTTCCATCATCAGTAAAATACACTCAGACTTTCACACATTTTCACAGACGCATGCAGTGTGTGAGGAATATATTTGCATATGAGTGCAGAGGAGCAAAGTGGGAAAATAGCGGTGGGATCTGGCTTTGTCTGCATCTGGTGGGCCTCCTCCAGCCTTTCTCCGCCTGGAGTTGAGCCCGGCGAGTGAATAGGCAAGCTCCAGATCACAGGCCATTGGCTGGCGGCTCATTACTGAACGATGCATTAAATCCTGAGCTGTAAATAATGTGATAACTGCTGTGCAGGGCTCAGCTTCTCCCACAGGAACTGACGGCCATCTTTTCTCCATCTCTTTCTCTCTCTCTATCTCTCTTTATCTCACCCCACAATGACTGAAGTTAAATTTTTCACATGCTATGTAATTATTCCACCCCAGTTGCTCTGCTACTCAGAGAGGGAGATGGCTCATTCCTCAAAAGCAAAGCCCCCCCCCCCCCCTCAGCTCAGGGTGCTCCGCTGCGGGAGGCTGAGAGGAAAGCACAGCATCACTCCCATCGTATCGACAGGAACATGGAATCAGCAGCTTTACTGGAGCAGGAAATAAACACTGATGATAGGCTGTAATCCACACAGTGTGCCCAGTTATACGAAGACGGAGGGACAGTGAATAAAAAAGGCATGACACTGTTATACAAATTGAAAAGGATTTGTCATATACTATATATAGACAAATCTTTGTCCTATTCCACCAGACCTAGTCATATACAGTCTGATGAAGACAACGCAATACTGACACAAGGCAAGATAGGTGCACTTTTAACAATCAGATTTGCTGAGAATATTGGTTTAAATATTTGGCTAAAACATTGGCTCTAACCCCCTGGGCAATGTTGGCATTCAGTACCACATGTATTTTTTTTTGACAGACACAGCCCTGTTTCTATATTAGACTTTATAGGGATTTTGTTGTCACCCATATGACTAAACATGTTTTCTGTGGTGAACGTGTAGTTGTAACACATACAAAATTAGCTTTCTTTCACGAGAAGTGAAATTAGTTGTAAAGTTCCCCTCTTTGTTTCTATGTAATGGAGCCATCATTTGAACTCCACATTTAATTTTTCCTCATGTGCTTTCTCTGGTAATTCGATACAATTACAATTAGATAATCCAATCCTCTGCGTTTGTTCGACCATCTGCCTAATGACTTGCCTGCCTGTCTGGATTTGCGCTGCAGCCATGATGGCCTGTATAGCACACGTTGCGGTGCAGCGAAGTGAAGCTCAAACATCTAACTGTAACCAGCATGCACAAACCGGAGGCGACACCAGTGTAAACGAGACATCAGCTGGGACTAGGTGTGCAGGAGCAGACTAAATCTACTGTCAAGGAAGAGCCGCTCGCAAGCTGTCTTGATGTTCACCATGGAGACCTGACAGGACAGGCTGCCTGTTCTCATCCTCCTCATCTCTCTATCTGGGATTTGTTCTTGAGTTCTGTTTCTGCCGCCCCTCTCTCAATGTCTTAGTGTTTCAGTCACAAAGCTGAATGCCTTAACTCTCTTTACACCCAAATGAGTCAACCCTTTGAAACCCTGAGTTTCTCTGGAAACCAGAAAAGGTTGTGAAATATGGGACATGATTAAACAATTTATTTAATTTTTAACCAACTGACTGGAGCATTATAGCAGAAAAAGCAACTACAAGTTTCTGCTCTCACTGTTTCAGTTTTGGGGCTCCCTGTGGTTGCTTAAGATGCAGATATGGTATATTGCATTCTTACTTTCTTACAAGTATGTGTGATTCGAAGCAAGCAGAGAGGTAGAGGTACAGAAATGTACTGTCACTAGAAAGATAACTAAAGCAAAGCTAGAACCCCCAGGTTTCATTAAATTGCTCTCATATTTCCACATTATTACCCTTCCTTGTATGAAAAGTGCTCTACGAATAAAGTCTTAATTTAGTTTATAGTTATCTAATCGGCAAGAGACATCGGGACACACCTTGCCCATAGATTTACTCTCCATGTGTAGCCATTCCAGTGTCTCTGTTATGTGGCTGCCTCACTGTGTTTGCAGGTGAAATGTTGTTGCAGCTAGGAAATGCTCCAGGCCTTGAAAGGCATGTTTTGTTGGGAGGGCGCTCACGTCGAGCAAAGTGGTGGGCTCTGCTGACTGCTTCCGAGAAGCGACGCCTGACACTATGTGTTGCCATGGATACCTCATGCAAGGACCTCACTCCATCACATCAATATGTTATTGCAATCGGAGACATTAAGGATAGATATATTTATATAAATGTACGTGTGTTTGTGTGTGTGTATTTATCGAAATGTTCTTGAATATATTTCGTCCAAGGTTTTCTCAGACGCAAACGGCGTCTCTCCCCCTTCCTATCACAACTCTGTCTGTCTGAAATACCTTGGCTGTGTGTGTGGAATGCCAGCAGGGGTTGGAAGGTGTTGCTAGGGGGTGAAAGGTGCCGGCTGCCCGTGCAGCAGGGGGGGTTGACGGGGCTTTGGCAGGTACAGCTGCCCCTGCAGGCTCCATGGGGACAGGTGACAGTGAAAAGGGAGCACCTTGGAGGCCGGTGGTCAGGGGTTAGACGGTTAGCATGTTGTTCACAAGGCCTGGGGAAGCACATAATCTTATTAACGTCATAAAAAAGCGGGGAATAACATCTGCAGATGGCTGCAGGGAAGATCTGACAGGGGCCCAGGAATTTATTGTTTCATAGATTTCGGTTTAGAACGAAAAAATTCAGGTTTTCAAAACTAGAGCAATATTTTGTCGAATGATCTCGCTGTAAATCACACCTTATTGATGTTTTATGTTATTATAAAGGTAATAAATATGGATAATATTTGATAAAACATGACCTTATAGTAACTTAGCTGCAAGTATAATTAAACATATAATAAACAACCTAGATGAGAGATGGCTATGTTTCAAATGGTAGACATTTTGTCAACAAATAGGTTGATAATACTACTCTGATCTCCTGTTTTTTTTTATTATTATTAAAAAGCTGACGTATAAAAAACGTATTTCAATGCTCAAACACTTACGCAGTATACAGTGAGAATCCGAATACTTTGTATTGGCTTTATCTATATGACATTGAAATTCAAAGTGAAGATTGGATAATGAATAAGAAGATGAAATAGAATAGAGACCATGTAAAATATAACAATTGATAACTAGAATATAGACTATACACTATTTATATAGGGTGTGAGTGTGTGTTCAAACAACAGACTTGGTTGTTGCAATGTAAAATTAATTCATATTGAATACATAAATACTAGACACTACTTCATTATACGCGCATGTGGCCATATGTCACATGCCAATATTGTTGTCTGTACTGTGTATGCTGTGTTATATATTATTGTGCTTTAAACCAGCTTGTGATGATAATCTTCAAAACTATGATAAATAACTGGACGGTTTGGGGGACCATGGGTGCTTTTGGCCTGGTTGGTAGTCCAGCCTTTCCTTAATCAAGCATTTTGGTATCAGTTGAGAAAACACTGCAAAATACCAGAGTATACATTTCTTCCTTCACTGGAGAAACCATTTCCAAAGAATACAATGAAGCAATGAAGTATTTATGTTGTCGGGCCACAGACAGAAACCATGACAGTGAATGTGAGTTTTGCAGGGCAAAAGCCATGAGAATGACATTATTTCAATTGAATGTCAATGAGACTTTAATTTGTAGTCCATGGTGCATGTCCACCGCAGACTGCAGGGTGAATTCTCAGCTCTCTGTTTCCATAAGTAGCCTGTGTTTGCCCCTCAGCTTTGTTTCTCCTCTCTCCCGCCCTTGGCCCTGTGTGGATTCATTCCTTCGTGAAATGGTGTCTCTTTCACATAATGTTTCCCATGGGACGTTTTAGGATTCATACATTTCCACCTCATTTACTCTACCGGCCTGGGGGACTGCAGACAGGCTGTGTCTGCTTACTGTGTGTGTGCGTGTGCGTGCGCGTGTGCGTGTGCATGTGTGACTCTGTGGTTGTTGTGGTCAAAAAATGACTCTCCTTAGGGCAAATTAGGGCATTAGATGTGTGTAACTGTATAAACTAGATCTACAAATATAGGAGATACACTACAGGGAAACAAGGTCAACAACCTTTTTCTACAGACAGACAGGATCTGTCTCCTCCTGAGGAGTAACTCTCCTTCCGTGTAACACAGGGTATCCAGTCATCTTCTCTCTCTCAGGCTGTATCAGCCATACTGGGAGGACGTTCAGCCATTATTTCCCTGCAGTATCTGTTCACTTGGCATTCTGTGAAGAACGAGTTTTTTGTGAGAGTAAGAGAATCCTTGTTTGCGGGTAAAGAAAAATGAGCTGCTAAAGAGGCAGATTTCTTCTCTGGATGTGGTGGATATCCAAAGTAGGGTAATGAAGGCTCATGAAGCTTTCTGTCTGTGAAAATGATTATATAAAAACAGGTAGGAGTAGACAGCGCCTAAATGCTCCTAAAAGTGAAGCCAAAACATTTGGATCACCCCTGAAGCATGGGTTTGCTTTTAACTCCTTATTTGATGCCATGAAAGCAGGCGGATTCAAGGATTAAACTCAGTGACTCATGAGTGGTTGGGAGGGTATATCATCGGGACTGTTCATTGCCACTGCAGCTCCACTCCATGGCCACTAATGTGCAGATGGCACATTTGGCTTGACTTATATACAGTTGGAGGAATAGGAGACACATGCTCCATCTCTATGTGCAGCCACTTGTCTGTTACATAAATGCATATGTTAAAAACAACTGCAGGTGATCAAGTCTCAGCCTTGAGAGAAATATATATGATTTTTTTTTAAAGGTTGACAATATAGTTACTGTCTATCTGCGCATACACATCATCATTTTTTGACTTTCTTTAAATCATCCCACATAATTGAGTCCCCACTTTATCCATCCATTACGGCCGGTCACTTCCTCTCAGTTAGCTCATTGTGTTTTTTTTTCTGTTTTTATATGAATCATTGGTGAGCAGCAGTGTACCATGTATTTAGTTATGCTATCAAAAGCAGCTTCACACATCATCAAGCTCTGTGTTGTGACTCTTCCTGCTGGTCGGCATTGATTGCTTCTATGAATAGCCCCATTCTGCTGGATGACAGACATGGAGCCAAACACTGGAGCCACACAAACGGCAGGATAACTCGGAACTAAACAGAGATGCCACTGCTATGTTCATGACACAGTAAAATGAAATGCTGTGGAATTCTTATGACATTTTCTCTTTGGTGTAAATATTTGACACAGGGACCTGCAGAGTGTGAGGAAGCAAGATTTTTTGACATTCTCAAAGAGGTGATGCTTTGAGAAATGTCCACCAACAGGTTACCAGGACTCAAACGCAGCCACTTGTTCAGGGGAATCCAAATGTCTTTACAGAAGATCTTGCACAAAGTACAACTCAAATTTATCTTCGAATAAAACACTGGGCTGAATACAAAGTGCAAAACAAAATTACTCACCAGATGAGGACAAACAAATGCAAAAAGCAAAAAAAATATCAAAAGATGAAAGCTAACTTGGCTTGAAACAAGGTTTAGTTCTCTTGGTCGTGATGAGGTACATGGACAAAACAAACTGGCACAAGACCAAGATGGCAGGACTTCTACATCAGGAATGTAATCACAGGTGGAAACAATCAAGGGAGTGGCCGACACTAATGAGACACTAATACAAGTATGTATCTATACTAAACATACTTGAAACATGAAACATATAACATCAACCGGATAATTACTCATGTTTGGATTGCTTCACTGACCAACATATCAATATATAAAAGAATAGAAAAAATAACTTTAAAGCACACAGGCAATTCAACATATGCTGTGCTGATGTGTGTGTGTTTTTTTTGCTAACGTGATATAATAGACCCAACCTCTGGGATTTCACTGCTTCTCTGAGCTGAGATGAACTGTGCATTTTTCCATACAGATGCTCTGCCAAAGCCCTCTGCTCATATTGGCCTCTTTCATTATGCCTGACTCAGCTGCAGGTCTGTCCTCAGGGATTGCCACCTACAAATCAGCATCATTTTGTACATCAGTAAACCTTATAAGTCTGACCCTTGTGTTAGTAAGTAATGGACCACAGTTTTTTTGGTGGTTGTTATATTTGCAAAGTAACTGAATTGGCCCTCACATTACAAAAGTCTAATTATGCTACTCATTTATGTAATGTATGAGCATAATAGGAATGGCACTGTAAAACCTTGTAGTTAGGAATGTTTATGTAAATCAAAATATATTATAATAATGAATTTAACCCTCCTGTTATATTAAGAATTTACATACATCGGTTATGTTTCGGGTCATATTGACCCGGTGCAATTTTAAACGTATATATATATATATATTTATTTATTTGTTTTTAAATAATTTTAATATTAAATAATTAAAATATTAAATAATTTTAAATGTATTTATACCTTAGTTGATTAAATGTGTTTATTTGCAGAAGTTTTGTTCCTCCTTGCTAAATATTAACTTTAATATACATTTGATTCTAAAATGTTATGAAAATAAACATTAGAAACATTATTTTTAAATTGTTTTACTCGTCGTTTCTAAGACAACATGCGCCCCTGATTCTTTTTAGATGCTTCACCAGGTTGCTTTCCAGTATAAACTCACATATTCCATGCATAGCTGGATTGAGCATCAGCAGTTACCCATATTTTGATGACATATGAACATAAAACTAGATATGGTCAGTACAGAGACTGATGAATCTAACAGTAAATATAATAACTACAAGTGACAAATTGTAACTTTTAGTATAGTTTGAAGTTGAATCAAAGACTGGATTTCTAATAATAAGCCTGTTAATTTCTGAGAAGATGGTAGTGAAAGGTGGTTAATTAACTGCAACAGAAAGAGGCTGCAGTAACTGAAGAAACTCAGAGAGAAAGAAACCTGTGTCAAAGGAAGGTGAAGTCAGGAACCTCTGATGGTGCATTCAGAGTGATATGAAGAGGTGTCCTCTGTCTCTTCTGCTCTGTTTATAGCAACACATGATGTCTTTTTTTCTGAGAATGAGATGCAGGGGCCCTGCTCAGCAATCACATGTTGCATGACACTAAACAAATAACTACACTCAAACCTTGTTGTTCTCTGGGACAAAAGAGCTAAAACTGTTTGGCCTCCTTCCTATGCATTTGCAGATTAAAGGGGAATGAGTGGTGTGCTGGGTGAAGACCCCTGTTTGTTTGGGGCCTCTGACCCAGAATGAACAGGCACAAACATCAAAACAAGTGCTGGCAAGAGTGGCTGAGAAAAGGGTATAAACGGGTACGCATACAGGGTTGAACTAGCAAAGCCTGCCTCATACAAGAACCTTACAGGCCTTCTCGTTTTCTTTCTACTCTGTTTTCTGTCCCTCCTGCCTTGCCTATTCTGAAATCAGTGGCTGGGCTATAAACGGTGAAAACTCATTTAGCTTAGGCTAATTTCAAATGGTGGACTCTAATAAGTGGTTTTCAAAGGTTCAAAGCTAAAGTTAATTTCCTTTATTTGTTGTGTTTAACGAATAAAGGAAAATTCGTTTTTACAGATTAGTTTTACGTGCCTAATCCCAAGGTGACAGTTTACCAACGAGAAAAGGTCAGCTTTTATGTTTGGATACCTTGTATGAGGTTACATTTTTAATGTAAGTCTATGTCTAACTCACTGAGCAGTGGTGCGTCCTTCAGAGCTTCTCCCATCTGGATTTTTGCCACCGGACCCTCGGTGGACAACGGTTGAGTATTATTTCAGACGGCAAAATAGGCCCTTACATGTTTGAATTGGCTGCAGAGAAGAGACTGGGCGTATGTGTCCAAGGCAATCCAGGGTTAGTAATCTGCTCTGGTGTGTATGTATAAAAAGGTGATGAACTCTTCTCTGTGTGCACACCGGCAAATTCTCATTTACCCATCTGCTTTACTCAGTGTGTAAACATCAGTAGTTGCAGAATCACGAGGTGCTGACTGGTACTCCTGCCAGCCTCCGCACTCTGTTTGCACTTTTGTCACCAAATCCTCGAAGCTTGATGCAGGACAATATGAAATGTTTCGGAAAATGTTGCAAACAAACCAAAAAGACACTGTTTTTACGTCGTCACTAAAAACACACCACCGTATGGTAAAACAGAGGAAATGACACAACGTTTTTGGCGAGATGGATGGTGAATTCTGAGTGCAAATTCTGAATGCCAAACTCCAGGTGAGCTGCAATCAAACCTAATAAATTGGGCCTAAAAATATGAAAAGCCAACTTTGTTTTGACCTTTTCCGATAATTGCACATCGCTAATGTGTAAGCTAAGATCCACTTTGGCGTCCGATATGTCGACAGACACGCTGGCACACGGGAGGTCGAAGTTTCCATCTTTGCAGTTGGACGATTCAACTGGAAAGCAACATCAAATCAGCTTACAAGCCAATTGTAGGTATAAGAGACTCTGCATCAACAGTACTGAAGGCTTACTGCGTATTATAATAATATGCCATCTTCTATACCTGTGCGCAAGATGCTAGCGTGTCTGTTTGAGCAAAATACCATTAATGCTAAGTAATGCTACGTTCTTCACCGGGCTTCCCTTACCCTGTCCGATAAATAACTTTGAACTGTTGCTTATGTACGACATTGTTCTCAGCTCTGGCAGCTGAGGTAAACATACCCACCTACATACCGGCCTGCAGACACTGAGTTGTGGGGGCTGACACCAGTTTCATTGGGACATTTTCTCTCCGATACAGCTTGACTCAACCTTTCCAGGCAATAAACCGCCGGCCAGCCGATCGTGGATTCAAGTGTTCCCCGGTTTTCAGCATCGGTGTCATAGCCCTGGGATCCGTCTCTGCATTACGTCACCATGGCCACAGCAATTCCCTCTGTGGCTCAGCCTGACTGTTTCTGATGCAAACTTTCAGGGGGATTATGTGATTCATGAGAGGTCAAATGTAGGTGGAATTTTAATGAACACGAATCCAGATGGATGCGTCCTTGTTTCAACAACAGGCACCCCAGCCATGTGATCTCGCAGGATGTCTCCTTCTCTCCCTTCTTCGTCTGTCTCCTACTGTCCCCTTTCTTACCCCGACCCCTCCCTCTGCTCCCTCTCCCCTCCCTGGTGAGCAGCATGTTTTGCGGGCATGTGTGTGATCTGAATTTCAACATCATGTGTCGGTACCAGACTCTTAGGATTTTGCTGCCCAGATTTCTTGCTTTTTCCTCCACACGACGCCCACCCTGCTGACTCCCAAACCCCCCTCTCTTCCTCTTTGTTTCGTCTGGTGGGGCAATCACATCACTGAGTCAAAATTAATTTTGGGTAATAACCGATGCCATTTTTGCGATCTATGGCTGTCAAATAAAGGCTGGGTTTAACTCGTGCATAAGAGGCTAATTTTCCGAAAATGATCAAGTATCCCATCAAATATATATGTTATTATATGTTTTAGTTATCTAGCGTGCTGTGTTGCACACATCAGGCTCATAGGTGAAATTTCAGTGCAGACGGAGTCCTCCTGCCACTGTCATGGGAACAAAAGCTTAGCCAGAATTGCTCTGGGCTTGTGGGCTTATGAAACCATGAAGGCTAGCTGTTCGTTTTTTGCTCTGCTCCCAACTGTGGTTGGTGATTCAGGATGTATAAATAAAGACACGGTGCCGCTCAGAAGTGTGCCATGCAGCCTGTGTCTGTTGGAGATGTAATGTCATTGCTGCAGCAGAAGTATGAAGGGCATGCAGATTCAAACTTGAAAATAGGTTAAAGCTATGTCCCTGTGGTGCATATTAACAGCATATTAGTTTAAAAGGTTCAGGCTTTTACTACAGTAATAACCATGGGAACCCTGGAAAGTAGTCATTCTATGCTCTAGATGTATGCCATTGTTGCAGTGTTGGCATAATGCTGGAGCCATAGTGTGAGTTTTTGAATTTGAAAAAGGAAAGATCTGTAAAATGCAAGATTTTATGTGGGATTGCGTTTCATGAAATAGTAATACTATACCAAGAAGAACAGCCTTAAAGGGCTTCAAGCACCATGTGATTAGATTTACATGATACTCATCTGTGTAGGTGTTGATTGTGTAATATCATCATGCTGTATTCCTCCCTCTCTGTAGGTAATTTTTTGTTAGCTGCGGGTTGGATCTGTGAGCAACTGCATGCATGATTTAGTTCAAATCAGAATCTGTTCGATCTTAACATACAATTGGATAAATACAATATATACATATCTTGTGGGCTGGCTGTAGATTCCCCTGCGACCCACAAATGAATAGTGGTAGAGATAACGGACGGATACTATATGCATAAATCAAAGTTAACGAATTCCAATTAAGTATATACTTACATAGATATGAAAAATATTACCATATCATTTTCAGAAAATGTGGTCGATAATTTTGTGAGGACAAACAAAGTTTGAGTTGACTTGAATGATATTCAAATGTGTCTGATTATGTTCCATATTGGTGTGAAAGCAACATATTATTATTATTATTCCTAACATACTCTTAACGTAAGGGTCCTACGCTTGAGGCTTTTTTATCCAGCACTGACTTTATTTTAAATAATCTTTATTGTGCACTGTTGTAGGGAACGCAGGTTGTCCTGTGTTGCACAGTGTTTGAGCATGTGAGATGTGGTGAAAGTGGGAGAAAAACGTGTCATTAAACGTCTCCCACCTCACCTTACTCTGTTTCAAAGAAGTGCCTCGCCAGTTCAACATCTTCTAAGTTTAATTTCCGATTGTCCCTGTCTTATCAGCACTTCTTTTCACTCCCCTCCATCCTCACTCGAGTCAGTTTACGTTGGAGTTTCATGTCTGAGCCCCATGTATTGAAGCCTCGGGGCTTTAATCTTTGTCTGTCCTTAAGTTAATTAGTCAAACAATCGCATAAAACATGAAACCAGCCTGCGTTAGGTGTCTGGTTTAGTCGAGATAGCTTAGTTTCACAGAGGAATCCATCAAATACCAACGAAATGTAACCACCTGACTCGACGACACGGCCTACTTTCATATAACAATGAAAATTCATTGTAATTATGAGTCATCCCTTTGTTTAATCATTATTAGTCCAGGCTATGTGTTCTCTCTTCAACAAATGACATCCTTTGTTTGAGTATGTGCATTATCATCATTTTAATCGTCAGCAGTGCTTTTACAGAGCATAATAGTGATGTTTTGGGAGACATCCGACTCACTGCAATTATAATTATAATGATTATACTATTACACACTGTAGCAATGGTGCATGCTGTATGCATTTTCGGGACGTGACGAGCTCCTCCTCAGTTGTATATTCTGAAATACCAGCGTTTTAACATGCAACACCTGACATTTCCTGCGCTCAGTTCAATAGTCAGAGTGTGCTAGGGAGGAGGTGACAGCGGTGTCTTCTTTCACATGGAAGTGGCTTCGCTGACACCAAAAGGAAAGATTGTGGAGTCACGGCCTGGAGGACTCGGAGTTTGACCTCCTCCTGTGTCCGGAGAACGACTCCCAGGCAGGTCAGTATTATTGTGTGTACAATGCAGATCAGTTCCCTCACCGCCATTAAACAGATAACCCTGTAAGTATCCCACAGCGTCAGTTTGGATTAGTTTATCGTGTTATGCCTTTTTGCATGTGTTGTACATAACAGTGATGGTAACAAATATCTCCCAACCAAGTTACAGAGCAAAATGATTGAATGATCTGGAGGTTGAAAATGGACTGTAAGAATTGTAAGAAGAACAGTCCATTATCCCAATGAGATTAGAGCAAAGACAAAGTCAATATAAGGCATTAACAGTAGCCTCTGCAACCGAGCAGACTGGGATAGAGTGCAGAAACATCATGTGGTGCCAGTGATATGAACGTTTCCATCCAAACACATATCGGTATGTAAAGTTACCAAGGTATGCCTGATTTCTTTGTTCAGTACAACTTTCCCAAATGAAAACAAATGGCAGTGAAGATAGTAAATATAAATTTTAACAATGTCATAGTAACATATTTGTATCATAATAATAACCATATAACCATCAGATATGGAATTTTTCTTTTTAGAAATTAGCTTTACATATTTTGCTACCTACATTACCAGCAATACAAATCAACCACAGAGGGCTGATGTGGAGATGCCCAGAGCTCACTTCTTTCTAGAGTACGTGGATTTACAGTAGCACATCTATGGCAGATAGTCTCCATGGCAACAACAATTGGAATAAATAGGGTTTCATGTACAACACATTCACACTACCACTTCAGTACAAACACCCTTCTCCTGAACGGGAACTCTCACACACAGGAGACACACAGAAAGAGCTGCTGTGTTTCAGGTGGGCCATTGGTATGCTGCGCGTTTGTTGAGGTGGGCTCACTTAGCCCTCACCCTTCATTACTGTAATTGGTTAAACGGCAACTACATGTATCGCTCCCCACCTGCTGCCAATGGTTTAGTAATGAGAACATCCAGTTGGAAAAATAAATAAATGGGAGATGCTCGAATAAGGGTTACAGGTACATTTTCTCCTTGTCGAAGAAGATAAGCCGGTATATTTGTATTTTTGTCTCTTTCTCACAGCAACCACTGATAGCACATTAGGCCTATCAGACGCTTAAATCATACACAAAACCATTATTAATAAATGTTGTTGTATTTAAAACTGCTATACCATTTTCCACACAGTGTTCCAGTGTGATCCTATTGATGTAAATCTGTGTCCATTTTCCAAAATACCTTTGGTGATGCATTCAACCATTCTCACAGGTGAGGTAAGCTTTTGTTCACACTGAACAAGGTGATCAGAATGCTGGTCATCTTCCATCAACCGTCCAACCAAAAGCCCTTTATGAGATGCACCAACTCATACTCCACTCCCCCCTGTTAAGTTGGGGGCTGACAGGAAAGAAGGACTCAATTGCAACGAATGGTGAAAAAATCAAAAGGGAAATAGCTGCAACGCTTGACACAAGGCACAAGATGAACTGGCGCAGAACAGGTGAAGACAAGGACTAATCAAACCTGAGGTAAGTGGGAACAGACGGAAACAATCAAGGGGGGGGGGCAAACGCTAACGATGGTGATAAACACCCAAAGGCAGGACGTAAAGGGATCTGGAATTAAAAGTAAGTAAGTAAGTAAGTAACACAATAAAACAGGAAGTGAGTGACAAGACTAGACGTGAGTGGCTGTAACTTAACAAACCAAATTCATAACAACCTGATAAAACATATCTAAAAATGTAAAGTTACAGCAAGAAATGTTGAAAGATAGCCTTTGTCCATCCAATGGGATTAAATGGAATACTCCAGTCCAATAAACCTCACCCTTTTCCTCAGACTCTGTGATATTTAGGCAAGACCAAACACATCCACAGAGCTAACACTGTGTTATTACCTCTAACAGTTTGTGTATACATTATAAATATAAACATTGTACAGAAGTTTGTTAAGGCTGTAGGAGGCGTGGATCCAAATGCACAAGACCACAAGGAGTGAAGTTAAAAAAAAAAGAGTATTTCACTGATGAATCAGTAACAATACAAAAAGCCCCAAACATACACTATCAAAAACACTAATCTTACCTACTACTAATTACAAGAATACTTACTATCTAATCTTACCTTACTATGACTATAACTCTAAATGCAAACTACTATGACTGTAGAACAACGCTGGAAAGCTTGGCACGAAACCCAAGACGATCTGGCAACGAGACAGGGAACACGAGGACTCTATATACACATGAGGAAATGACATCACCAGGTGGACACAATTAGGGAGGGGCAGACAATCACACTGGCGGGAAACTCGGGTAAGGAAGGGAGTGCTCACCGGACACAGGAGGAAAGGGCGTGGCTAAACATAAAGAGACAAGACATGACATGACTAAACAAAACCAATTGAACATAATACACACTTTACAACAAAGTTCCATGTAAAGGTAACATTACGGTAATAGTAATGAATTGATTAATGACCTCCCTTGAATTTGGGAAAATATATATCTATATTACATGCTTGCACAATCACACATGTAAGAGTAAATAAATCAAAGATAAAGCTGGATTTCCAGCCTCAAGCATACTGAAATGAATAGAAAGCAGCAGCTGCTTGAAAGGAAGGAAATCATGCACTTAATGCGTTAAATCAGACTAACCACCAGTTAGTCCAGTTAGTGTTTTTACACAGACAGACACGAACATACACAAACGCACACACGCGCAGGCACGCATACATCCACACACACATGCACTCCTCTACACTTCTCCTCCCACTTGTAGGGGCCTGTTGTCACCCATTGTAACAAGAGAAGAAGGAACCGGTGGTGTTCTCACCCCTCTTTTGCCCTGGATTGATTTTACGTGGCGTTCCAAGAGGAGCACAGAATAATGGGATCACAGCATGAATTTTTCAGGGACAGAATGAAAGCGCAAAAGACATGGCTCAGAATCTACATTTCAAATAAACTGCAGCCCACGTCCCTCCCAAACGAAAATAAACTCATCCCTCACTGGTCTGTCTCTAAAGGGAAGACAATAGCCTTTACCAATGGCTGAACAAAAGCTAGGACAGAATGAAAAAGGGGGCATTTCTACAGATGAACATTTTTGTCTGTTACCATACTAATACGAAGAAGAAAAAGAAAGAAAGAAAAATAAACTGTGTGGATGCAATGTGAAAATGCGACACCAGCTTCAGGTACAAACAAAGGGATCTAACTTAAGAGCTGCCAGCAGCAGGCAGCCTGGAAATAGACTTTCAGCCATTTCCTCCGGCTGCGTGACAGAGCAAGGGGAGACAGCACAATAACAGTGATTACATTCTGATAAAGGCAGTAATTTCATTGCGCTCGGCAGAAGCTGGTGTGTGTGGGTGTGTGTACGGCGCAGCCCCCAAGAGTGTTGCCATGATGATGTCTTGATTTAAAGGCACATGTCAACACAGTGACACATGTCCGGCCCTGTGATGTCCTGCTTTGCTTTTCCTCGAGGTTGTCACACTTCTTCGTCGCAGCTGGTTTCAGCATTAGTATATATCAATCAACCCATTAACTCCAAACCACAAACCCAAACCATGGCCAATCAGCTTTTGCCGTCGTGTTCCATGACCCTTTGAGGACCTGAAACCTGAAAGTCCATTAATCAGTGTTTCAGTGTACTGTTTATTTCACCTAAGATGTTTCCACCGAAGACACTTAACTAAAACAGGTTGTTCGTTTTTGCTGTTTAGTGACATCCAATCTGAGACTTTTCCATTCGTGTTTGCATGATCATGTCTTTTCCTTTTTTATTTTAGAAAAAAAATAACTCTTCGTTGTTTAGTGTCTTTGCGGTTGTTTCTGTAGTTGAGTCTGTGGATGAGATTGTTTTGTGTTTTCCTCCAAATACACGTAGTTTATTTGTGGTCTTGTGTCTCAGTGGTTGTTGTGACTCTTAGTTACCAAAGGTACTGTTATATATAAGATATACATTATGTGGCAGCTACACTTACATAACATGCACACCAACGCTGACTTATATCAAAATATGGTAAACAAACCAAAAAAAATGAAAAACCAGACCAGAATTAGATTATTAGCAAAAACTCATACTCTAATCTAATCTCATTTCATTTGCATATTTTTTTTTATCAGAGACAGTACTGCCAATCAAATCTAATACGGTAACAACGATTTGAGTTTTGAGCGAGAAATAATTAATAAAACAATCATCCTATCATGGCTCTGATAAAATACTTGACAGGGCATGGTTTGAAGTGGCTAGAATTCTTTCTTTATACTTTAATGGTCTCTATGGATTCTGTCCATTTTTAATACTTGTGTATATAACTCGCCAAAAGATGTAGGGATAATACATTTCACGTCCCGCAGAGTAATCGTTTTTTTTTGGGCTCCTCTCGGATCTATCTACCAGCACAGCGAAATGGGCTGGAATAATCTCAGCAGCTTCTCAATCCCTGTGGTTATTTCTGTTGGTCTGTTTGCACACAGCACTGGATATTTTAATGCACTATATCCCAAATGAGTGACAGCTGACGCAAAGTCATTAAGAATCCTTTTGTGGGAAGTAAAAGCTACCCAACAAACACACACACACAAACAAACGACATGCAGACACTGAGAAATGTGCTCTGCTAAAGTGCGCTCATCGTTTCTCACCCTGGCCTGTCGAGGCTTCGGAAGGTTGGAATGAATCTGTTTTATTTATCAAGTGTGAATTTTCCTTTGTACTGAAGGGATTGTTAATGTGGAAGCTGTGATCTGCTTGTCTCTGACGTTGTCTTTGAGAGTTTTTTTCCGTTCTTGCCTGTTCCTCTTTCCATTAATCTTTCTCCATCTTCAGCGTGGAGGGAATCTCTCGCACAGGTCGAGTCATGTCGCAGGGTTCAGTGAGGCAACTTCTCAGTAGCCCAAAAAGGCCATCATAAAACGATGATCAACAGAGCACATGTGGACTGGACTGTGGCATGCATATAATATGTTCCCATTGAAGGAAAAGGTGCACACATATAAATCCATTACTGTGCACATTGTTTTTGAGAATTTAGTTGAAGCAAATAATAAAAAAGTCTTTAATGACTGCTAAAATTGCAGAATTCAATTTACCTCACCTATAGCCCTATAGACTATAAAGAGACTATAGACTATATAGACCTATGGTCTTGAATCATATTCATTTTTTGCATTAAGTGTTACTCACTGACTTTAGATGTGTTTATTGATCTACTTGTGTAATTTCCCAGGTGCCTTTTCAATTTTTTTTATTGTAATCCTCCCTCAGGCTGTTCTGTTGTATGTGGGCTCTGTTTCCCTCCAGATTTCCCTGTCACTGTGTGAACTTGTCCTAAACCTGCTAACAACCAGACAGAGGGGAAATCTAAAACAGTGTAGTACATAGTACATAGTATGGGACCTCTCTTAATGACAAGGATTTAAACTTCCAAGTGTGAACGAGGAGCTGGAATAAAGCAAAGAAACCAGTGAGTTGGACACTCATGAGAAAGAAAAACCTATTTCCTCCACCACCTTAATTGAAGAATTGTCACAGTATGTGCCCATGTGTGCCTGTGGGACCCGTGGAAAAGACAGACCACAAGTCTCTGACAAGCCCCACCATGTAGTGATGCCCCACGCTAGAGTCTCCATGGCAATGGCGTGGCGAGGAGCAAGAGCGGGGAGGTTTGTGAGGACCCATGTGGTGATCGTCATTGATCTGGATGAGACTGTAGCCGGAGACGATGACTCACTTACTCAACAAAGAAAACGAGAACACAGAGGGGTGAGAGAGTATAAGGACAGTTCAGTGCCCGCAGCTCTTTAAAGAGGGCCGTGACTTGTTGACTTCACACTTGAAATCACACTTTCTTTCACCTAAGATATGGTCTGATGTGGAGTCTGAAGGGCCACTTCATTAACTCTCCATTAATCACTCTGGCATTGCTCTCTTGTGAGCAATTTTTCTGTGGGGGTGAGGATTTCATTGCCTAAGCCAGGGGTGGGGAACATCCGGCCTTATACAACCCGTGAGACAATTTGATCCGGCCAAAACGGAGACAAAACTAACACGGAGACACACAAAACATTCTCGTGAGGGCAATTCATGTTTCCTGTTATAATAATAAAAAAACAAAAAACAAGCTAGTTGACTACCGTGTCCTTCAGGGTGGTCCCTTCCAGCTGTATGGCTGTCAGGTCATGGTCAGGGTAAACCAAACACACAGCCGTTATGTGTCATCGCTGACAAGCATGGCGGCAACGCCTCAGGCAAAGTAGACGCTGAATCTTTTTTCATAAGAAAAGAAAATTTTTTGTTGAAATAAAAGGAAAGCCGGTGTATATGATTTCTGGGGACGAGGCCCCACTGATGACACATTTCCAAACTCTGTGTTATTCTAGCTTGAAACATGCAAATCATTTGGATGAATCAAAGGAAAAATGCCACAAGATACATTTAAAGCTTTCATTTCTTATCATTCAGTTTTTGAAAAGTCACAGAGAGAAACATAGATGAACATGCTGCTTTGGGTAAAACCAGCTGAGAGTTGCATCATCATCAAGAATCAAGAATGTGACACCAGGGTTCCCGCCTAACAAAAGCTAAACATTTAGCAGACAGAGAGTATGGTGTTGATTTCGATTGTCAAAGGTTCACGTCCGCTCACTACTGCTAGTTCTGCCCCCACTCAGGCAGCTTTTTTTGTTTTGGTAGCTTAGGGAATAATCAGCCAGTAGAGACAGGCTTCAAATTTAACTTTGTGGGCTGTCAAGTAAACTTATAATATGGAAACCAACAAGAATGTGCTCGGATAACACTGCATTTTTGAGAGCATGATAGAAAAACAAGTTTGCAAACTGCGTTGCTGGAATGTTGCTCCCAAGAGATACAGAAATATGTTGGTCATTTATTGTCATTCTTTTTGAAAGAAAGGATTTCATTCAGATTGAGCAATGCCTATGTACATTTGCTGGGCCGAAACCTGTCCCAGGGCAGGGCAACTGAGAGGAGGAGACGTTTGTGTGAACAGAGAGAGAGAAAAAAGGGTAATTGAATAAAAGAGAAGATGAAAACAGGAAGGTGTGAGCAAATAGACAGCATGGATATATTTGCTGAATGTCCACCAGGCCTTTAATGCATCACATTCTTTTCTCTCAGTGTGTGAAGTGGATGTGTTGTAAATGCCTCTTCCCAGACCTTCATAAATCACACTCCACTATGAGAGGCCCTGGCCCCCTCTCTTCCATTACCCTCCGTCTCTCCATCCTCTTTTCCTCCGGCTTCTCCGCAGCCTTGATTTCAGGTAGAAACTCTGTTGCCATGGTGATTTCAATCACTGTTATTGCTACAGTGCAGTGAAGATGGTGTGATGCCAGAGAGAGGGAGGTGCCTTATATGTACTTTCTTGAACATTCACAGTGATCTCATGCAGCATTGCCCTGCCCCTCACTCTATCATTCCACTTCAAGGTACAATGTTTCAAATCAGATGTATACCAGACATGTGGGATGATTACAAGCAGCACTTAAGAGCTAGACAGCTCTTAGTCGACTATTCACATGTATTTTCGTTTCACGTATGTCTTGTTCACACATACTACATGTCGATCATACTTTGAGGGACTACTAGTCCTGTAAATATAAGTATTAAGTCACGTGCAATAATATTCCTAAACAATGTTGAATTGTTTAGAATATGTTATTCGCGTAAAGCAATTTCACGGAATACCTTAAAAATGTGATTTAAGTTGATGTATCCTTTATCAAGTCGTGAAATACGTTTTAAAAATACAGAGAAGAAGGTAAATGAAACCAACTGTTACAGGTTTCAAAGATGCTGTTGGTACATGCTTATAGTAGATGTTGGTTTAAAGAATTCATTGTGCAATCAAACACGCACTGATCGCCGATCAATTAGGCACATAAAGTGCTTCTGTACACCTCTCTGTAGATGTGTTTGACCTATGGATCTGCGCAGAGGTACTGGGTCAATAACTTGCAGTGGAATGGTTGAAGCCAGAGATGTAATTGATCTAAATCTCAACAGTTCAGTCGTTCTAATTCCATCTTCAGAACGATTATGAATAGCTTACTCAAAGGAGAACTCCTCCCTTTTGGCTCTTTTACATTTTGATGCATTGTTTATGAGTTTTTTCTTTTCTTTTCTTTTTCACCACCATTTGCAATTTTGTTTTGATCATTATCTCTCTTTTAACTCTCTTTGCCCTGTCAGGCAGCTCACCCCCCACCACACACACACACACACACACACACACACACACACACACACACACACACACACACACACACACACACACACACACCTACACACACAAACACACAAACACACCAACCCCCAATCCCCACCCCTACATCTCCAATGAACTCCCTAGTTTCCACATCCCCTTCCATTGAAATTGGCCAGTTGCTATGGCAACCCCATACCGCAGCATATTATTCCCCTTTTGGAACTCAAAAAGAGGATCAATTAGTGATGATGTCACTGTGTCAGGCGAACCCCTCAAGTCCCAATCACCATTCCTTCTGAGTGGCTCATCAAGGCCTGCTTGTGTGTGTGTGTGTTTATGTAGGTGTGGGTGTTAACACACACGTTTATGTGCGATATTTACGACATGAGAGTGCAGGAGGCTTTTTCCCCTCTGCAGCCCAGTGTGGAAGATGAGGGTGCCTGATCCACCATTACACAGTGTGGGGGAGGACTGAATGGCAGCACGAGGGGAACACAAGCGGAATTAAATTTGACTTTCAGAAAAGATATATAAATGTGCTCTTTCTCTATCTTTGTACCATTTCTCCCAAATCAGAGTAACGGAAAATGTTCTGCACATCATATGCAAATCTCACTCTATTCTCTGTCTGCAATTTTCCTCAACAAAGCAGACTGATTTTATCTGAATGTATGTCCTACTTTGATATCTCTGCTGCAGCTATGCCTCTCTCCTCCAACATCGCCGCAGATCACGGAGCATCGAGAAGCTGCATGTTTACAAAGATTTTAAAAAATCTGATTTTGCCTGATAAAGGTGACAAATCTTTCACGCTGTTGATCGAAATAATGTCATCGCACATAGTAATAGATTGGCATGCCTGCTATTTTTGGTATTATTCCCCTGCACATGAGCAGAATTTGTGATCAATCACAGACAGCGAGTGCAAGAAGGAGGGAATATATTGTGAGAATATATTTTTAGAGTCTCTTGTCAAGGCCTGCTCTTCCGCCTCCTCTGTTCATGCATCATTGAGACAGTATGAAAGCTTTAGATTTCCACGAGCAGACGTGGAAGACTAGGTCAGTTTTTCACTATGCTTTAGATGACAGTATGTCGTCTGTAAAAAAAGATACCTCTTCATATATGCCCAATCTGTCCCATTGAATTTGGTGGAGGGTTTTAGGACACCTTTATTTCATTTGTTGTACAGCTGATCAAAGCCCTGCAATAAAAGCAATCCCTGAATAACTTACATATAACAATGTCCCTCACATACACACAGAGACAACTCCGTATATTTTTATATTATGCCTCCTCGTACCTCCTGCTCTTATTGTCCATGAACACTGAGTATGGAAATTAAAGGACCGAAGCCCCGAGCTACCTCTGCCTCAATATGTTTCAGGTGTGATTAGTCAGTTCAATGATCACTTCGTTCAAGGACACGAAAACACTGCAGACACAGGCGCGCACAGCATCTCTCGCACATGCGCGCACGCGCACACGCGCATATTCCCCGATTGCTCCAGCACATCTCTCGTTTTCTCTGTTTAAGCTGGTGTGGTTGGATTACTGAGCATAACTTGTTTGTGTCTCCCATCTATCATACTAAATTGGATCTTGGGGCCTCTTCGCGCGCATGTGTGAGCGAATGAGAGAGAGAGAGAGAGTGAGGGTGAGAGGGAGAGAGAGATAGAGAGGACGACGGGAGAGTGGGGTAGTAGTTGAAATGCTCGCCGCATTCTTGCATTGAGGGCGAAGTGTGCAGACATCCTCGGGGCAGTGGGATTGCTGCGCTTTTTAATCCAACTGGCGCGCAGTCTCGCTCTGGAGGGAAAAGCTGCGATCTCGAATGGAAGTGGCGCTGCGTGGAGCCACCGGGCAGCCCTGCACCACTGTGGCCCCATGAGGGTATATTCGTCCCCCCTGCGGAGTTCATCGGCTCGGAGGATCCTGCGCGCGCGACTTGCATTTGGAGGAAACGCCAAAGAGTGGTAAGACTGATCAGTAAATCGATGCATTACTATTGAATCCTCTCGCCTTAAAGGTCACTCGCATGAACAGTGCTGTGTTCTTGAAGGACGCGAGGCGGTGCACGTCAGGGAGGCACATTGGAAATACGCACGGCGGGATTTTGCGTTGCATGTGTTGACTGGAGCTGGAGGCTCCTTTCCATCATGAGGACACAAATTAAACATGGACAGACATTGTAGGGGAGCACATATAAGATGTGTAAAATAAGTGTCCCATATACAGTACTGTGTGTGTCCATATGCATGAGGAGGTTTACGTCTTTATGTCAGGGCGGCTACTGAATGATAAGCAGAGGCATGATATATGATGATTATAGTGGAATCAATGTTGTGCTTAGATGAAGTGATTTCATCAGTCTTCATCATTCAATCATACAAGATTACATTGCATCACTGTTTTCACTTGCAGAAGCTGGTAACAATTCTGCTTTTTCCCTTAATGTCGCTATCACCTTTGTTTTAAGGTTTAATTATTTAAGCTCTCGCATCCCCGAAAGTCTTTGAAATGAAGGCCTTGTGGGTAAAAGCCGCAAGTGAGGTTGTCATGCAACCTACTATCCTGGAATCACAATTTGCTGCTTTCTTTTCCCCCGCCTCCTGCCTGCATGTGGATGCTTTTGGAGACTGAAAAAAAAACAGGAAAGCTGTTCAGTCTAAGCCAGTAAGCTACACTCATCTATTGTGTGTGTGGGTTTCCTCTGTGTACCTCTCACTGCTTAATGTTCATGATTGTTTGTGTATGACAAACAGGAAAAACAAAACAAAGGTTTCTGCATGGATATTGGTTACTCTCATAACCCTGGTTTGATTGGTTGATCACATCAGCCCCCATGTTAAGCCATTTCTTGACATTTCTCAATGCTCAGCGGCAGCCTATTCATAAAGAGTGATGAAGAAGGGGTATATCTGCCACACATACTAATTCCAGGCCACACTTGAATTATTAGTACCGCTTAGCAAGAATATGCCACGAGATCAATGCTTGCACTGCACTGCGGGAGGTGTTTTCCACTCACCTTGCCACACATCTATGAGAGCTGCTTGAATACCTGAGTCTGTTCATTCAAAATGCCAAAACTGGGTCTATTTTTTCTGTTGTTTGTTCAGATTGACAGTTCACATTTGGCCTAACACGGTAGGCAAACTGCAGATCCTGCTTTGATTTGTTTGGCCAGAGGTGTTGCGGGCTAAAACCTGGGACAACACATTCGGAGCACAAGTGCTGAAATATCAGGCAAGCGCTTTCCTGTCTCCTACATCAGTGATGCTGACATTTAAATGGTCCGATTAGCCTTGTAGTGTTGGCTGGCCTGTGCAGCGGAGGGGGGAGAGAAAGAGAGAGCGAGAGAGAAGAGGACATTAGGCGTCGGGCCCAGTCTCAGTGCGACAACCTTGTAACACACCCAGTATCATGCGTGAGCTGAGGCTCGTTTATTCACATTATGAATGAGCGCTGATGCAAAAGGCTGCACATTAGACAGAGTCATTCTTTGGTATGCATTTTCATCTGTGTCAAATAAAGTCTATATTCTTACACGATGATACACATTTTATCCACAGGCTCTGTATGTGTGTGATGTAGTTTCCTTCCTGTAGTTACGTGTAGTCACATTTGATATTGTTATGCATGGAACGAATGTGAAAGAATGTGCATACGAGCATTTATGTACGGCATATATCAAATATGGACAGATTGAAATTATTCTAAAATTAGAATAAAGAACAAATGCGATCTGTTGTATTGCCCGTACTGAATACATCGTTTTAACATTCACACCGTTTCGAAAAAGTATCTGAACCCTGAGGCTAAAAAAAAGGTAATTGCCAGGAGCTAACAAACCTCGAGTCCAGTAAATGAAACCAGAAGTGATGTTTTGGAGCCTAGACATAGCTTTGCTTTTAACAAGAACCTTTTGCTGATGTGAAACCTTTCAAAAAAATCCTTGATCAAGAATTGTTGTTTTGCAGAAAGCTGACAATGGTAAGAAAAGGTTTTCACAGAGTATTATTATCAGACGACAGTCTGACATTTTGTCTACAAATGTAGAAGCCCAGAGTGCCAGTAAAAAGCTTAAATAAATCATTGCACCAGGTTTACACCTCGGTTCATGAGTCAACCAAACCACAAATTGTGTCACAAAAAACAAAACATAAAAGCATGCCTGCAGTGTCCCAGATGCTTTGTGACTGTACAGCACAATTGTGCACTGATGCAACTGAGGCCGGCTACACTCTAGAAGATTTTCAAACCTGAACTTATTTTACCAACGTGGGAGACCACAGACATAGGAAACAGATTTTGAACATTATAATCAGTAATCATAACAGAAATGTACGAATAAAACGTGATGAAATGCTATTACATGATGCATTGTAAAGCGTTCTGAAAGGCACTCTTGTTTTTATTTTACATTTTCCACTCGGCTTGGAGCACCGTAGTGTTCCTGCTCCCCAGCTTCCCTGTCTGCTTGCTCATTAGCTATTGCGGGTTATTTGTCGGAGGCAGCCCGATCTGGAATCGTAAATATCTAACATGATTCGAGAGCAGGACGGCTCTGACTCGATCAGGAGCAGTAAAATAATCGTATGGACACCAAACAATTCACGGCAAATCATTTGGACAAATAATCGATTGCAATTTGCCTCAAGTCGGTCCATGCCCTCCAGATCGCTGTTTTTCAGGGAACAATAGTAAGATCCACTTTCCTGGGTGTCCCAATCAGAGCCTCGGTGTTTCACCAAGAGGTATTTTTCTCACCACACATCTTAAGAATATGAGCTGCCGCAGGTCTGTTAGGAACTGATCCAAAGCCACAGAAAAGGAACACGAATCTTGATCAGTTAATTGAGTTTGATCCTATTTGAAAAACAATTGACTGTCAAATGAAATACCTTACCCAGTAACTCATGTATTACACCGGAACCTCAGATGTCAGTGAAGACAAAACTGGGCTTTCAAAGTGATGTCTTTTCGTCATCCTGTGTCAGCCAGCTGCAGCTGAAAGTTGCTCTAAAGGCAGAAATGAATGTAAGGCCTACATGCAAATGCATGAATGCATTGTTTAGCATTTTGCCACTACAACGAGATCAATGTGTTAGTAAACAGCAGACAGCAAATAGTGTCATTAAGCATGGGCTGGTTACCGTCAAAACCAACACATTGCCGCCATATGAAAACTTTGAGGGTCCAATACCACTAACATGTCCTGTCCTACCGTTGCTGCGGTGTTTATGACTTGTCAAAGACAGAAAGAGCAGAAATCCCACAGGTCGCGTGCAGCATAGAGTGACATGACCTTTCCCTCTCCAGTAGCTGAAAAAAAGCACACACCCAAAAAGAACATATGCGGCCAAGGTTTGGAGGAGGAAAGCTATCTAACACGCAAGGTGCGCAGAGAAGGCAATACCTCAAACATGCTTACGCATCTACGAGAGCACCACCGTCACTCTTTGTGATTCAAGTTTGTGAGAAAGTGAGAAAGGGAGAGAATGTGTGTGTCAGGCAAAGGTGAAATAAATGCTAAAGGCTTGCTACAGGGGCAGATAACATGGCTAATTAACGAGCTATCATCCCCCTGATGTTACACAGAATAGCAGAGAAGTTGATGTTCAACGAAATTAGTACTTATACTTTAGTACTTTAATAAAATGTAGCTGGTAATGTCTAGAGTCTTGTTTAAGTGTTCCATTATTGCGCACATCCGTTAATAGTCACAACAATGAATCAAATGTGTTTTATGGAGTGAGAGCATTAGCTTGGGTGTGTGCGTGTGTGTGTCTGTGTATTAACACGCAGGTCTGAACTCTCACGCTGTCTTCTTATGTGTGCGTGCGTATCATCGTGCATGTTTACTCATAACAATCCATGTATTTGACAGAAAATGTGTTTAAAGTGAGACATTTTCACAATACAGATATTTTCGATTGATGTTAATCACACGTCACATACTGACCTCTGCCTGGATGACATCATCCTATTATGATTGTATTTGTTCCTAGGGATCCTTGATTTTGACTTTGTCGCTCTGCTTCTTTGGAAGGAGCACAATTGTTCGAAATGTCTGGCTAAAGGATTGATTGAGACTGAGAGACATTATTCCTAGTGCATTCACACAGGGGCAATTTAGGGTCCAATGTCTTGCCCAAGGACACATCGCCATATGGTGTGTGTCCTTCAGTGCCGCGCAGCCTTGCGATTAATGGAGCGACAAGCACTTCACATCTGTACTTTTTTGCGTCGCAAAAGGCCCTTAGTGTTTGGACTCTTATGTGAGTAATTAACCACAGAATCGATTAAATGGTTAATCTGTTAACTTAATTAATTAGTAACTTGTGTATGAAGAAAACGTCGCTTCCATGCCACTGGGAAATTGTGGCTGGCATAAAATGAACAGTTTTCTGATCCAACAGTTGAGATTAAAATACATTGGTTGATAAAATGATTTATTGAGATTATCGTTTGTTGAAGCCCTACAATCAGGTGGGATCCAGCTGGCAAACTGCCCCTGATTTTGTCTGACCTATTCCTTTAATTTGCCGCAGAGTTTCTTTACCATTGTTTCGAGACTGTATGGCTCCCAAGTGTATTGTGGGAAAAACGTGACATAATGGGAGCGAGAAACCAGGACAGTTTTCAACTCTCTCTCTCCCTCTGTAATATGTGCACCCCCCTCTCCCTCCCAAAAATAATGAAGACTAAGTCATGTCTGAGTTTATTAATTCCTCCCATAGTTCCTTGAGCTAAATATAGACTTGAGTGACTTGCTGTGATAGTCATTGGGAATGAGACATTCCAGTGCCGGATTAACACATGAGATGTTGATTCTTGAAGCAACAACGAGTAGTGCCTTGTCTTTTTGATGAAAGAATAAAAGGCGGGGTGGACGGAAGAAGAGTTTGGGGTTGAAGGTCTTTTTGTGAGTGGAGGGGGGATGAGCTGGTGCATGCCTTCATTCTGCAGACTACAACAGCTGTCAAGCTGAGAGGGACTAGTCCCGAGGGACGGAACAGCCCCCAGTGTCCCAACAAAAGCAAACACACGGACAACCATCGATGTGACTCACACTCTCCTTCTTCTCTCTAATGATGAGTTTCATGGCTGGGTTTTTCTCTCTGCAGTGTTACACTGGATCATTAATAAACCATGTCTTCTCTTTTCCTGCTTATTTGTTTTCTCCCGAGAGGAATCGTCTCTCTTCACACAAACACCCACTCACATTCTTGAGGAAACCATTTTTTCTTATTTCCCCCTTTTGGGTGCACCTTCACACTGCGGCATTTATTAGTGACATCACTAATCACTAGAATCACTCAAGACCAGTGTCAAAAATGTGTGCGTGTGTGTTTTTGTGAGAGAGTGTGTTTCTTTAATTATGTGTGTGCAGAAAGGGCTTCAAACATTACACACACTCAGGGTTACGGTGTTGAACATGAAAGCCGCTGAGACTCATTAAGCCACTGATTACAGCTCGGGGAGGACAATCAAGAGCAGCTGCTGCACTCACATACGCACACGCACACACACAGACAGTGAAAAGTTCTGATTCAATACTTTTTTTTCTTCCATTAAGAATATTAAGGACGAGACTTGGCTTTTTCATTTGGAGAAAAACTCCGATCGACCATATTTATATCAGTATGCCTTTAAGCAGTTGCTATAAACAGTACATCTGCAAGTTTTACTCAAGGAAATAATATAATATAATATATATATATATACATATATATATATATATATATATATATATATATATTAAAAAAACACCTTTGCTATATCAGTACATTTATAAACACATTTTCTGTTTTAATTAGTAGCCCATTAAGACATTCTGAACAGCAAATTAAAAATCCTTGCCCTTGTGTTTTTCTTAATGTATATTTAACATCTAAAAGTTTAAGTTAGATTCCAATGAACCCTTTTAACCCTCAGTTAAATCTTCTTATTTGTTCTTATTTAATATTTGTAAGAATGTTTGTAATATGAGCACAATGTAAACTAAAGTTTTACAGGTCTTTGATTAAGATTTTTGACTAAGAGCTTCTCAACGACACAGAGTCACATGGTTTGCTAATATTGCGGGACTTGTTTCGATGTTAATTCATTTAAATAGCATTTGGGTAGCCCGGTACTACTGAAATAACCCTGCAATCAGTATGCCAGCCATACTGCGGCGAGTACTCTAAATGTTATATGTTAATGTTAATTTGTTATTTTTTCACACACAGAGAGTTGCAAAAACACCAAAAAGCCGAGTCGGCCAGTCGATTAACCCTCCCGCATTGCAATACATTGTTTGTTAATACGTGGCCAGCACCACATTTTGTTTTTGCGCTAAGCATTGCGCTGGCCACGAATCAATAGAATCATTTTACGTAACTTTTATCCTCCGAGCCTTTGCCATCTGTGTCCAGGTGGGACCCCAAAAAATTCCCATACAGTAGAAAAGTTTCGGGGGGTTCACCTCTTCCTCTGTCACACACACTGACTGACAGGAGAAGGAGTCGTGTGTCACGGTGCACTCGACCAAAGGGATTCCCGCTCCATCTGTCTCGACACTGCAGGAAAAGTGTGACGGAAGTTTTAGCAATTTTTTTTAAATGTTGGATCAATCGATTCCAAAGCGCAGTATACCTTGAAAGCGTTAACCAGCACATGTGAAATTTCAAGGAAGGTACTGTCTTTCTGTGAGGCTGTAATGCATCCAAATCCAAAACAAAGTAGACGAAGAGTTTCCATTGCTTCCAACGAAATAGCGAATTCATTTTGGATTTGGTTTAGTGTATATGGCGTTAACTGTGTCATCAAATGTAAAAATGTAGGTCCATTCGGAAATCTCAGGGATTCTATTTACAGTTGAGCAGAAGAAGGAGCAGAGGGTCCACGTGGTCCACGTGGTCCTGTTCAGATCCAGACTCAGCAGCCTTCTCAGCTGTTGCTCTTGACGACAGCAGGAGGGGCTTATTGCTGGCACGCTTTTCACGGAGTACGACTGCCAAGCTGCCGAGCTCTCCCAGTGGAACGATGCCCGGGTGCTCGGCCCTGCTACTTGGCTTTATTCATGCGAAACTCTCCAGGCCTGCAGAGTCATGCTGCATGTATGAGGACACGGATATGCCATTTGACATGATGTGTTCACATGTATTTTGAAAGGCCGGTGATTTAATCGGATTAAACAATAGCTTTTCAATGCATGCAATTCAAGGAATATTACACTTCTTATGGAAGTTGTTGTGGTCGCGCAGGATTCAAACCCGCAAGATGGGGCGGCAGTGGCCTAGTCTGTTGGGCACACGGTCTCGTAACCGCTCATCGAAGCGGACGCAGTTCGAATCCCTGTCGGATCAACATCGGAGATGTAGCTGGTAGCTGGAGAGTTGCCGATTTCCTCTCCTGCCGAGGTGCCCTTGAACGAGGCAGCGAACCCTGAACTGTTCCCTTGTGGCAGCCTCCTCACTCCAACGTCTCTCTCCTCTACACCACTATGTTTGCATGTATTTGTTGTGATTGTTTGTGTGTTCAAACTGTCTGTACTGTGTGTACACAACACCAGTGTGAGGAAAACTGAATTTACCTGTTGTGGGGACTATTAAAGCTGTGTTCTAAACTATTCAGGCAATTGTAAAAGATTTGTTAGACTGTGGGTTTAAGGGTTTTGAAAGCAATCAACATGCCATGGCTTGGTATGAGAAAAGACAGCATCACTGCATTGCTACGGTAGATGAAATAGACAAAAAAAATTAGGAAAATTGGTTGCATGTATCGTATCGTAATTTGCCCTGCAGATTATACACACACTTGAAGAGTGTCAGCAATATGCAAGACATTCCCAAATGTATTGTGCATATCCTGGTGAGAAACAATTTAGACATCCTGCCTGATAACATCCCACGCGTTTTTTTTTGTTTTGTTTTTCAGATCCCAAGGTGTTGATCTGTGCAGCAGTAGGAGCACGACGTCTAGAGGGAACGACCAAGAAACACAAAATGCCTTCTGCTCACTTCAACCCGCTGGTCCTCATACTCCTTCTCCTCTTTACTTTAGTAAGCAGATTTCCATTGTTTTTACTTCATCTCCATCTTGTACCGTTAAAATGTGTCATCAGTTTCTGCGCACGAGGGATTGCTCTCCAAAACAATCCACGTGTGAACAGACGCAGCAACAGGTGGAGCTTCCCATGAATGAATTCAAGAGGGATCGGGGCCTGATTTCCATGTGCTTGGTACTGTGATTCACCTTGTTAAAGTAACCAAGTGTCTGCATCAATAATTCATCAGTCAGCACGTGGCAGGGACAAAGGATAAGGAGGCACCCTCTTCATTTATTCATTGCTTATTCAATGTTATTCCTGTCAGTTGAACGTTATCGTAGGTGGCTGGAAACTCTTTCTACCCTGCATGGACGTCTGAGGAGTAGGAACTCTAAATAAATAGAGGAAGGGACCCAGTCAAGCGTGGGATGCAAACGGAGGTTATTGGCAAATACGATAATAGATTTGCTGTTTTTATAGGATACCGTTATTGAAATAGGCGCTAACTGAGGTGGAGAGGACTCTATTTCATGGTTCATGGTTACTGACCTTAGTGCAGGTGTGGCTGTTTTCTTTTTACAGCATCTTCATTTCGAAAATGTTTCATATTGTCCGGTAGGACAGTAGAATACCGGAGTTGCCACTTTGGAAAAAAGTCAATGCAGGGAAAAATGGCAATAGAGCATTGTAGCTCGATATTGGGCTTGGCAACATAGTATCCATACGAGAATACACTAAATATCAATACATTATTTAAAAAATAAAAGTCTCACAAAAGTATACAGGAAACATCCAAAATTCAGAATAAAAGTAAAACGCCCTATTTACATTTTAACACAGAACCTGACACAATAGGGGAAACAGGCACATTTCTTCATAGTCAAACTTCCGTTGGGTTAGTTACAGAGGCCTTTCCTTTGGGGACATTGTTTGCAGTTCATTTGCAAATCACAATATAAAGTAGCATACTGCAATAGATTTAAAATTGCATAATATTGTATTCTGACATAAGAATCCTGATAATATCGTACCATAGGGCTACTAATGATTCCTACCCCTGCCTGATGACTATTCTAAATATATTTCATTCCTTTCAGTATTAAAACAAAGCAGGTAAACTGCAACCAATCTTGGAGAGAAGCCACATGTTCTAAGTACAGGGTTAACGATCCTCGGTGGAGTCTGGAGATTAATTAACATATGCATCTTGCTGTTTTGGTATAGCTGCCTGGATATAATGACCCACAGGAAAAGCTTTTTAAACACTGGGCTATAAAACAGCTGAGGACAGCAGATATCGTCCGAAATCAATGCAGACCTCTTTACAGCGGTAACCACATTAAACTTTATGTTTTTTTTACGTTGTTAGATATAAATAACTTACAGAAACATTGTGAATACAGTCTGTATTTTCTTCCGGCTTCCTTCTCTCTCGCTCTCTTATGCTTCGGTCGTCAGTTATATGATCACTAAACTATAAAGTAGACCACATCTATTAGACATCTATTGGCACCTAGACTATATTTTTGGGCAATTATGTACCTCACCTGGGTTATTTGGAATGTTTATTGGTACAATGGACAGAAGCTGATGCAATCTCCTGTCATGTTGTTCAACTTTTTTACAATGATTCAAATTAAGTGTACCCTGTGGTGTGGTTTGCAACTGGATTAAAACGTAAGCTTCTCCTTTCCTTAAAAAAACATCTTTCCTTCAAGAACATGTTTCAGTGGACATGATGCGCTTATGTAATAATTCATATTCCATAAAATAAAAAATGAATGACAGAAATAGAAGAAGTAGAAGAATGAACTAATACTAGCAAAATGTTTGCACAGCTTATAGTTTGATTCACTGTTTCATTGTATAAAAGTATGTCTGTCCTGGCTGGCTTCCTGACTATGCAGGTTCACTGATCGACTGTTGCCATAGCGATCCACCACCAAGTGTGCTTGCACTATCATGTTCTAACACTGTTTCTTGTACAGGTCAAAGTTGATCGATAACTGGATGTAGTGCTAAAAACACCTTTTCACCACGCTTCCATCAAAGCGCTACAATCCGGGGCGTTTCAAGACACTCTGGGGGCACAAGGCAAAAAAAATGTAAATGAATAAATACAAAACTAAGCATTTGAGAGTGCACAGGTAGCATGGGCCCCCTATACGGGAGTTCCCGACTTGTCATTACAGTGTCTTCTACATGGCACGACATTTAAGGGGGTTTCAGGTTTTCGTTGCTGTGGACCAATGTAAACAACCCTCTTTGGGGGAACCCCTTCTAGATCGGGGCCCTAGGCAATAACGTCTCTGGCTACAATTTATGAGCATAGTCAGTAGATAATGATGCTCTTAAACTCAGTAATTTGTGATGACCTGAGAAACAAATAACCCATATCTCTTACTCATATTTGGTGATTATCATGTGGAAAATATAACTAAGTCAGCTTTGTGGGCATCAAAATTCAAAATTGAACTGTGCTATTCTTTTTGCTTTTTAAAATTAAACACTTGCTTGTAAAGTGTTCCAAAACATAATACTCTTAGTTATTACTTATATTGCTGTCATCCATTAGCTATGAACACAATTCTGTTGAAGATTATTAAAACACCAGGTTATTATTAGTAAGCATAATCTGGAGGTTGTTGAAACACCAATACAGGCCCCCATTAATAGGCCAAACTATTTATATTTCTAAGTTCTAACAAAGCATAAAAGCCACAATTCAGTGGATCGATACACGACAACTGTGAAATAAACAATCCCATAAAATAAGTCCCACCTGTTGACCCAATGTAGCACCGACTATAAAGTTTGATATCAAATCAATGTCAATTTATCCCTGACAATATGCATAAGTGCTTGGCATTCTCGGTGCGTATCCATGCCCTGGATCAATGGAGTCTGCAGATCTGACAGAAATCTGGTCAACAAAAAAAATGCATTTAAATGGCAGGCGGCGTAAAAAGGGCTAGGAACTGATAATTCTCCGTGGCTGTGTGATTTTTACGTTTATTAAAATGTTGAGGGCAGCTTTCAAGGTAAAGACCGATGCTCATGATTAGCCTACATTTAATTCAACGTGTGTGTATAAACTGATAACATCACTAGCTGTCTACAATGTCTAACACTATTTTAAATAATAGAACATCGTCAACCTTCATTTATGTATTTATTAGTCATCTGAAGACTCAATGCGGTCAATCATCTCAGCTTTCACCCCATCGCTCCACCTGCATCTGTACCACTGCAGTGATGGAGCTGTTGCCGAGGCCAATAACACCCGAATCACCCGACAAATGCGTGGGTGGCGAGTGTGTGTCGTCACTTGTTACTACTCAGTCCCCCCAGACTACGCTGTCTCTATTACGATAGTAAATCTACAGGGTATGAATCAGTTTATTATCTTCCCTCCAGTTACGTCAACTGCTCTCCTGCTACACCTCATAAAATCTCTGACACGGCGTCTCCCAGACTGACGCCAGCACAGTGAGAAGATCATTTTCTTAGCTTCTGCCCTCGCCTGCCAGCATCGGTGCCGTCACGGCGAGGGTGAAGACCCCGGGACCGTGGCCGTCATTGTTAACGCCATTGTGAGTGGAGAGTGCGAGGCTGTGTGTCTGTCAGGGGTAAGGGGTTCCTAAATCACGAGAGCGACACCAGGCAGGGTCCAGTGAGTGGGTCTGAGAGCCTTTCCCGGCTTTGTTTTGGTGAGAACACCGCCCCTCCTCCGGGTCAGATGGCAGCAGCACTGGATGGCTTGTTTAATTGGTCGAGTGTGTACACAGACCCCAGGGCTAACAACCCTATTCCCACACTGTGGTGCGAACCGCATGCTGAAGCTTATGACGCAGGCTCTTCCCTTTTACCTTTGGGCCCTTCCATCTTCAGCCCATTGAATCCCTGTTTTTCTCTCTCTTGTGGTGCGTTTCGGTTTGTGCGTGTGTCTTTTGGTGTGTACTCTAGGTCTCGAGCCAACAGGTCCCCACCAACTGTGTGATCAAGAGGGAGCAGGAGAAATGCATGGAGATGATGGGCTTGGCTGATCCCGGGAATGATCCAGAATATGGTACGCTTTTGTGAGTCTGTGTTATGCTAACCACAATTCCGTTGGCAGTTTGAAGTGGGGCTAATTAAAATGAAAACATTTAAATACACAAAAAATAAAAAAGACAATTTTTAGGGCCTACATATTAATGAGCAAGAGATGATTCAACAAACTGTGTGACTGACCCGTTTGTCTGCAAATCACTAGAAAGAGAAAATGATTAAAAGACACTATCAAAGACAGTTTGCCTTCACCTGTGTCTTTGCGCGATTTGTAATGTAGAAAAAACAATGAAGGGCTGTTTGATGACAGAAGCAGAGTCAGAGACTTTAACTGGCCCATTTCATGAACATGATGATGATGAGATGCAGAAAAGGAGAGTTGATGCTTGAGACAGTGAGTGACGGGCATCTCTCTTGCTCATTAGATGATGGATGAAAGGAAGATCAGACCAATACATGCTTCATAACAAATTACCCTTTTTGACCCTGATGATCATTAATAACACCAGCAGCTAATGCTACTGCAGCCCATACCATCATCCAGACACAGTGCACGGTTTCTTCTCCTGATAGCACAGCAAAAAAAGCTTTTCACTAATAACATTATTTTGTTCATTATTTGGTGATACTGTCCTATACAGTCACTACTACAGTACTACGACTTTTTTTCCTTTAACTAAACTACTCGCTGGCCACAGGATTCCCAACCTGGGTATAGTAACTCTTCAAGCGGGAATCCAGTTTGCTTCTAGTTTTATTTGGTAATTACATAGTACAAAAGGGATCAACACAGTTGAAAAGAGTATAGAAGTTTTCAATAGTGTGGAACTATGATACCAATGTATGTCATGGGACTTGAACTGTTCATGTTTACTACTATACATAACAGTTTTCACAATCTGTAGGTAATGTGTTATAAATGCATAACACATTACCTAAAGTAATCTGGATCTGCAGATTAGGCTTTTAGCACCACATTTACGGCTCTTGTTCTCTGATTCGTTGTAAGGTTAGCTGATTTCACAATGAAATGATCTTGGCTGTCTGAACATCTAAGCCAAAATATGGATTTTTATGAACCTTGTCTTCAGTCAGTCTACATCACTGCATTCCATTGATATCAATGTAAAATGTTTTGATTGAGCAACACAGTATATTACAACAATTTTCACAACAAATCAAATCAAATAATGTTTTCCTCTGTTTCTTTTAGTTTATTTGTTAAATTACTTTTTTTGTGGATTTAAAAGCAAAGACAATTTCTCAATATCTGTTTGCATGAAAACTACCAATTCGGGTGCCATACCAGCATTTCAAGGACTTGTGATTTTGATGTTAGTATACATAAGGCGCCTGTGCACCTGTTTTATGTCCCCAAATGAACATATGGCTGGTTGAAATGAGGCAGTGCTTGTGTCCTCCTGTTGTGTCCCCAGGTTGTCCGTGGATGTGGGACAACCTGACATGTTGGCAGCCGGCTAAGTTTGGTGAGGTGGTCGAGGTCAACTGTCCCGAACTGTTCTCTCAGTTCATGAGTGAAGAAGACTTTGGTCAGTATTTTCTAAAGTTTCAAACACAGCTTCCATTCCAACTAGTCTGGTTAGTGTTATTTTACTTTGGAGTGAACAATTGTTGTATATTGTGGTATAAACTTTGGATGTGAAAACAGGCAATTACAGCGGCACGGAGGAGTCACAAATTCAATTTAGAAATGGTTGGTCTGAGTATCAGTATAGACATTGGAAGTGAGTATAGACATTTATGGAAAGTGACACATTTGATTGTTGGCTTAGGCTCAAAAACACAATCTCAGACAAAGCAAAAAAGAGACAAACAATCACACTAGCAGGACTGAAGACATAGACAAGAAGTGCTCACCAGAAACAAGAGGGAAGACCTGTCTACAAAATAAAACAGGAAATGACAAAACATGACATGAACCTAATTAAACATAACAAACCTAACATATACTCGCAAAACAGAAAGTGAGTATTATTTTAGAAACGCTGGTTTTCAAGTCTCCAAGGGTGGGTTTAGGGTTAGCAGTTGAGGGGAAAATACTGATATGCTGTAAATGTCTGCAATATTATATTAACTTTTGATAATAAGCTTATCGATCTACGTCTGAGCTCCAGTTCACTCAGAAAATAATGTTGGTTGTGTTTGTATTCCTGGTTTTGTACTTGTAGTAAGTCAGGTAAATATGTCTGTGTTATACTATGGTCAAATAATCTTCTATTTCCATAGAACTGGGGAAGGTGAGCCGTAACTGCTCTGAGTTTGGCTGGTCAGAGACCTTCCCTCACTACATCGATGCCTGTCTGTACGAGGAAGGAAATAGCAGCCACCCGGTTAGTACACGCCTGCTACGTTATCTCGACTTTAGTCCGAGTGAACATTTGTGCCAAATTTGAACAATTTCCGACATGTGAGTGGATGGCGGATAATACAAAATAAGGTAACGCTAAATTCATTTTTTTTGTCATGTGTGTGTTCAATATCCAGGACATGTACTATGTGTCGGTGAAGGCTCTGTACACTGTGGGCTACAGCACTTCTCTGGTCTCTCTCACCACAGCCATGGTCATCCTGTGCAGGTTCAGGTGAGGCTGAAGAAAGCACAGGTTGAAGGTTTTTCAGACGGAATTGAAAACATCTTACAAAATGGCAGAGCATATGTAATATTTGTGATCAAAATTCTACACTTATCCATTCCTGGAGATCCTAATTGCATCTCCATGTATTTTTTGATTAGTTTATCTCCATAAATACATTTTATGACATGGTCATTTTATCTAAGCACGTACTTGTTACTTAAATGTCATCAAGATGTATTTGAACATATGCAATATCTTTTAATAATAATAGCATTTTATGTACTACCAATAGTACTGGTATTGTTAGTACCACTACTGCCACTACGAATAATGCAGCTGCTTTAGTACATCCAGTATCACTGTCAGTACTTCTGATACACCTCTGATACAGTTATTACAAGCCCTGCTGTTGCTACTACCACTGCCGATACTACACTAATACAAAAGCTACTACACGTCAGTCTTCAGCTGCTTTGTAAACAAGCAACTAGGAATACAATCGGTTATAATTGTATTAGTGTTACTACTATGGCACCACAAATAGTATTATTGAGTCCATCACAATTTTGATCACTTCTTTGATACCAGCTGGAAGGACTGCTGTGGTACTACTACTGCATTTACTTGTTGTAGTAGTACTATTATTACCTGTGGATACTGTTTAGCTGTTTTCATTGCTATGTGTTATAAAATATTTAGCAAAGCTGTACAGAAGTAGCGATGGATCTTTTGCTTGAATATTTCATATTTTGCTCTTTCTTTCCTCGATATTTTCACGACTGCTTTCTGAAACACAGGAAGCTGCACTGCACGAGGAACTTCATCCACATGAACCTGTTTGTGTCGTTCATCCTGAGAGCTATTTCCGTCTTCATCAAAGATGGAGTGCTCTATGCCAAAGAGGACAGCGACCACTGCTTCATACACACTGTGAGTAACTCAAACAGGCCGTTGTGCGTGTCAAGAAAGCTGTGGATTGGATGTGTTCGGTGTCCAAACACAAATATTCCACGTCTTCCTCTGTTGTCTTCGTATTGTCCCTCCTTTAAAGCTGGAGTGTCGAGCAGTGATGATATTCTTCCACTACTGCGTGCTCTCCAACTACTTCTGGCTCTTCATCGAGGGCCTGTACCTCTTCACATTGCTGGTGGAGACCTTCTTCCCTGAGAGGAGATATTTCTACTGGTACATCATCATCGGCTGGGGTGAGACATCATATGCATACGCCATATTTTATGAAATGGTTAATGTTCTACATTGTTGTGTTGTGCTGTTACTTTGTTTCATGTGATATCTGTGTCCATCAGGGACCCCGACAGTATGTGTGACCATCTGGGCAGTGCTGAGGCTGCACTTTGATGACATAGGGTGAGTTATGAACAGCGACGTTCATCCTCATATCCAGGGTTACGCTTTAGTGTTGCTGAATGTGACGTCATACCACTGTCCTCTTTCTCAGCTGTTGGGATATGAATGACAACGCTGCCATCTGGTGGGTGATAAAGGGACCCGTGCTGGCTTCCATCATGGTGCGTTCTCAAGCTGCTGTACAAAGTGGGACATTCGGACATTGCTACCTTTGCAGAGGACGTTTTGTATGAGACTGAAATTTGCTGCCGCTGCCTTTCTCTGCAGATCAACTTTGTTCTGTTCATCGGCATCATCGTCATCCTCATCCAGAAGTTACAGTCACCAGACATAGGTGGAAATGAATCCAGTATTTACCTGTGAGTATTTTGCCTGTAAAGTCAAATTGATGTCCTATATTGCTGTGGCGGTGTGTGTAGATGATAATGAGGACCCATTTTTTCTCTGTGTGTTATATTGAAGGAGGTTGGCCCGCTCTACTCTGCTCCTGATTCCTCTGTTTGGGATTCACTACACTGTGTTTGCCTTCTCCCCTGAGAACGTCAGCAAGCGAGAGCGTCTGGTGTTTGAGCTCGGACTCGGATCCTTCCAGGTGACAGTTCCTCCATGTGGCTTACATTTAGAAAACGATTGTCCTTTACACTGGCCAACAGCAAGTTAACTAGCCAGTGGAGGAAGAAAAGGGGTAATATCACAGCCATAGACTTAAAATTTGAAACTAGAATTTTTCAAGCTGCGCACTGAAAGGACTTGGACTTTAGTCATTTCTGTACTGTTTTTCTTATACTTAAACAGAGCTATAAACATTTCAGTTCCACGTTACAACCGAAACGGAAAAGAAAGGCAACATAAATAGAGGTTTAGTGTTAAACTAGACTGATTTTTGAAAAGGCAGATGGATAAAATTAGACAAGGAATAACAGGGAACAGTGGGTGGCTGCTGTTCCAATTATTGTCACACAGAGGAGTGTTTTTTTATGGTTTATATAGCAGACCAGGTCATTTGACAAAGGTGCCGCACCAATCAGGGTGCACCAGTCAAGAGTCAGGAACACCCACTTCTCTTAGCCAATCCCATCCGGGAGTTGCATGAACACAAAAATACTCAAAGGATGAGGTTTACAGTCTAGGACCGTGATACACATTTATTTAACAAGTTGTTTGCCTGGTTTCTGTATGAACATGCTTCATTGACAAATTTCTATAGTCAAAATAGATATGACACTGTATTAGTCTCACACGTGGACCCTCTCTCCGTCTCCCCAGGGCTTTGTGGTGGCTGTCCTCTACTGCTTCCTGAATGGAGAGGTAAATCCCCTTTAAACACAAATAGACACTTTTATCATAGGGTCCTCGACATGCACAATTAAATTGAATACACAAAATAATGTTACACGTTACAAGAACAATATGTAACAAACCAGGATAAGACGTGTTACACATTTTTTTTTATCTTGAACTAGAAGGTAGGAGAATTTCTCTTTATTTGCAGTTTCTATTCTCACACCTAAACTTGTGGAATTTGCAATTATGATGAAAATTTGGTTTATGATCTCTGAGTTATAATATCGCGTTTTGCACGCCCAGACTTAGTAATTTGAATGTTCTCGTGTTCAATTAGCCTTGTATCTGGAGCAGCAACGTATAATCCAGATAAAAAACTTGGATTACCCAAACATATTGAACAAAGTACTTTTCAGTGAAAAGCATTGAAAACTGAAAATGATGAGCCTATTAGAGCATTACACCCAGAGCCATAGTAAGACTGAGGGACAGTGAGCTTGTCTCCTTCCAGCGAGGTTCATTAATAATGACCTTGTGAAGTATATCCCTCAAGGTGCAATCGGAGATCAAGAGGAAATGGCGCAGCTGGACGGTGAACAGGTACTTTGCTGTGGACCTGAAGCACCGGCATCCCTCGTTGGCAAGCAGTGGGGTGAACGGGGGAACGCAGCTGTCAATCCTCAGCAAGAGCAGCTCGCAGATCCGCATGTCCAGCCTGCAGGCCGAGACCCCGGCCACCTGAGCGCCACCGCCAGGGACATCTCTCCCCCACCTGGACCTGACGCTGACGAAAACACCACGGCCACCCTCGTTCCGATGACCAGCCTCGCCAACCCGTTTCTCAACCCGTACCCAAATCCATACCCTGACGAAACCATAATGGAGACCCAACTCAACTCAAGCGACCCCGAACAGCCTCTAGTCTGACCTCACCCCGAAATATGACCAAACCTGAATATCAGGCGCCAGATATCAAATCTCTTCGTGTCCTAACCTCTGACCGGGTTCGTGTGCACCTGGAGTGAAAGCACACTTTCCCACACTGCCCTCCTGTAATGTTTTTGGGGGGCTTGAATGAGGAACCTCGTGTGTAGTTAGTGTATCATTGGGTTGAAACCTGCAGGAGAGGCATGGTTATTCTTCTGTATATATTGTGTCGCTGTTAAAAAAAATCCTGTTGCTACGGTGTTTGCTGCTGCACAGCGCAGAGGGACTGGGTTATTGTTGTTGAGCTCTACAGTATGTCCTCTGACAGTGATCATTCCAGTTGGACATTCCTCCACGTCCTCAAAACAGATGTTAGACGACAACTATACGCCTTTGCAGGGTGCCACAGCTGCTGTTCCATTTCAAATTGTTTAATTTAAGATAACATTTGAATAAATGCTTTTAATGTAAATAGCCTAAAGAGCCACTCCATAGAATTTACACAAAACTGTGTACAGTCATTGTGTTTTATTCAACTGCCCAGGTCTTATGTGGCTTTTGAGGCACTGGAAATAACCCCAGTCATACTTGTGTTACAAACTGATGGCACAGGGTTTGAAACAAGGTTTTTTTTGTTTTTTTTTACCAGGTAGTAAGTATAGTGGGGAAGGTAGTGTTTTTGGAGCTTGCCCAAAAGTAGCCACTAACATGTACGATATCTTGGCCTCTGTATTTTCAATTTGGACCACTGTTTCCCTTTGTCCTTGGTTGCTCCAACAATTTTACGAAGGGACAGAACAGGAAAGCTAGAGTCACTCTTTCAGCCAGTTGAGGAACTGGGCCACCTAATGAACAGTTGCACCTTAAATTATTACTTTTGGTACATATTTTTGACAAACAGGACTGAAGGTCTGCTCACAACAGTGTTAAAAAAAAGTAACCCGAAGAAGATGGCGGCCTACGTCCTCTCTATATCACTTGCTAAACTCTGGATGTACAAACATCTGATTTGAATGAAAGCTCATTATTATTCACCACCACTGGCACAAGCCGTCATTTCATGTGTCCGAAAAACACAACAACACAAGTGTGTTGAAGACGACAAGACAGGAATATCAAGGAGAAATTTCACCCACATCTACCGGGTGATTTTTTGGAAAAGCACTATCTATGAGAAGGACATATTTTTTCTACAGTAATATGAAATACCAAAAAAGAAAAAAATATTCAAAACATGCCAGAGTTAAATGCTTGATTTAAAAGTTTCTTTTTAGGATGTATGCACAGCGCTGAGGTTTTTGCCGCCGCCGACCACAAACACAAACCTCGTATTAAATATCTGCACTGACACAGGATGTCTGAGCAGAACACGCCTCTGGATACCAGTGCGTCTGTAGTTTTAAACAGCCGTTAGTACAGAAAATGTCAATGAAAATGAACTTGTGACCTCAGTTTCACAAATTCATCTACTTGCACGGAACTGCATTTATTGTTATAATGTGGCTTTGCTTATTGTTTTACTTGACTTTTTGTTAGAAATGTTAGTTTAAATTGGATGTTATTCTTTAAAACCTTTTTTCATGGAATTTCGGTGTTAAGAGCTTTTGCAGAGGCAATGCGCTGTATCACCTATTTGTATCTTCACAAAGTCAAGCCTCTTCAACAGCTCCCTGCAGGAAATTCCAACATTGTACTGGTCTAAGGGAACATTTAGACCCTGTAGAATATCACAGCACTTCAATTATTGTTTTTTTTTGGCCATTTAAAAACTCTATCAAAACGGTTAACAAATGAGGGGTTTGCATCTTAAAAAATCTCTGTTGCCGACCTGGAGTACCTTTCTTTTGGCAGATATTGTGGTGACATTCCCGCTTGTTCGCCTTGAAAGCGAGCACAATGAAATGTATGTCACTTATAAGGAGTGACTTTTTACGCTGGAATAATTCTCTCATTCCAAAGACGAGTCACAAAGAATCCTGTTTTTGCACGTCCCTATCTGTTTGCAAAGGCTAATTTAGCTTTACAACTGATTTCACTGAAGATTTTTTTCCTTTGGTCTCGTCCAACTACACCACCAATCCCTGAACAAGTTTGAGGCTACTTTGTGTCTCCAAAAGTGCCTTTAAGCACAAAGCAAGTTTTTTTTTATTTCAGTTCATGATTGAAAAGAGAGTAAAAGTTTCCTTTTTCATTTCAAAACAAAACTGCAAAGTAAAGAAAAGGGTTCTACAAAGTGCTTTTATGATGCTTAAGACTAAATCAGTGTTTTCAACCTGGAGGCCTTCAAAGTACCAACTCATCTTTGTTAAAGATGAGTACAACATACGACCAATTAGTGTTCTATTAAAGCAGTACTACTGTATTTTTACAAAGTTTATCATTCTGCACTATACTAGATTACATGCACACAACAATAAAGGTTTTAGCTGTCTTGTTGTTCAGATACATCCTATTATTATCTGTATATTTGCTCTGTAGCAGGAAAAGGGGAAATAAGTAACTTCAACTTCAAAACTTCTGCTTTTAGATACTAATATACAGTATTTCACAGATAATTTCATTCCTGCAAGGACAGATTGACTACTTCTGCAAACCTCTATGAATAACCATTATTTATGACGATAAGAGAGAAGCACATCACCATTCAGTATTACAAAGTAGTTACATATTACATATTATTTTGGTCATTCTTTGGCAAAAAGAGCTCAAGTACTGAGTCCTGAAAATGACAGAATGTTTTTTGATAAAGAGAAAAATGTAATGTAAGTGAGTAATATTATTTATTGCTGCATTCAGTTTTATTTTTGAAGGGTTCTTTGGTCTACTGCCCAGCAAAATTCACGCTATATTGACATTGTTATTTCATAATATTATTTGCAATTTTTGTCTCACCCCAGGTCTATTTAGTAGCTAATTTGGAGTTTTTAACACATTATATGTTGTGTGTTTCTCGATTTGCAAGAATGAATTGATTTGTTGAACTAATTTATTTCATGTTTTTTTTTCGAGGATAAATGTCAGTCTTCTGTAATGCTCGTTTTCCTGTCTCAACTTTATAGTGAACTGGACGTCTTTGGGCTTGATCAGACAAGAGAAAAGCTATTTAAGTTTGACATTGTGATGTATCTCTCCCTGTCACTGATCTTTGAAAAAGAGAGCTATTATTGAGATAGTAATTGTCAGATTATCAAATTATAAAAATAATCAATAAATCTAAAGACCCAGAGTAGCAACTCATGGACCAATAATGATAATCAATCCATGTCCAGCGAATTGCAACAGAGATTTATTTTCACTTTTCAGCAAACTGGTCAACTCAGAACCTTAATGCTAAGATATCTTTTAACATGCAAATATCCAGATCCATACGAGTCCAGACCACACAAAGAGAGAGAAGGGCTGACCGGAAACTGTATTGTCCTGTTGTTCTGCTGTGTCTCTTCTCGGCCTGACCTTCAATAATTACAGTGCAGATCCAACAGCAGCCATAAGGGGCCCCTGTCTCGTCTTCTGATATTTGGGGGAAGGGCTGGACTCACGTTCATTACAAACATTAAGACAATCTTGCCAGATCATGAGCCTAATTTTGTGTAAATTATGTGTAAATTGTTTCCTCTAATGCTAATATGGGAGTTGGAGCCTTACATGCCAGTACTATGTTGATGTCAGACACAGAAGTTGCTATTATTGCGAGAATATTCATTTAAGCCTGTTGTTTTAAAATATGAAGTAGTTTGTTGAAGTGTTTGAAAGGTCTGTAGCCAACCTTTGTGACTAAATAAACCGCAGTTTAAATGTGCCATACAGAAATCAAGTTACCTATGTCGTACCTAATAAGTGGAGTTTTCTGTGGTTCAAAGTGAATAGCTGTCATTTAAAAAAAAACCTTTGCGCTGTTATTGTTGTCATATTTTGAATTATTTACCTTTTAGTGGTAATCGTGTTTGCTGAAAGTATAAAACCTCCTGTAATGCCTCTGTATTCTCTAATAGGCCGATGCATGCATGTTACGTCTTATTTCGATGTCAGCTGTAATCACAGGAGCGAGTTGAGCTTTCAGGCCATAAAGGGAATCGGAGCTGCGTTCTTGCTTTCCAACCTGCTGTGACAAAGTGAAAGAGGCGATTAATAAGCTAGAACACAGATTTAGGGGATTTAACTGTGAACCATTGATCTAATTGTAGGTCCAGTCCCGTCAGTAACCTTCAAATATTTTTCTTTTGAATGTTAATCTTTTCAGACAGGAGAAAAAGAAAAGTGCCATAAACTGCTAAACTCCTTCTGATTTTACTGCTTAGCATGGTATGATTTTTCTTTTCTTTTTATATCTTTGATGGTGGTTATCTTATCTGCTTCAATGTGACGAGGCTCGTCGGTGTGTGTACTGACGGGTGAATGTAAAGGTAACTTAAAGCACTCTGCTGTGAGCCTGATTTTTTTGCCTCCATTTTATCTCTTTCAATGGACAGTTTACATTTTTCTTTATTCTGGTGTGCACAATGCCTTTTTTTTTTGTACATTATGAAAGTATTGAAAATAAATGTTTCTAACCTGTTGGCTCAATACTGCTGTGTTCTAATATTTTTTCAGTTTTTCTTATTGTCAACCAGCCCCATGAAAAGACCAAACCCAATAATGTTTGTTGTAAGTTTGTTTCTCAATGCTTTTCAATTTCCCTTTCCCATCTGTGGCCCCATTTGTTCCGACTTTTTACCTCGGGCAGCAGGACAATGTACTTTTATTTTTTAACAAAACCTACTCAGACAAGCACAAACAGGGTTTTCAGAGTGCTTGTGGCTAAATGCCACAGACAGAGCAAGGAACCCAGAAAGTGTAAAGAAACAGAATAACACCTTGGTTTTGGTCCTGTCATGAGAATAACCAGACTTAACCTTTAATGTTCGCCCCTAGCCCAAATAATTAAACACCAAACCAGAATCGTGGATACATGTCATAAACCGGAAGCTGTAAGAGAAAAATGCAACGCTATTTCCGGTTTATAAAGGGAAGTTCACTGTCCACATTGAAATTGTAAGTAGATGTAATATTAAAGCACAATACAATTCTGTTGCGTCACAATTACACATTAAAAAGAAAGTCTCTTTTTTTTGACACAATCAAGCAAGACAAAACACACAACAGAAGCAGAATAGTTAGTACACATACTTAGTACATGCAATTATATCACAATCTTAAATAGATTTAGTTTGATACATTTTGAATACAAACCTTTAGGTTCAATCAACCTGAAACATTGAGACAGTGAGTTATAAAGTATAATAAAGGCACTGGAGTGGTGATAAACTCAGCTGTGTAATTAGACTGTACATATATACGTGTACATAAGTAAAGTATCTGTTATACAAATCGAAACCAAGATAAGACAGAAACAACACAAATTCAATGTATAAACATCTAATCTAGTCTTCCAGAATTATTCCTCTTAAGGAAACTCTGGATTAGCATTAGCACAGCAGTCTTCAACAGGGCTCCACTAAACCTATGCAAACACACATGTAAATTGAATATAGGAAATATTTTGCAGTATTATGGTATATAAGAATAAAACTAAGTTACCTGTATGATACAAAAAATATGATAAATATATTAATATATATATTTTTTTGCAATAACAAGGTGAATTATTCTTGGTTAAGGTTATATTAAATCTGTAAAACAAACTGCGACATTGTAATAGAATACATGTAAACAATCCAGGTCTATTTACATTCACATAAAAGTCATACAAACAATAAATTGGCAAATAAATAGCTTTTACAGTCAAGTGCTCCAGATGTGCGCTAGTGCACTGTGTAACATGTTGCATGCAGAGCCACAGATGGTAATGGCATGTACCATTTAAGATGGACTGAAATCTTGTAAAATGATCGTGGACTGCCCAAATTCCGACATTCAAGAAACAATGTGGCAAGGACAAGGACATGGCAGCGGGTCCAAAATCCAAACTCTTCCCAATCAATAAGGTAAAATGCCTAAAAGTTAAATACAGATATACAAACTTAGGTAGCATTAAGTGTGTATGTAGTAATACATGATTTTCTTTTAAAGATTGTAGGACACCCTATTAACATTTGATGATCATTTGAAAGACTCCTTTCTATTGAGTAGAAGTAAATCCTGTAGAAAAGTTTACAGAAGTAGAAAGTGGGTTAAGCGTAAAATCAAGGTCTATTTGTCAAACTGGCTCATGTGGTACAATCTACCTGAAAGATACTCGAAAGGTTCCGATGCTAGTTTTTTGGTGCCTGATACCATCGGGAACCATCAAATGTATTATACAGTCCGTGCCTCAACAGATCGGAGCTGTTTCGAGGGATAAATGCGCCATATATAACAAGTGTGGCAGAACAACACACATCTTATGTTGACGAGGCTTGTCCAATACAGAATGGGACAAAAAAGATGATGGAAGTTCCCTACCGCCAACAAACTAAGGCCATTGAGATTATCTCTGCGAGGCATCTGAGGCATCATATATAGCATGGGAGGCTTCCTAAAAACCATCATCATGATGGTTCATGTCAACTCTAATCAATGTACCCAGGTGTATAGTGTGCAATATAAAAATATTGAAAACTTTTGAGATTTTGGAGTTATGAGTAATATGACCCAAGTTTCATTCATTAATTTCATAGGTAGGTTTTTTTTTTTTTTTTCTAATTATAAAATAAATGTGTGGCACCACAGCCATTCAACAATCAGCCTCTGGGGTTAAGTCTTTTGACAAACACAAAGCAGAAAACCAGGATATAAACAAGGCCACAGTCCACTGTTCCGGCTCAGACAGTGGAGACGTTGTTGGGTGTGACAGTGTGTGTGAGGGCCTGTGTTTCTGGGACCGACTTCTCTTTGGGGCTCGATTTGTCCAGAACAGAAATCTGAGTGACTGTGCTGCTTTCTGTGAACAAGGTACGCCGTCGTTTACTGTAGCGCAGGTAGTTCTGAGTCTGCCACTTCCAAAACCTCTTCTTTAGTTCTGCCTGCACCTGTACACACGCACACACACACACACACACACACACACACACACACACACACACACACACACACACACACACACACACACACACACACACACACACACACAGGTGCACACCCAGCAGCCAAGCAAATGCAGAATTAACCGGACAATGTAAACAAAGGATCCAGAGGCCAGATTATATTATATTATTGTATTGTCTGGGAAACATGTTGGACCCACTTGGCTTTATCCTCACTGCTAATTACCTACACCTGCAAACATTTCACCTCGGTACACACACAGGTGTTTTCCCTTTCGCTTGATTGCGCCTCTTCTCGGGACTGGGCATGATTGACAACATTTCTTCTCAAAAGGTGGGACCAAAGACACGTTTTGAATGTCATATGAATTTGGGATAAGTTTAATGTAGACCGCACTCACTTTCAGCCTGATCAGAAATTCAATCAACTAGAAAAGTTTGCTTTTAAATAACACACCCTGAAAACGCCAACCTCATCAGAAAAAAATGTAAGCAACAATTTGTAGTGATGCTGATCTGGTCTGTCTTTAAAATTAAATATATAATAAAAATGGTGGTTGATTGACTGAAACATGCCAAACCAATTGTATGTCTGTTTAACTGTTAAATAATATTTACTTAGTTTTAATTTGATGCTGATAATGATTCTGCAAGAACGTGGATTTACCTAAATCATGACTAGAACATAGAGTATAGTCATTATGAGCTTAGTAAGTAGCTGAGTAGATGATCTTAGGGTGAAGCATTTACCTACCTCACCATTCAGGAAACAGTAGAGCAGGGCCACGCCGAATCCCTTCAGAGCAGAAAAACTTGAGCCAAAACTTTGAAATATTAAATATAAAGCATACATCCTCAACAAAGCTTTTTCCATTCAAATGTTTTACTTTTAATCACTCGCAAAATCTGCTTTACCCTAATGCTCATGCTCGATGCTTTTACAGGTTGTCCAAATCAAAAGCTAAACATATTACAGTATATTGGCAACAAAATGAGTATTCACTTCTCCCATTCAACTATTAAATAAGAAAATAACAGGATAGCAGGATTAGTGGGATAAATAAAAATTTATCTAACAAATGTTTACAATGCAACAAAAGAAATGAAACATGTCACACCTGAAAGGAACCGACACCGAGCTCTATGAAGAGTCGGGCCTCTGCTCCTGTGGCTTCTGGCAGGAAGGCAAACAGCATGTAGTGCATCCCAAACAGAGGGATGAGAAGCAAAGTGGATTTGGCCAGTCTCCTGCACATGTATAATAAGGCACTCATAAAGACTACATAGGTTTGTGCAAATTCTTTGCCGTGTATGCAGATGTGTCATCGTGTGCAGGGATGTGTATTGTGACTCACTTGAAATGACTGGTATCGTTGCCACCAACACCAGGAGACCTGAGCTTCTGGACCAGAATACGGATCACGTTGATGAAGATGATAAAGTTTACCTGCATGAAAGAAAAAAAAAAAAAAGCCACATACTTATTCCACAAATGCAGGTTTTTGCGCTACTAGTTTATTGATTCATCGCATCTGCAAAGGCTTTAAATGTGTGTGTGTGCCATGTGTGTATGAACTTGCTGATGGCTGCTGATTGGGATTCTTTTTAGCGACATAGTTGCTGTATATCGGTTGACAACACATAGGCACTGACACGTGTTCACTGTGGTCAAAATGTGTCCTTCATCACCTCCAGATACGGTTTGTCCAACCCGATCACAATCTATCCCCAAAGAGTCTTGGGTGCATTTATACGCATGCATTTATTTGATTACAATCTAAAGCCATGTGGAAAAAGGTGTATGCCACCTGAGCAGAAATCCAGACTTCATTTCTGGCCAGCTACCACACAATGTTTTTGGCTACTGAGTAAAAAGTCTAGAGATTTTGTAGAAAATGTGCTATTTCAGAAATACACAAACAAGCTCCTCTGACAACTGCCCTGTTGTACAGGAAAATAGGGGAAAATAAGTAAATCAAATTACCAGGAGGCGAATGGTGGCTGTAATCTGACTCTAAATGATACAAACGACAACCAATTACACTTAATAGCAGTTTCCGACAAATGTGATCAGCTCGTCGGCCATCTTGTAAAGGAATGCGGCACAGATCGGCAGTGCTCCTGCAGTTCCTCAACAGCTCCCACGGTAACAGCTCTGTACTCACCAGCAGTGATACAGTTATTGGAGCTTTTATGATCCACCAGATGAATGACACGTCGGTGTCATCCCAGCACCTGAGACACACATTGTGCAGTAATGAAAAAAAAAAACGCAGTCACAGACGTACAATATTGTCGTATCACGAGGCACACAACTATACAGACAGAACATTATGTTGGGAGAAGCAAATACTTCTCCATCTTAATCTTTTTTTAATTTGTCTGCTTCTGCGCTATGTTATATAGAAGTAGTTATATTAGTACATATATATATATCTGTTTATTAAATAAATATAGTTATCTGTCAATGTTATCTTTTTCATGGCTTTAATATAGAAACAAATATATACAGTACATATTCTGTGGTGAGAAGAGGAGAGGTTCCTCATTCGCATCTAAATCACACTTGATTCTAAATCTCTCCTACTTAAAAAAAAACATGTTTACACACATAAATGTAACAGGGTTAGCTTGGCTTTGCACAAATATTGGAAAAGGCAAAACATAGTGGTAACAAAACAGTAAACTAGTGGCTGTAACGCTCAGTAATTTACACACTTCTATTACTCTACAAAACAAGGAATGGGAGCTTAGAATTTACTAGGCTATTTTCTAGCACAAGGATGTAACTGAGCTCAGCTCTGAATGTGATCTAATGGCAGATTGACCCATGCTTAAACTTTGTAATTTTACTTGATATTGTACTTGAGTGGCCTGAGTGCTTACACTAATAACAGTACGGAAAGTGCAAATCCTTAGCATACACGGCAATATTTCTGATGCTAACATGAGGGGAACACCAAATACTAGTTCGTTGCATGAATTAGGAGTTTTTTTTACTCTCAGCTCACCCTCTGTTGTCGTAGAAATTTCGAGTGAGGATCCACGCCGTTATGATTGTTGTTGGGAGACCTGGGAGGTACAAACAGAACGACCCAATCATTACAGTCAGAGAGGAGACCTAACACGAGACCAGACCAGACCAGAAGGAAGACAGAAAATGACACAGAGGGGGAACTGAGACAGGTTTGAAAGGGAAGGAACCCACCCCAGCCGATGAGTATGTACCACCAGAAGTATTTCTTCTGGAAGACGAAGGTAAGCGCGAGCAGCGTCTGCAGGTACATACCCTCCACCAGCAACCAGAAGTAGTTGGCAAGGATGCTGAACTGGAAGAAGGCCACAGCAGACTTACAGGATGTCTGTGGGATGAACACAGACAAAAAGCCCAAAAGTAGTCTATGGAGGTTGTCTCTCTGCAGTGTTTATATTAGTACTATAGTATATAGTACTAATATGATATTATACATTTGTCACCCTCCATATTTAAAGAGAAATTCCCTGACCTCTTCAGTTGCGTTTATTAGGCACGTCACGCTTCCCTGTCTGGAACGTCACATAAAACCACAAGGTTGCAGCTGCTGACCTGATGTCTGGGAACTGCAGCCCAAGAGTCTCCAGATGCAGCCCTTATTTTTTTTTATATCATATAAAAGCCAACAGGCCACCTATTAAGCATACGTCAACCCACGTTCACAATAAGAGGGACACATTATCTTGCAAGTGTAATAAAAAGCCAATAAAGTGAATAGGGAGCAGTTTATTTTTCTGTGCTCACATCTTTCCTCAATGTTATTTGCGGCTGTGGAATTCTGACCCTCAGGAGATCTCTACAAAGTTGTTTTAACTGACATTTAGCATCTATTTGAAATCATCTAAGCCAAAACATGAAACATCCTTGGATATATGCATAGAATGTATCTAAGGACGGAGGACATCTTGAGACCCCTGGGGGCTGACTACAGTATAGGTTATTCACCCCATCTCCTTTATTCCGGCAGATGAGACATGGACCAAAATTTCACAATATGAGTTATGTGATGCTCTAAATTAGTCACGATTGAAAGCGCATATTGACTTTCAATTGGTCGAGTGGGTGTATCAGCGGGGCCCCGATAATGCAGCTCCACTGACGGTCATTACCAACCCTTCTTTGCTGTATTTGTTCAGCAGATTGCTTGGGTCACATATAACCCTCGTGTCTAATAACGCAGTTTGTTGCCAAGTGAATAAATTAGGCAATTTTCTCTCGTGCAAAATGCTGTGCTTGTCTAAAATTGTATGGGAGCTTGCTGTTTCTGTCCAACATTGCCTCGAAATGAGTCACAGTAATGTGTTGATGCTGGGACACTAGGTCTCACTCCAGGTAGCCTCATCATCAGAGTAATAGGAGGAGAGACATTCATTGGCATAGCCATCCTGCCCTCTGCCATAATTAGCCCTTGCGGCTTTTTAGAGATCTCACGTGAAGAAACCAAAAAGCAGGTGAAAGTCACTGACTTTGGCAACGCCTGTCATTGCGGAGGCATTCAGTATAAACGCATACTTACACATTCTTTTTTTATTTAATGGTAAAGCAGATCAAATGTATGTAATAACACATTGGAGGGTTCCATTGACATTTTGGGTGACTTAGAGTGTAAATGTATCATTCTTAACCCTGCTACATTTAGCTTACAACTGGAGAATACAAGATTTACATCCAACACTTGACATCATTTAATCTTTTAAATATATTGTTTTCCCATTCTTTTTCCATCTGCCTGTTTTTTTGTCACCTTCCAAGTTCCAAAAAAACAAACATTTGTGACTGACCAACAAGTAGCCTGATACCGCAAAGGTTCATCGTGTACCTTCCAAAAATTTTGATCCAAGCATCACACACACAAACCCTGAATTTGAGCTACACCAATGACGTTTAGCTTATTTTTTTGACTGACATCATCACTGATGATCAATGGCAAACATGATGGTAGGCTTGCTTTTGTGTTTCACTGTTTCAATGTTGAGGGCTTTTCTCTCTCCTCCATCTTTCTTCGACTTGTGTAAAAGGATATCGGTGGAGAGGCAGCTAGAAGGCGGCTAAGTATGTCGCCTACAGACATGATGCTTTCACATCGGATGTTTGGATTGATTGTGGCTTTGGTTAAAGAGCTCAAGTGATCCTTATCCTTTCCATCCCCCACTTCCTATGCTTTTTCTTGATTCCTTCCATTGTTCCTTCTTTTCTTCCTTCCCTATGTCCAGCACGACCTCAACCTCTACTCTTTTCACAACGAGCTTCATTTGGTCCCTTGTTTGCCTCCAGTGGATTTCTTAAAGAGAGTAATACGTGTTTTTTTTTGTGCAAGCCCGCCTCTTTTCTTACAGGAGTAATGGATGTGTGTCCTTCAGCGTTAAATATAGACACGTGAATGGAGTGCGTCACACTTACAGTCGACATGAAGCAGTGGTCCAGGTTTACGTCGGAGAAAAGGACACCATCTTTAATAAAGACAGCACTGGCTCTCAGGATGAAGGAGAAGAAGAGGTTGATGTGGATGTAGTTTCTGGTGCAGTGAAACTTTCTGTAGAGCAAGAAAAAGAAGCTTTTAGTTTGGAAATGATGATGATGGCGGTTGGTCGATCATAAAAATGATGTGAGGTTCTATTGGACAATAGAGTTTGTCTTTGAAGCATCACTACCTGAACACAGTGAAGACAAATATTGCTGATATGAGAGAGACGAGGGAAGTAGCGTAGCCGGCAGTGTACACCTGTTTGAAGTTGGAGAAGTATGTTGTCTGAAATAAAGTAAAAAAAGTTAAACCATGTTTAATGGATTAATTCATTTAATAATAATAATAATAATAATAATAATAATAATAATAATAATAATAATAATAATAATAATAATAATAATAATATAAAATATGTCCTTTGTGAAGAGAATATTTTGCTGCAGCAGGTTCATATCACATTTCTTCCTGTTCCAACTTATCATGGAGATACACTATTTGCTCTAAAATGGAAGAGGTCACCTGTAATGTGTTATTATCAATCATCTGTTTGATATTCTCCTTGAAATAACTTGTTCCTTAAACATTCTCAACCAAAACACCCACAACCACGCATCATCTACAAATTGTGGGTTAGAGGTACAAGGGTAGAAATCTAAATATTTTAATTCAAATATATTAATAGGACCCGATATGTGCATGTAAGCCAGCCTACAGTGCACACTGGTCAAGACAAGACAAGTTCCACGAAAATGCAAGGAGGGATTCCTCCACAACAGACTGAATGAACAGAGAAAAAAAGCAATGGAGCATTCACCTCTGGTTCCGTCTCTTCATCTTCTGCAAACTCACAGGCTCTCTCATAGGACGGGTAGGCTTCAGACCAGCCGACTTTTGTGCAGTTCCTATAGATGTAACCTAAAAAAGAAAACATAAACATCGCAAGGGCTATGTAAAAAAGAGACATCGATCAACATCAAACCCAGGATTGTTTAGGAGTGGAAAAAGGGGTGCAAGCATTAAACGACTCCAAAATGGAAATTGACTGTTTGTGAGGCGCAAAAGTGGAAAAAAAAGTTGAAAAAACTTGCTATTATTATTGAATATTTATAAATGCTAGGTAACAGATCAGCTGTCATTCAACAGCAATAATGCGGCATGTCAGCTAATTATAATCTTCACTGAAGATCCTTTCACCAAAAATGGTGTAATTGCTTGTATTTATTATATAAATATATATATTATTCATTAAATGATTGTAAATATTGCAGTTCTTGGTAAACTAACCGTTTTCTATTAAAGGAAGAAGATTGTTTATATATTTTTTTATTCAGAATAGACACAGTGACTGGAAGCTGTTATTACAAAATCATACGATAAAATTCCTCTCAGGAAATTAATTTGTTTTAACTAAAGTATCTGCCTGTCAACAGTCTTGTAGAAATCCAGGTTCTCCTTGGTTGCTCGTCTAAAAGCCGCAGGTTTGAGTATAAATATAACCTGGTCAAGTCAAATCTATAAATGACTAATTCAAAACTTGCAGTAATGTTCTCCCACCATGGCCTCCAGTTAGAATGATGGAGCTCTACGACAGCCGCACTGTTTCTCAAACAAGGTCACCAGGTTTCCTGTGAATCTGTGTTTGTTAGAGGGAGGATGAACATTTTACGGTGAGTTCTAAAAAATGCCCGCCTGGTTCCTCAGCTGAGTGTGGAGGTTTTGAGTTGTGGGTGGATTGGCCTGGGTATAACGCTGTGCTCAGAGCCTGCAGGCCTGAAGCCGCAGCGTCGGTGGGTGAACACTAGGTTTTGAGAGGAGGTTGGAGGCCGAGGCTCTGGGGAGGGCATTAGTGCTCACACCGCAATGCCTAACAAGCAGCGCCAACACTGTCCTCATGTTCTCGGCTTTTGCAGTGAACTCTTTGATTTTCCAATTCATCGCTTTTTTCTGGATGCGGCCTCCTGTTGGTAAGTCTGGATCTTACCGCACTGCTGAAGCTACAACGCTTAACCTAATAGGGTGTCTGTGGAGGAGGATATCCAGCAGGGACCAGGAACCCACTAACATTAAGTTATGAGGTCATCAGCAGAAACCTCCGCCTCCTGATCTCTGCACAGTGAGAAAACGCTTAACTTTCTGTCCGATGCTGCGCTACTGTTCTTCTCTGCTTTTGACATGTACAGCACACACGATTACTGTAATTATAATTGTATACTAAAGCCCAAGAATAAAGTCTGTTACAGCCTCCTCTTCTTACCCCTCTACATTTTCACTGTCTGGTTGAGCCAAGGCTATTCAGTTGTTCACCTCACTATTAATTCAGTTGGATCTGAATCTGTCTTTAAAAGATGTGAAGCTAGGAAAGTGAAAATGTGATTATTTTGATTATATTGAGATGAGGCAGCTGAGACAGAGGTCAGGAGAGAATGGGGAAAGGTCAGATTGTGAGAGTTCAAAAAAGAGAAACTACAGCACCGGTCCTTTGAGATTCCCAAATAAAACATGGTGACTTTGCTGATCCGAAACTAAAAGATGGATAAACTGAGCACAGGTTCATGATACTGAAAGAATGTAATACTCTCTTTTTTGGCATTTGACAAATGAGAAATGACAATGCCGCTCTTTCAAGTTTCAAGCAAAAGTCTATATGGCCTTAAGGCAGACTGACAACATCAGTTAAAGACAAGGATAAAACAAAAGTTGAAGTATAACTCTTGGCACAGTATCAGTCATTTCTCCACAACACCGCAAACAAGGCTGATATGAGCATTTCTTCTGCCACAAAAACTAAACTACGGCCTCACTGTTTCTCAACCAAGCTTGCAAGAAACATGGTTACAATGTGCCTTTCTGTACCTGACTGATGGTGTTGAACAATAACCAGAAATGGGAGATTTGTCAGTAATTAACAATAACCAGGATTAACCAGTGTACAGATAACCCAAAACATAATGGCTCAAGCCACATTCTAAAGAAACATTGGATTATACATTTATGTAAAAGATGTGTATCATGGTTCATGGTGAATTGTATATGTTTTAAACACATACCTTCATTATTAGCAAAGAGCTGCGACACATTGGCACAGGAGACGCTCACCACCTGTCCCACTTCAACACGGTGCCAGCACCGAATGTCATCCCAAAGTGTTGGACAACCTGAGACAAGAAGACAAGAGATGTGTCACAAATGAGCAAGAGAGAGGGAATCTTATAAGATATAGACAAAAAACGAAAGTACGACACATTTAGCGGGGATTATTTCTGCCAAAAATCCAGCACATGGGTCGCTTAAAGAAAAGGTTAGGAAGGCATATGGAGTGCTCTAAAAAAGAACAAGCATGGATAATTGTAATAAATACAGTATATAAAAAAGAAACAAATAGATATGGAGCAGTACGTACAATGAAAGTGACAAATGGTCAAAAATGACTTGCTTGGAATTATTATATTGAACATATTATTAAGAACAATGGGACTTAAGGTAGGTTGCTTCTTATCTTATCCTGATAAATAGTGAGAGTCACCGTTTACTTCCTTATTCCTTGTATATAGCACATTTCCATGTGCGACTGACTGAACGCCTCTCAGTGCCACCGTATTTGCTCATCTACTTGCACCAACACATGCACATCACAGAAAACGATGTCGTCTGCATATAAAGTCAGTCAACTGACGTAATTGTTCTGGTTCTGGGGAGAGAGGGGACATTTGATTTGGCGATGTCCTCAGCCCTGCTCTCACGCTCTCGTTGCTGTTCTCCTCGTGCGCTGCAGCCCCTGTCACTCCAAACCAGAGAGGTGTGGAGGGGGAGGAGGCAGCGGCAGTAATGAGAAGCCCCTCGTCTCGCTCTGCCACCACGACCCCTTCGCACATCACAGCTGCTCGTCTCTGCGTCAATTAAATCTCCGGCGCACAGGCACGCACCACCACTCATTCATAATAAAACACCTGCTGGAGGTTCTCCTGCCAGAGCTGTGAGGAGGCAAACTTCTCACCGAGCCGCATTTTTTCCCCACTCTGCAGCGTGAGAATGACACGTGATGAGGCCAATGTTATTGTTGCTGCTCGACTGGCTCTCCAGGTTAGGAAGGGTCACCGTGCTTGCACAGACTGCGGTGGTATTAAAGAACATGGTGCCTTTAGGTTGGATCACAGTGTGTAAAAAAAACAATAAAGAACACTTCGTGATGCCTCGACAGGATGCTCATTAGGTGCTAATTAAAGCAAAGGTTGACTCTGACAAATGATACAGTGGACTGCTGCTTCACATCAGGTACAAACTATAAACTAGACTCAATTTACCCTGTTAACAGTAAGTAATCCTTGGCAAGGAGCCTTTTGCTGCTTTCAATACCTATTCTCTTCTGGGTCTTGGTTATCCTGTTATCCTGCAGTGGGCTGTGTGACAGGCTGTTATGTTATATTCTCCAACAGCCTCATTATGCTCACACATGCATGAACATCTCATTGACGCACGCCTGCGGCAGCTTAGAAGGCTGCAGATTAACTGAAAATATTATCATTGCGCTCCTGTGCTCACTTGTGCTTTTTAAGCTACACATGTAGATGTTGCCATCGAATAACGCTGCAGCGACACCATCATGGAAGAATCAGAAAACAGCAAAGAATAATGTTTTGAACCAAATGTTTACAATTTATTGAATCTACGGTACAGTGATTTCAGGAGATATTCAGTTCATTATATGCATATATATGCATATACTATATTTAGTTGTGGAATCATGTCACCTAAACCACATCGGGAACACCGCGTGAGAACTTCTCTAATCAGGTGAAGACAAAATTCCACCACACCGTCTAGCTGGTAACTTTCGACAAAACCTTGGTAACCACAACAAACATGGGAGAATGCAGATAACGTCTCTGAACACAGGTACCACTGTTTGACCACTTTTCTGAGTGGAGAGAGTGGATCACAAAAAAATCGGAGCCATTCCTAAAGTGAGTGCTGGAGGCTTTTGCGTTGGAGATAAGAAGCACAATCTAGCAGAATGAGGGTGGAGCCTTAAGCAGAGAGGCACTGATTGCAGGCAAAGCACAGGTGTGTGTACAGGTGAGTGGAGAGGCCCTGATTGACTTAGCATAATCACGGTGTAAGAAACACTTGCCTTCTTTTAGGTCCCCCCCAAAAAATCCAGAGTGGGTTAGCCCCTGACAGTCACACACTATTCCTATGCACATTTAATTAACATATCAAGCATGTTTTTTTTTACATAAAAAAGGGCCAGGATTCAATTTTCTGTGAACATACTGAAACAAATTAATTAAACTAATTAGCATATCTGGAAAATAGTTGATATTAAACGTATCAGTAAAATATTCACTGGCAACCTTTTCCATGTTTTTCTTTCCACAATAGTTTCCATGGTTATGCATGGGTAAATCAGAGCACTGTCTGTATTACCATTGGATAAAAGACAACCCAAACCGGGATCATGTTTGTCATAGTTCAGAGACCGTTTTAATAAAATGGAAATTGGAAACATTTCTTAGATGTGCACGTTGTGCCTTTTTATATCACAGCTACCATCTTATTTGACTAATTGGATTATCTTTCTCTTGGACTATCTACATCTTTGCTATGTAAAGTCTTCATGGTTCAATGGTGCATTTGTCTTCTGTTTCTCATCTCTGCTGCTGTAATATTGTTACAAGTTTTGCAGGAGAAGAAGCTCCACCGGGATATATTCCACAATATCTGGCCTTTTAATAAACAATGTTATGTGATAAGGGAGAAGCAGAGGTGGGCAGAGGAACAGAGAAGATGAGGATCAATAAGGGACAAAGGGGACACAGACAAAGAGCTCAATCAGTAATTCATGACGATTTCGGTGTAGGGGGATTATGGGAACATCAAGTTTGTTTTATGCTCTGTTTATACTGAAACATCTCTACTCGCCGGGTCTCTCATCTAATCTGACTCCTGCAGTCCCACTCCCAAATGACACTGAAAAACAAATACAAGTGAATGTGAAACATTCATCCAATGCAATAAACAGACACAGACGTGTCAACACTTCGTGCGAATATCTTCTCCAAAATGTCTGCAAACAATTGCTGTAGTCTGGACAAAAATTAAGGCTTCAAAATGATAATATACTCCTTTGAAATGTTAAGTCGTGCGGGTCTCCCACTATGCAACACTTGAGCTATGAAATTCAAATGACACGGGGGCCACCGGCCAAGTGCTTCTCTTTCTTAGTTTCCGCTCAAGTGTAATTTTTGAGAGACTGTCTTTTAGATAAGGGCTGAAGTTATGTTTAGTTCATAGGTGGGCCTTGCTGGAACACTTGAGAGCAGCAAGTGAACATTTTTAGAAAGAAACATTTTGGTATTGGGGCTGGACAAGGACTTGTTGACATACCATAATGCTGGAACAACACAACAATGAAAAATGACTAAATAACTAAATAAACAAATGAGGTTCCACAGAAATAATAAAATATTCCCAGGGGTGGATCCACTCTCAATAAAGTACATGGTTTGAGTTAATCATCTAGGGTCCTAAATGACATGTAAATATATACAATATATAAATATTGTAATTATAACCTAAAAAAATAATTAAACATGGTTATTCAGGTGGCCTAGTGTTTATGGTGCATGACATAGAGAAGCAGCTTATCCAGCTTGATTGTGGTAGTACACATTTTAATTATTTACCTATACATCACTAACTCCTTCAACGATTCTTCACCGGTTTAAATTTAAAATCATATGAAACACTGGAATTTTGAAACAATTGATCCATTATTTTCAACACAGTTGTATGTTCATATATATGAGGACCAATCACTTCTGCCATATGATTTATCCTAACCTTTTACCTCTGGTATTTAATCTGTTTAATCAGTCGTGAAGATGACGACTGTGAATCACCACAGAGAGGGCAGGATGACCGCACTTTGAGATGATCGGAGGGAATGTCAACAGTGGAGCGTGAAATGCACTGTGGGAATGGCCTCTCGCACACACACACGCACACACACACACATCCATTCATATAGCTGGCTGCGGCTCACTGAGTCAAATAAAAGCGTCCTGTGAAAGTGGACCAAACAGTAATGCGGCTCTCTCCTCGTTCACTGCATTCCAGCCTCATTTCCTCTGTCACTGCCCTGCCACGGTCCTCCTCTGATGGTATTTCCTGCTCGACAGGAGGTTTAAAGGTAATTAGCCTAGAGGAGATGAGAAGTCTGTCCGACTGGGCAGTTAGTAATGCACATGATGGAGAAAGGGGTGAAAGTGGGAGTGAATTCTCACCTGTTGCTTGATGGAGCTGCATTTCTCTGAAGAGCCCAATATATCGTCAATAAACGCTGCAAATTCTATATTTATCCCTTGGTTAGCTCATCATATTCCCAATCACTGTTTCATGAATTGCCGTTTCACCTCGTCTCCTCATCCCACCCATCTGATTGTGCCTGACTAAGTCACTTAGTCCGCTCTTGATGAATCATGATTTAATTTGTCTGAAAGGATTTGCAGGTGAATCGTGCGTCGACACACATCTGTGTGCATTCGCCGCAAACATCAGTTGCAAATAGTTTATCAGTTGCCACTTTAGTGAACGCTTTGTTTGCTGTCCAGGAAAAGTGAAGCCTTGCCTTCATCAGCTTCCTTAGTTCTCCTTGTTTAAACAAGAAGTTGTCCTTGTATGAACAAACAATATCGCCATATCAACGGCTCTATGTGAATTGGATAAGATATAGTTACGTACGAACACAGAGTGTATGTAACCATGACGCCAGACTATCAGAATCACCTTTGAAAGGTTTCTGTAGCAGAATAAAGAATGGAAACAAAGAAATTCCCATTTCTGGAGTCAAAGGATTACACTTTAAGCCTTATAACGTGCTGTGTGACGTCAAGTAAACAAACCCCTCTACTCCCCACAGTATTCCCATTGACTGCAGGTGAAGGCAACAATCCTGCGGGCTTTGTTCCACTCAGGTACAACTATTGCAGGGACCTGGTTGTGTGAATGCTGGCTCACTGACACAAGCAGAATAAATGAGAAGATAAAGTCAGAATTAATGCCATTATTCACACCCATGCTCAGGTGTGCACAGCGCAAATGTTTATCCAGCAATTTCCAACACTGAAGCACCGAAATACAGTTGAATAGCAGTGAATAGTGCTGCCGATTTAAAGCACTTGAATATGCAGTTACTCCCCACCTCCATTTCCGCCGCTCTCATTTGTATTTCCCTCAACACTTTGGTCAAGACAGGAGGACCTGAGCCACCGTCCCCCCGACACCTCTCCTCAGAACAGCTGTGGTTAAATATTCATGAGTGGTTAAGATCTCACTGTTTTGTTTTTTTATCCACCTTATATCTCAAACTCTTGTTTAATTAGAAGTGTTACTTTGCATGTGAGCAGACCACTCTGACTGGGCTTTTGTATTAGTTTTTGCCTTAGAATGTTTATGCCCAGTATTTGGATTGTTCCCTCACCTCTCGTATTTGTATTTTTAATGTGTTTTGATGACTGTCATTGTTTGAATATCCATTTTCGAAATCACTACCCTAAAAATGATATGTTTTTAAATGTAGGTCTGCTTTGGTTTTCAAAAGGTATATACAAGTTATATATGCTATTCTATTCATCTGTTTAAATGCACGTTCGATGCGAGATGTGGTAAGCAAAACATCAGATCTGTGTGGACCTATAAGAAGATATCACTCCGCCAACAGTTAACTTAATTTGATTTAATATTCAAAGACAAATTGGCCTCACAACTTGTTTTAAGCAGTTCTAAACTCTTATAAATAAATAAAAAGATCAACAGCAAGAAGTCCTACTATAGAAACAAGTCCCAGACTGTTATAAGGCTGGATTTCCGAGATATTGTAGTTACCACCCCCAAAGAGATGGTCCACCTCTAATGCCCTTGAGCAAGGCACTAACCCGTCTGCTCCCCTCAGATTTCCATGGCATATAAACCCATATAAAGAACGTTGGGCTGATAGAAAGCTCGTTTTTGTGATCGGCGGATTATCTGAGGCCACTTTGGAGACCATACAGACATCTTCCTCGGTGTCCCTTTGCACAGTGCAGTTTCGTAAAAGCCTACTGGACTTTATTTCGGTCAGTGTGCAGTTTGGGCTCAAAGTGACTCACACCTGCTGCTTTGTGTAGCTTTTATGACAACCTTTTCAGAGCTTAAAGAGAGAAGAGCTGACCCCTATGTAGAATCTGCTTTGTGGACCCAGGAAGGAAAGCTGCTATACAAGCCTTTAGCAAATGAGAATCCTGACAATCTAAACGTAACCATGCTTTTGGTGGGACTCCTCAGATGGAAAATGAAAGTCCTGAAGGACAGGTGTTTTTTTTGTTTTTTTTCCATACCACTGACCGGGGGATAATGGATGAATCTCATCTTATTCAGTTGGCCTGACATATCTGTCCCTATAATCCGCTGCTCCGCCTCACCTGATTACTTCCCCTGATTGTTTTGGCTGTTCAGCCAAATTTGTATACAAATATAATAATAATATGGGTATTTTGTATGGGTATTGTCTGTATTAAACAAGGATTGGCTCCTTCACTAACCTTAAGCAAGAGCATTGAGATTTGACGCAGAACCTCATAAATGTTTGATAATGCTCACAAAATGTGAAATTCTACCGCGAGATCGGATAATTTCATGGAAAGCAAATGAATTGTCTGTGAGCAGATTGTTTGATCTGTGCCAATATGCCAATTGACAATAAATTACACAACCAATCACACTGACAGAAAAACAATCAAGTTTCATACAAAACGTACCATTTGTTTCTGTTCTAAAACACATTTTAAAATTAAACTAATTAAAAGCTGGGTACAGACAAATTGTTTTCGTCTGAAAGGTGGCCGGCAAATGTGTCATCTTTTCAAGGAAATTATGTATGGTGTCTCTTCTTTGTAAATCTCATTTTTAGGGGTTGTTTTTCTCCTATGGGATGAAATCAGTGGAGCGATTCCCTGAGGATGCCCGCAGCTGTAACCCAGAGGTTTTTCTCAATTGTTCTCCTTTAATGATCCACCTCCCTAAAGCAATCAATTTCTTACTGATGGAAGCTCAATTACTTTTTCAACTCCTGACATTTGCTGTTGAGGATCCAGCACCTTGCACTCATCTTCACACTCTCTGACGAAGGTAGGGGAAGTGCTTTTTTAGCCTATGAAGTTTCTCCTAACTGCAGTCAAAATTTGAAAGGTGTTACATGCGTGCAGTTGTACAACATTTTTACCATAGAGCCTCAAATATTAGAACAATGTAAATATCTGTCCCCCATGCATAAAAGCCCACCCCAGACAGCTTCCAAAGGCATCCCAATAAGAGTGCTACCAGAGGAATGCCAGAGAGGGAAAGTCAGGCTTTGGAAAACACATTTGTCAGTCAAAGAGAAACCCTTAAAATGAATGTGAGGGGGAGATGGAGATTATCATGCAGGAACGAGAAAGGCATGAACATACATTTATATATCATCAGTTTAAAATATTTGTAAAGAGGTTGGGAATATTTATTTACAAAAATGATGACATATATAACATTGTATATGAAACTATGAACTTCATTAAAGATAAGGTCACTTAAATAGCAGTCATGGTTATATGATTGGAGACTGCATTGAAGAAAGTGGAAATCCCCATGTACACTTGTAAGTAGCCCTCTCACTCAGTCATGTCAAAATTCAGCAAGTTTTTGGTTTTTAGTACAAGGAGGACAATGCATTGACTTCATGCCACAACATCAACCATTGTCTTCCTCTGGCCAAAGCCCACTTCCACCTTTATTCTAACGCTAAGTTATTAGGTAGCTCTAATGTAACACTAGAGCCACTTTTTAACCTTATGGGACCTGACATTTATCCTTAGTTTGGAAGCAAGTACCAAATAAATGATGTGCATACATCTCTGTTCCGTCAACATGGTTAAAATGAACACAGACTAACCAGTCCTGATGGATTGGTTGTTCTCCTCCTGTTGCAGGATCTGGTTGCACTTCTCCTGAGCTTTCATGTGCTGCACCACCAAGGCGCAGTCTGGGTGGATGGCCTCCGTCTGAAGAGTAAAGAAGGAGAGAGTGGGTTGACATTGTTCAGCTATACACTTTAATACATTTTCTATATATACACTGGAAGTGTTGACTTGAATTTTTTGCATAGAAGTCAGCGGCCATCACTGGAGGAAAATTCCTCCTGCAAATTAAGATTTGAGAGAAATCGGTCTTTCCCCTTCCTAGGGAAAACTACAATTACATGTAAGATTTTTTGGTTTATTTTTCAATATAAGGAAACAACCAGCATGTATCCAAAGTTAAGGAAGTATCTAAGATGGCATGAATTATCCATATGAAGACCCCGAGGACATCAGTTTGTTCGCCATGAGTGATGTACCTCCGCACAATAATCATCACCCACTGACAGCTGAAAAGTGGGAGTTCAGCAACTCCATCTCAAAGTCCTGACATCTACCGACATGCCCCCTCCGCCTTTCATCTATTCCGAAGAACACAAAGAAGAGGAGAACAAAAATTGCATAAGAGGAATCCTTTTGCATACGTAATGCAACATATAGATTGCAAAATCTCCTCCAGCATGCCGCCAAATCAAATGTGTGCAATCGTTTAACCAAATTAATCTAAAGTCGATGTCACGGGAAACGTTAAGCATGTAATTTGTTTTTCTAATTTATTTATTTTGTCAATGCATTTGCTTGAAATGTGAGAACTGGTGCACGTGAAAGCACTGCAGTGTTCATCTGCAAGAGGTGTTCATCTTTATTGTATAGAAACACCACCTGGCCCTGTTGTAGGACATTTTACCCCGCAGCGTTTCAGTGATCACTTCCAGATAATGTTCGAAGCTGGTAATTCTCGTTCCGTTTGACCTTGTGCATGGTGTTCAGACTTCGCTTTTCGCATGCCCTCTCCCTCCCTCCCGATCCTGCTGACCAAGCATTGTCTGCGTTAACTCTCAGCAGAGGTGAACTGAAGGTTCCCCAAGTCATGCATTCCAATTCTGTGAGACCTTGACCACGTGCACAAGATTGTAACACCAGCCTGGCTTTTTATAAAAATGTATGTCATAAAATGTTCGTAAACATGTATACCTGTACAGACCTTTGCATTAGGCATTAATGTGATTGTTTTCCTTATTCAGGTTTTTATTACATTTGCTACCTGTAAGTTGTAATTTGCAACAGTAGAACAAACAACATCTCACTACTTGTATTCCTATTCGCTCATCAAAACAAATCCCACTCTTTGTGTATGTGCACACAACCGTCCTGTAGGACTTGCATCTCTTTGCAAGTAAAAGTTGTATGAAACGTGACGGTTGCAACATTTTTAATCTGAATTTAAACATTTCAACATTACAAAATAATTTGTGAAATACTGTCTTCTGATATATATTCTGGTGTAAAGGCGGTAAAAAAAATATGAATGGTTCTACATTTAGAAGTGCAAGTTAAAAACTAAAATTCTTGTTTACAAAACTGGTAATGATGAATTTACAACTCTCAGGTTGGGATCAATGACTTCAACAGAAAGGCCAGGCTTTCTGACTAATAACCACATTCACTTCCTAATACTTAACACAGGGCAACATACTTTGGGGACACTGTAAGAGTAAAATGAAATTGAACTCCAAATTAAGTATGCTTCATTTCTACTTTCAGACCAACTAAATCTACAGTGTAACCTAAACACATAAACTGATATGTGGAGGATTTACCGTTAAGAGTGTAAATATTTCTACAGAGTATATACAGGCCACCCTGTATTTGCCTTCATCTCCCTCTACCCAAATAGTTTATTCTGTATCTACAGCTGCAACAAATGAATCTGTTTAACTGAAAACAATCTCGGCCTGGCAACTCGGCTTCACCGTGACACAAGACAGCACAGTCATATCTGGAGGTTTATGGAACAACTGCCTTTTATTTAGGCAAGATAGCAGCTCCAAATGTGGTCTTAGAAAGCTTGGTGATGGGACTTTAAACCCTGCCTTTTAAAGTTGAGCCCTTCTATCCAAAGGAGGTATATTAGTAGGAAACATCTTCTCTGTAGGAATTATGTTCATTCTTTAAATAAAATGAATTAAACTGTACATTCATTAACATCTGTGAAGGATGGATAGGTATTAATTGCACGACTGTCACAACAGAGAGCAGAGTCCTAATAAGTGTTTAGGTTAACAAATGCATTTGTGGAATGATGGCGTACTGTTTTCGTACTGAAGTATTTTCCCTTTATCAAGTGCTCTCCGTATACGGAATGATTCTCATGTTTTGTAATCACTACAATATGTATATCGCGCTGCAATTTACCTTAATGTTGCACCTCAATGTCAATTGTTGCGCGTGAACATACACCTTATTATGTTATTGGAAAACATGCTTCTCATCCATTTTTGGAGACAGAATCTCAGCCCTTCAGACTGAACATAATTTAGTGAGACTGTGTAAATATGAGGAGCTGGAGTGTCGTATCACTTTAATTATTGAGACCCTCGATTCTAAAGGGCAACAATATACGTGGCAACGGTGCCATTTCAATTCACGACCGGGTCATTAGTGCAGGGCACCGGTCTCCTCGAGCCAACATTTACCAAGCTGCCATCATTTACATTCAAAATTCATAATCTAGGTGTCAACATTTTAGCTCCAATTTCGAGTTATTTACTTATATCTTACTGACCTCTGGTCCGTTGACCCTGGATTTCCTGTGATTTTCTGTTGTTATGAAAAAATGCTTTTAAATCTGTCCTGTTGACCTGTGGTATTCCAGCACACAGGGGATTTATAAGCCAGGCTCTTTTCCCCTTGGGTTTTGCAATTTACACTAGGCTTTTTTTTTTTTTAAGTCTGACTTCCGTATGACTCGAATCACACTGAACTAGGCATGTCGGCTAAAGCTTTGGTTGTGTGTCAGGTTGTGAAACATTGCTGATGTAGGTCAATGGTTGAAATTAATACATACAGTACTAAAATATACATACATACAACTATTTTGTTTTAATAGAAAAACTGGATAGATTTGTATCTTAAAGTCCAAGTTTCTATTGACTGGCAGACAGCTAACTGCCTTACAACATCGCTACATTAAGTTACTATTGGCCTGGCTTATGTTCCATAATGTAAGCAATTAACTTGAGTGTAATATAATTGTGACCAGTTGGAATTTCTTCCACTACAAAATATGTCCCAGGTTTTATAGAACTGGATTTCCCTTTAATTATTGATGTATTTATTTGAGTTATTGGGTCAGGGTATGTTAAATTAAATTAGATTGCTCTTTTAACTATTCAGAAATGAAATGTTTCCTGTTTATATTATCAGTAACTGGTTTATTGTCGCTAAGTGTTAGCCCCAAAAATCAATTTACCACCGGCAGCTTGAACATTATATAGCCGCCAGGCCTGGCCATTCAAAGGATCTCGAAAATGTAAGCCATTTATTCCATTTTGGCCTACTTCCCTTGGTTGGTGGCCTTTAGAAATTGCTATTAAGGTTTTATAGCTTTTTTTTAAGGCAGAGGACTGGCTTGCTTCAGGCTGGAGACAGATAGGTAATGTTGATGTCATGGAGCAAAAGGCAGCGTTTTTTGTTGGACGTTATAAGAGAAGCTTGGGCGTCAGTTTTATTTATTTTTATTTTATTTTATTTTTCAAGTTTGACTGGGAAATTCCACTGAACATTTCCGTAGCTGAAGAAAGCTTATAATGCTCAGCAAATCCTTCATCATCTGACATCATATTGTATAAATGTCTAAGTGAGGACAGAATATGCCATACATAGTTAAAAAAAATGCACTCTCTGATGTATTTCTGCATCCTATATGACGATAAAAACAACCTAAAGCTTCACTCATTCATAGTTGGAACGATAATACTCTCAAGTCAGACTTTTGCAACCAATAAAATGAAACACACCATCTACAACACATCTTGATGAGGTAATTCAGAAATGGCATTATAACAAAAAATAATATTGATTTATTGATATATAGAGTGCACATTAAGAAGGCATTGTCCCTACGTTGCTTTTATTAATTGTGCATGAAGCATTATTACTTTCATACTTTGTTTTATATACTGTATATTCGATTGATATAGAACCACAAAAAGTCATATAAGTAGCACTCTGATTTCAATGTACTACCTGTTGTGACGTAAGCTCTGAACCAAAGCAAAAGCTCCATATATTTTTACAATGGATCAAATGTAATATGTATGTGTGATTGAACCCACAATTCCCACAACTCTGCTGTCACATAAACACGCACGCACACACAAAAAACCCCATGCATCACTTGATAACATGGATGCAAATACAGTGACCCAGCGGGTGAACAACATCGGAAATAATGAAAAGGCAGAGAGGATTGAAATGAGCCCCTTCTGTCCCGATACCAATCACAGATTCGGCAGAGATCCTTATGGAAAGCCGCAAATAAAGGGAGGGACAACAAAGGATCAGCGTTAACAGCCTTCAAGATCGGGAAAATACCCACTAATCCAGTAGTGAGCCCATGGCTGATGCAAAGGAAATGCCACCATGATGAAAGTAAACACAAACTCAAGTAAGAAAAATGAAAAAAAAAGAAGCAACGTTCTTCCCTGTGAATTTATCTGAGTTATCTGTCTCTTTGCAGCTCTTCTAAGAACCAAAGGAAGCAATGTCAAGTGAGTTAAAGGAGTCAGAGCGGATAATGCTATGCATTTTCTAATACATTTTATTCACAACATTATATTAGACAATCTCTGTATAGATTTTGAAGCCAATTAAGGCTCATTTGTGGAAATGGGTTATGAAAAATGTGATTTGATTAGATTTTTCATGCATATGGGTTGTTTTTTTTTACTGTACGTTTGATTTATCAAATATTATTTTATTGTTTTTGTTTATCAAAGCCAGACCAGCAGCAAGGTGCAAGTTGATTTGGCAAATGTCACTCATATTAAAACCATGTCCCTCAATATGAATGACATTCAGGTTAAATATTAAGTAACCTTTCAGTAAAGTGATCCCCGGGGATTGGACCCCACTCAAGATAGATTAGCCATCAGTGAGGTAATTATGATAATTAAATCCTAACAATCATCAGGGCTGAAGGTCAATAACTATAGAAACAGCTGCCCAAACATCTCCCCATCTCTGATATTATTTTCCTCACCTTAAGTGGAGTTGCGATGCTCAGAGAGATTTATTAATGCATCTCTTGCTTAAACAATGCTCGTGGAATTAAATAACACCCAACAGACGTGTATAGACAATAAATTCACAAGCTATGTGAACAACAACACTGGTTGTAATCCCGACAAAGGAGGAGATTGGTGAAGTGGATAAATAAATACTCAAATGAGCTATTCATTAAGGAAAACAATCGTGCAATGCTAAAACTGTTATAAAATGAAACTACATGTTTACATGAATTAATGAGGACATTTAATCTGCCTAATTTTCCAATATGTAGCCTAATGATCCCCTATCCGAGTAACTGAAATACATTTACAGTAAAAACAAGGAAAACCAGTCCTAAACAAAACGACAACCTTCCCACGTAGACTGGCTGTAATCATAAACCTGACGATCCTGAGGATCCATGGGGTGAAGCTGAAGGGGTTCGAGTGGACTCACCGTTCCCCACACCGCCAGCTGCAGGAACAGGCACACGTGAAGAGTCGCAGCGGTCATCCTCAACCTGAAGCTTCTGCAGGCCGACGCGCCGAGCGGGGACATCGTGGAGCTTCGCTCACTTTTGGAAAAAAAAAAGTGCGCGCAAGAAAGTGCTCCCAAGGATCCCGTCTGTCTTTTACACTGACCAGCTAGCCACTTTAATGTCCACACCTGGCAACAGTCCGTGCACCGAGCCGCTTGCTGACTGACCGTTCGCCGAAGTGACTGGTGTCTCCAAGGCGCACGGGCAGGTCGGTGGTTACGCGCGGAGCAGAGCCGCCAGTGATTGACTGAGGCGAACAAGGTGCACTCCTCCCCTCGGAGCGCACGGACACGGCGGCGGCGCAGGGCTGCAAAGGCACAGTTTGGGCTGACTTACCACACCTACGGCCACTACTAAGTGTTAGTCTAGTTATAAATGTGCCTACTTGGGGCGGCAGTGGCGTAGTGGCTGTTGGGCAGACGCCTTTGGAACCAAACATCGCTGGTTCGAATCCCACTCCGATCAACATGAGCGAAAGAGAAGATGGTGCTGGTTGCTGGAGAGGTGCCAATATCATCCCCGGGACACTGCCGAGGTGTCCCTGAACAAGGCACCGAACCCCGAACTGTTCCCTGGCGCTGTGGTAGCCACCTCACCCTAACGTCTCTCCCCTCTACACCACTACATAATAAATACCATGTATTTGTATCTGATTGTTTGTATAACTGTCTGTAGTGTGTATACATACACAAGGTGAGGAAACTGAATTCTCACAATTTCCACATTGTGGGACTAATATTTGGGAGAGAGTTAACTTGTTATAACGGACATTAGTGTATGTGTTCAAGCAAAAACATATGGTGTTACAATACAATATAGCTCTTACAAAAAACCCACAGTGTAACAGAGAACACCATGACATAACACAAACTATAAATCAAGTATTAAGTATTTAATTAGCATAAATATGTACATTTCTATAGGTAGTTTCTATAAGTATGAATAAAGGTTATATTATAGTATATATATGATATTGCTGATCTTCTTCCTACATAATTACCCTGATTGTTTTCTAAACTGCCACCTCTGTAAGCTTTTCCATCATTATTTCTTTAGTTATGTTTTCTCTCTACTCGTGACTAAACCGCATCTGGTGTTACAGTTTACATCCATGTCTGTGAGATTTTCTCCATAGGATGTACAGGATACCTGAATATTAAAGGTCTTCATCATCACTTTGACATTTGTGATCACTGGGGTCAGTTAGCACATTCATTTGGTGAGTTGTGGACACAAAAACAAAAGGATTTTTGACTATCAAAACCGGAGTATATTCCAAAATGAGCAGGGAGCCACATTTGAAGGAATTCCCTCAGGCCATTCCTAAAATATCACATTCATGAGAAAAGGATGGACAACCTAAACAACACTATGCCTCTAGCCACAGCTGTCACGGGGGTCAGAGCCACCATTAACAGTTCATTCTACAGTGAGTGGTGAATTTGTACCATTGCTTATGTCTTCGTGTGTCATCACTGAAGTGTGGTGCCACATAAATGCTAGAGGGGATACAATGTTTTAGGATTTGTTGTTCTTTTGTAGATTTGGAAGGGTAACACACAATGTACACTTACAGACACTCAATAAATACCATGCACTTAGTGGCCACCAGGGAATAACATCATAATGGTTTGCAGCGGTACTACAAAGGGCTTTGTCCAGCTCAGTCACAACAACAACATTGAAGATTTTTTTTCATTCATTTATTTTGCCAAGCATCTTCATCGTCGACCTTTCAGGGATTTGTAGAGAAATGTATAGTTCAAAATGGAGGACCACATTGTGGACTGGTTTCAAAAACATGTTCTGTGCATCTTCTCTGGGATACTAAACCCATCAAAATGAAGTACAACTGTGAGTAACCATTAATTAAATAGATAGATCCATATACGAGTATGCTTGTCTTTCACTCAGGAGCAACCTGTCCCTCTCTCTGTTATGTTCACATCTGATGTCTTAGTTCCTCTCTCCTTCAATCAACAGTTTCTATTATGACAAACTCTTAGGATTTCCTCAGGCTCTACAGGACCTAACACTTCCCAGGATGCATTGACACTGTGAAATAGAGAACACCAAAACCATCTCGTTCTGAGGTGCAGCTGATATATTATCTGTGTTTGTTGTGCTATCTTGAAGTGTTGAATAACACAGATAAAATAATTTAAAAAAATAAATAAATTAGAAACTGCTGAATGAAAGCAGGAGTTTTGTGGACACACGTGGGACACTGGGTCACATCCCCTGCCCTTTCTGTATCTGGTTCCTCTGTACCTCATGTTTTCCCAACCTATTAAACCGGTCAATTTATTTGTAATGGCTCCTTTGTCCAGGCTGTCTTGAATGGAATATGAGTGTGTGAGCAAGGTAACCACATTGATCAAGTGAGGATGTGAGCCAGGGCTCGAGTGGGAGAAAACAAATCTGCGCTGGCCAATAACATGATGGCGTGACTCAGACGGCATAGGCTCGAAATCACTCGGTAAGCCAGGGGATAAAATAGGTTTTGTTACTGTTATTATTTTTTTAAGCAATTTGTATTATCATGTCAAAATCTGTTAACACTGTGATCACAACTACCACCTTCTGTCTCACAAACGATTTCCTCAGCTGTTTCAGAAATGCTTATCTGCCTATGCCAATGTTTGAGCTTCATCAAAAGTCAACTCAGCCAGAGCTCAGTGTCTTGACCTTTTGATTTTGTTCATTTTAGAGAAAGTTTCTCTCTGGGCTCTGATCTCTGGCAGCCCACTGGAGAAGAAGGCCTTTTCCTAGACATAAGTTGGTTTTGGTTGTTCGCTTTAGTTCCTTAGCTACTAAGGATAGGCACAAGCATATAGTAGAGATTCTATAGAAAAATAATCTAAAAAAATGTTTCCCCCTCAATTCTAAAAAGGACAGTTATGCTGCAAACCTCATCGGTGCTTTCACCCTGTATTTCTTTGATTGTGGATGGTTTCTTTAGGTTATCCAGGTTTTAAATCCGACCTGCTTGTCAACATACTGAAACACTCAAGGCTCAATAATTGTTAGTGTCCTGCTTTCAGTATTGTCTGTCCCTGAGTTCAACATCCTGGCACAGCCGGTCACACAATGACATTAGTGGCCTCTTGTCTTGCTGAAAAACAGATTGCAAAACAGAGGCTGTTGAGCCAATTGGAAATGCATTTGTTAAATTGGACACCATATATATATGAAAATAATATGATCTATACATAATCTTGTAATGCTTTCAGATTCCATCTCTGCTAATTGACTTTTTAAGGAACATTTTAGGTATTGGGACTGATGTTAGCAACCCTTGCATATAAACAAAACACTCTGCTGATTCATGTGTCCATGCTTGTTTAAGTACAAGGACATGTGACAATTGAGGTTGTAACTGGATTGAAATTATTGTGTTGTTACATCCTGACCAGCAAACACTTTAAACTGTCTACATTGGTTGTTAGTGTTTTGCAGATTTCAGCAATTCTTCAGGTCTGAAATGCTCAAATGCATCAAATGCTCAAGGCAGTTTTGAAGCCATGGAAAAAATAATGTTTTTTTTTAAAGAGGAACAGTGCTGAGATAACTGAGGTTCTCCGAACCCAAATGTTATGTATACCTAAACATTGGAATAGACACATAACCATGGGGTTTATCTTGTTTTCTCTAGAGATAAGTGCAATGACAAATTCCTGGGGTGATTAATTGAAATGTGACACATCTGGACAAATTTGCTCCCTCAATATCTGTCCGGGGTTCTGAGCCTTGCAGGGTCTCTGTGAGCACTTTGGGGACAAGCAGCTGCAAACAGCAGGCGTCCAGACATGACAAAACACACAAACACACACACACTGTACAGAGGAATGCTGTTTGAAAACTAGCACAAATCCTCAAGGAAAACCATAGCGATATTTCTAATACAGCAGCAGGGGTCCAACTCAGAGGTTCAAGATGTGTTTGCGGGCCTGTGCAATAATTCTGCTTTGACACATTCTGCATGAATCAGCTACCGTTAACGCTGGTGAAATCTTGAGACAAAACATCATTACAAATTCAACACGACTAACTAACCATTTAAGCTTTCACAGGAATTCCATTTGAAAAGTTCCATTTAACTTCAATTTTGGCATCTTAATAGAATGTGAGCACCTACAAAACCTGCACACGTGTAAGGAATAAAGTTACACAGACAACCCATATAGGAATGAAATGTAATTTATATATTATAAAGCACTTTTCCAAACTTTTTACGAAGACCCAAGTAAGCCCATGATGTTTATTTAGTGGAGCACCTTTCATTACAAAGTCATTACAAAAGTATGAATGTTAAAATTAAACAATAAAGGAACCAACCATTGAATCCTGAACAAAAAAACACACATTCAAATATAAGCTAATTAAATATCCATGTAAAAAAAACCATTTAATGCTTTGAAAAATGTAACAAAAACAACAAGGTAAAGGCCAACTTAAATAAGTGACTTTTCAGTTGTAAATGCGACTGATACTGCAATTTAAAGGATGCCAACTGCCGTAAAACCCAAAGGAAAAAAAAATAATGTTATGCGCCTGATGAAGTCTGATTCCTGCTCATTCTCTCTGTGTGTATATCCTCTCCCTACAGCTTTGTCCACTACAACATTTTGTGGTGGCAGACATCACATCAATATTTTTTGGAACATTTTTGAGTTAAAATGTATGGCCGTGTGATACTCGCCACTCTTTCTTGGGCCAGTTGACCGTGATGTTCTCTTCAAAACCAGCAGGTCGATGGGCCAGGGAGTCCTTGCGGTGTTGATACCATATAGATGTATGATACATTTGCAAGGCACTTCAATTGAACCTGCTTCCTTCTCCCTTTATTAGATACATTCTTATTACATTCACCACAACCACGTGAAAACTACTTCCGGTTCTCAGCTAACAGAGGTGCTGCCCTGTCACCTGTCATCACTAGGTAACCATGGCAACACACGCCACAGTCACCACAGCTAAGCCACACATTTTTGTCCAAATGTATTGTTGGCTAACCCAAAAAACAGAGTACGCATCTGACCTTGACCTAACCCAAACCTCAAGCCCCATTTAACCCCTGGTCATGTCACCCGTATGCATAAGCATATGCTGGAGTATGTACATCCTTGGGCCACGTTGTTCTACAAGTAGCACACTAGTGGTCAGAAAACTCGAAAGGGTACCTCTATCATAAGTTGGATACATGGCCGGCACTATCTCATCTTAGCCACATTACGGCTTCTTCAAATACTGGGCTGTATGTGACTGAATTCACAATACTAAGCCAAGAAGTACACATGAATGCTGGAAATATCAAATCTATTTTTTTTTTTTTTTTTCTCAGTCATCATCTGACCCCTCTTCTTCTATGTCTTCCAAATCCTCTTGAGAGGCTTCCTGCTCCTCCAAAGCTTCTTTCAGTGCCTGCTCCTCCTCCAGTGTTGGGTCCAGTGCCTCTGTGATCTCAGGTTCGCTGGGATATTCTTTCTGTGGTGGCGGGGGAACAGGTGGGCTGTACACTTCCCCTGCATACTTCATACCCCATCCAACATATATGTTCTCAAACTTCCTGAATTATGAAAAAAACACTGCTGTTGGTAAATTGCAACACTGAGAGAACTCATAATTAGGAGGTCCAAATGTCCTAAATCTTTACTTACTTTTCAGAAGCATATGCACACGCCCCTGGCCAGAGGTTAGAACGCAGCACTGCTACTGCATGGTGAGGGGTGAGAGTGGAAGACAACTTGGAACTCCATGGAGGGGTGTTTAATATTTCTGGGACACAAAATGCAAAGCTCTTAGTTCCTCCAAGGACACTAAGGGGTCGTTTACACAATGTTTTCAACATAATACACAAAATTATCTTTACGTTTTGGCCGTTCGTTTAAACAACGCCGTTTTGGGAGATTGAAAACAAAAACCTTTAAAACTGAGCGTGTGTGGGACTGGATTTAAAATGTATTTCAACTCATTCCTAGTTGAGTGGGAAATGTACAAAATAATAGACTTACCTGAATCTTGGGAAAGGGGATTAAGCAGAGGGGGCCCAACTTCTGGCTCAGGTTCATCAGGATCCTCCTCAGCCTCTTCTTCCTCGTCAGAGTCTCGTTCTGATTTCAATACAGCCATGTTTATCCAAGTACAACGACCCTGAAGCAGTCCGTAGTCACAAGTTTAATTAGCACACGCACACATTGGCAGAGAACACTGTTCTAGTGCCTGCTCTAATCGCGTACCTGTGGTAGGATGTGCTGAACATGATGCACCCAGGTGGACAGAGACTCAACCATCTCAGGAACTGGAATACCCTCAAAATCAGGATTCACTTCACAGCTGTCCTGAGGTGCCTCATCGTCGTCATAGCCTTCCTCCTCCTCGGCACAGTAGAAGCCCTGGGGGCTGACCTGTGTGCCGGCAGAGATCCGAGCGATCTGTGCTCTCAGATAGTTGCTTTCGTTCCCGGGAAATGGAGGATAGCTGTTCACTGGTGCGTCCAGCCTCCCGGTGAACAATTTACGGATTTGGCGAGAGGCAGTGATCTGCGCAGGGCTGACCGAAGGGAGCCTTACCCAAGGAAGACCAGGCTCTTTACAAACATAGTAGATTTGCTTGTTAGGACCTGTTCCCATGGTTTCCTTGGGCACTACTGGTGGGGGTTTATAGGTTGACTGAGGGAGTGGATCCATCTGAAATGGAGCCACCACAAGACCAGAGAGATTAATTTCCCCTATGAAGCGTGAAATGATTAAGAAACTCCCCTGGGAGGTACTGTTTTAATTTCAAAACACGTAATCCGGTAATCCATGAAGTGAACAAGTGAGGTTTCACAAAGGTGGCACAAAGACACCATTTTTGTGGAAATGCGTGTACAGATACAAACAAGGAGTCTACAACGTGGAAGAAATCAGCTGTCAAAATTGGATGTAAGAATTTAAACCTTGTCTTTACACTTAGATGAGACATAACCTGAGATAGATGTCGAGTTTGAGTAACCAGTTCATTTCTAAGTCAGAAAACAGGAAAGCTTCTTACTAATCTATATAAAAAAATCAAATAAAACAGGATTATCTGATTAAATATTAGATATACTACTCTTTGCTGCTGAGGGTAACAGTGACTCATGGCACCATTTTAGAATGAATTCTGGTGCACTCATTCAGCTACTGCCCACTTCCTCACCTCGTTATCATCACGCTCCTGGGTATCAGACTCTCTGTCGTCCTCATCAGCTGCTTCATCAGAGACTTGCTCGTCATCTTCCTCCCCCTCTCTGCAATCAGCTTCAGCAATAATATAGCAGTTTTCGGTTCCCAGCACCTTGCCCCACAGTCTGCATTTCAGGAGCGCCTGCGACTCCACCAGCTGCTTGAGCGCAAGAAAGATCCGCTGCAACTCTTCTTTGCCCATACTCATGCCGGCTTGCTCCAGGTAGAAGCCAATCTCACTCACGTTAGGGAAAGGTGTTTCCACCTGATGACGACCAATGAACACAGTTACATGATGGATGGAAAGTTAGCGCACTGTAATACGTGATTTGCGCACAAAAAAATCGTATTGATGGAAAGTAAAGGGAGCAGTGCAAATTGGACACATTAGCTGTCGGCCATCACCAGGTTAAAAGCACTCCCAGTAGTCACTGGAAAAAGGGTGAAAGGGCAACTGAACTAACATGCCCAAAATGTTTTCAGAACGTCACAGTTTAGGGAATTTTATTTTTCAAGATATACCAAATGTTTTTTTCAACACCTTACACTCCAAAAATGGAAATATTAATTGACTTGTTAAGTGCACAATGGCCGTCTCTGAGATGAAGTAAGATAGCTGGTGTCATTGAATAAAAATACAGTTTACACTTTTCAACCAAGTGCCTTTTCCCCTTCAAACAGCCCAGATAAATGCACAGTTGAGGTGTACACATTCATTACCAGATCATCCTCCTGCTCAATCTCTTCTTGCCGTGTAAACAGCAGCTGCTGATGTTCAGCCAGCACCTCACAGGCTGTGCTCGGAGAAAGGTCTCCCCGGTGGCTTTGTTTTTCTTCAAACAACCCTCGCTTCACATCGAGGCTCATATCCTCAATCACATCCACCACATTCTGTGGCTGCTCATCCATCACCTTCATGAGCAGCCGAGTGAGGTGGTCGTAGCTGTGATCGTAGAAAACTGAGCGTTACATTTTATCAGGGGGAGTGATCACCCAGAAATGATACGCACGCATGCACACATTTACCACTGCACAAAACAGTCATTTTTCTGAGGGAGATATTTTGTAAGACTATAGCGCTACATACTTACTTGTAGCAATAGCTCAGCATTGATGACATTAATGACAACTATCGATTTGTATGATCTCAGCAGTAGGGTTGTTTTTTTTTAGACACGTCCGCTGGTAAAAACCCTTTGGCACTCTTATGTTTGATCATCTCTAAATTATTAAAATATTATGAGCAAGTATAACAGACTGTATGTTTATATTATTTGGCTGACATTTTTAGTTTCTTTCTATTTTGGATATTTACCCAGCACAGTTAAAAACAAAACCCTAATTCTACTGAGAGGTGGGGTAGATCTCTTGGATCAGGCTATTGAAGCTGAAGGTGAAGGTAAACGTCCCATCTCCATTCTATCTATTAATTACATAGTCGGCTTACTTTGGTTAGTTAAGTGTCAACTGCTTCTAATCGTGTTTTGTGTATTGCTAATGGGCTACAACTATCGTTTAAATGATGTTTGCAAAACGCAGACCACTTACAGGTTCATGTTGCTTTTAGTACTGTTTTTCAACATGTACGCCTTGAACGAGGCAGCTACTTGCTGCCTGAATTGATTGCTGTTTTCTTTTTTTGCATCCATTGTCCCCAGCTGCGTTTGTATGTAAGGATCCCAGGAAGATTTCTTGGACAGTAAATAAACTATTTTCTTCTGCTGCTGTAGTTTATGAGCACTTGGCAAAGGCGTGGCCATACTACAGAAATCGGACTTTAATCTCAGAATTCTGTCTTTTTTCTCCAAATTCCAACTTTTCTCAGAGTTTGAATTATTTCTCTTTTCCAAATTCTAAAAAAAGTTCCGCTCTTCCAAAACAAAGTTAAAATTCTGAGAGAAAAGACATGAGGTCGTATGAAAGTATGGACACCCAGAGGATTGTTTTTACAGTTTACAATTGTCTTTCTTTGCCTTATGAAAAATGTAATTTAAGTCTCATTAATGGCCTTAAAATGGTGGCCTGAAAACTGACAGCATGCTGCATTAGAACTGTACCACACTCATAGAAGGGTACGAGTAAGGGAAGCATTCCAAGTTAGCAGTTTACGGGGACAATCTTACCAACCTTGTTTTGGGGGAATTTAGGAATATATTCACAGAAAACAGTTTTTGGTCAAATTGAGTTTTCTGAATGTCACGCAAAAATAATGAAAAAAAAAGTGTTTTGATAATCACTGGCAAGTGTTATCCCTGTATCACAAATGACAGCTAGATAAACAAAACTGGACAATTACATTAAAAGAATCAAATTCTTTCTTAAAGAGAACTCACACACATTCACTAACTGTACACTGGATAACCACTACTACTGTATTCGCAGAAGTTCTTACATATTGATTAAATATGAATGGACACACTGTAATGCTGTCGGGCTCTGATTCAGAGCTAAAAGTTGAATACTTACATTATTGATTGAATATAAATCAATTGTTATTGGCAGTCGCTGACGACTAGACCATATATGAGTAGAAAAAGAAAGTCTGATTTGAACTTGCAACCATTAACCAGGAGAGCTATTTTTCTTTTCTTTAATTTTACTACAAAAGCCCCTGTTTGTTACTCAGCAGGGTGTTTTTCTTTTACTTGACCTCACCCACTTGTGTGTACACCACCCGAGCCCATCATTTACATATTCAGTCATCTTTTGTTTATGCTATGAAAGTATGTCTTCTGGCCTCCTGATGTTTCGATCATCATTACACTGACTCTAGAGAGAGAGAGACCTTTGACTGGCATTCCTTTGACACACAGGATGCAATAACTTTCAGACTCCCTTCTGGAATTTATGAGACATTTTAAGATGATGATTTGAATTATAATCCACTGAAAGTCATGCTTGTTTAACATTTAATATTTGATTTTGCTTTTCGGTCGAGACCGACTTTTAAATGACCTCATACTGTATAATGGGTTTACGAGAAACTTCTAATCTTTACAATTTTCTCCTTGTTTTTTGTTTCTTATTTGCTTGCAGTTTGCTATGCTAGATTTGTGTTTCTGGCTTTAATTTTATTGTTGTATTTAACTGATGTGTCTCCATCCGTTTTAAGCAATTTCAGTTTTGAAAAGCAAACATTTTAAATGATTTAAGACTAAATGCATTTACCCTGACAAAACTAATCATATAATCATATAATCATCATCATATAATCATGTAAAGTGATCCCAAGCTCTGTAGTTTTAGAAAGCGATGTATGAGGGTGTATCTGAATGGGTTGGTGGATCAATCTGCAGCATAAAGCTCTTTGAGTGGTGTCTCCAGATTTAAAAAAGCTGTTTAAGTACAGACCAATTTTCATAAATGATCTCGCAGTCATCCTAAAGCCAGATTTAAGTATATTGAATAGTGTCCAGATGAGAGGATTTTCGTTTCACATCTAACTCAGACATTCAAAGATGCTTGGACAGAGCAACCACATAAAATATGTGTCCAACATCAAAGTATTGGTCTACTCTTACTTTAAATTAGACATTATGCAAAATAAAAAACATAAACAAAATAATACATCAAAAGCATTTGGTTTTATATTGTCACAGCCAGAGACAGCAGTTTTTTCACAATAAACTCAAAATATATAGCTTCATTGCATATATCATGCTAACATGCTCACAGTGACAATGCATTCAGCTTATAGTCAGGAGCACTTCTAAGTAAGCAACTTGGCTAGTTGAAGATTTTTGAAGACCTTTCAACTCGCATCCAAGAGGCTTCTTCAGTTCTAACTAAAAGGTGGAAAAGTTCAGGTATTTATCCTCTGTGAGATGAATAGCTAATCAGAGGATGAGTACATCATTAGAGGACCGTTGTATTAAACTGGCAGGCCATTGGTCCTTTTATCTATATTCAGGTTTTGGGTTTCGCTTGACTCTGGGTGTAAATGAGGGTCGTTCACCTAAGCTTCACCCATGGCGCACCCATGCTTTTGTCTGTAGAAGCCTGCATTAAATTGGAAATAAGTTGTGGTCAGGCAGAGGTCAAGCAGAGTGCAAATGTCTTCCGGGGTGAGTTTGGTTCTGTCAAGAAGAGTAGTGTCCTGCAGAAGTTTGTTTCCTTGTCATATTCACTGCTTCAGTGAAGTGACATCGTAGGACACCATGGTTTCATCTACGTCTTATTTTGGTTCCTTTGTTTTGTTGTCAAATTCCTGCTAATTCTTTATGTGGCGTTCCATATTACCAAGCAGGAATAAGTATCCAGGTTTGTTGACAAGGCACAGCACTCACAACACACAAAGGGATTACAGCCCCCAGTCAGAACTTCAGACACCACAGAAGAACTGACCTGGAAAGATAACAACATACCACAACCAGACCTTCATAAGAAGTGGGTAAAGAATTTGTCTGACAGGATTGTCACCTCAAAAGAAAAGGAGGTCTTATCCAAAGGACTACATTTCGCAATCGCGCCAAAACATCACAGCCAAAGAATCAGCCATCTGAAACAACCCCCTAACCAGCTGGGAAGCAGAACAACTGAGGTTGAAAGTGTCAGCCCCCCTGGCCAGTGCTAAACCGCCGCCTACCAACCTTAACACATAGGAGAGGAGAAAAAATAATAATAATCGCTCCGTTTGACAGCGTCGACAGAGAGATACTATGGAAGCTGCTGAGGCACTATGGAGTACCCGAGAAGCTCATCTTCAAAATCCAGTGTATCTGACATGACATGACATGCAAGGTAGCTCATGCAGGACAGATGTCAAACAGCTTTCAGGTATAGACTGACCTGGCGCCCCTCTCGCCTAACTGTATCCAGATGCAAGAAAAAAACACTCACCTGACTAGCCGGGCCAGGGCTTAAGATCAACAAGAGCAAAACCGAAGTCATAAAGGTCCACATCACTGCTAACACTCCAGTCACATTGACAGGGGGGACACTGACTAAGGGAGGAGATGTGTCGATGGCCTATGCTCCACTTAGGGCCGGAGGGCCTAAGAAAAAGAAGAATGAGTGTCTTGCTTGGTTGTGTTAGGAGAAGCAAATATTACAGATGGTGAGTCAATGGGTGATTTTTTAACTGGCTCGAAGTCCAATTCATCTAAAAGGCTCTAATCCAAGAGAGCCACCGTATTTTATTAATATATTCGTTGATGCTTATAACTCAGGGAGCAATAAGGGTTTTATCAGCAAATTATGACATGGCATCACATGAATGAACAAGGTACCTACAGATTATGAGAAACACAGATTGGGAAAAGAGCTGGACATTGTAATAACTGAAGGCATGTGGCTAAATGCCTGGAAAACAGATTAACCCTTCCACCGACTTCTGGACCCGAGACCTGTCTTGGAAAAACCTCAATCCCTTTTTATCACTCCCCTATAACAGTCTAATCAAACTGGCACCCAGTTTGACTGCGGTAGGGGACAGTGGAGATATCACAAGGATGTGGAGGATTCTGGTCCTGCCCCTATATTTAGACTTTCTGGAAAGATGTAGCAACAATTATCTCAAAAATCCTGTTTTTTAGATCCGTTTTTTATCAGTTTGACATTTACATCTCTGTATCTCGGCCTTTCTTACATGATGAGAAAATTAGATGTTTACCTCCTAAAGTTCTTGCTGGCAACTAGTAGAAATGCCTTTACAAGACAGTGACTTAAAAAAGCTTTCCAACTGCTGGCTTCTTTGTTAATATATTTAAACTCTTATTGAACAGATGACTTACTTCATATAACAAACAAAAAACGGTGTGTTTATTTAGCCGGTGAGAGAGCCCACATAAAATTATTGTATGAACCATGTGCAATATTTTACCCGAGATCATGTATTACACGGTAACAAAACAGGAAAGAGCTGGAGGCGAGTGGATGAGGAGTGAGTAGAGACAAACCTGGCTCATTTTCATACCAACATCAATAAAAATACTAAGTGAAGCAAAAATGCCCTTCACCCATTTTAAGGACAAAAAAATGTTTTTCATGGAAGTGACCTCCAAAAACCTTTAACTATTTAGTAATGTTAAGACACAGAGAAGTGTTCTTAGAAGTTAAATCAATGACTGAAGAGGAATTCTAACTTTTCCATTGTAGTGAAATAATCCTGTGTTCGGATCAGAGCAAACAGGTGACATGAATAGACATCAGAGAAAACACTTAGCAAGACAACTAACATATTTAACGACACACCACATCCAGTGATACTTGATTGTAGACCAATGGGTATATTGCCAACAGTGTCAGGATTTGATCACCATAGAAGATAAGAAACAGATTGCCAAATTGATTATAATTATTTCTGAGGGAAACATGACCATTTCAACTAAATGCCATCACCTTACATCCAATAGTTGCTGAGATAAATTAAAAGATAAAAATCTTGGACACAAGTGGCGGAGGCAGGTTGATCTATGTCTCGTGCTCAACAAATGTTACTATACAGTTGTTATATGAATATATGTAACTGGATTTAATAATTTAACGATTGTGTAAATGCCATATTCAATCTGTTTGGCAGACTGAAGATATTCTACCTCAAATTCCCTGGCTGTCACTTTTGAGTTTGTAAATAGAAGTTTTTTCTTGGAAATCAAAGGTCATGCCAAATTGTTCTAATTTTAGAAAAAAAAAGCATGAATCAATCTGCTCATCCACCCTGAGAGGTTTTGTATTATTTACTCTGTGCATCACTGAGTCCATTAAATTGCTTTGCAGTGTATCTATCTTCAAAGCCATACCCTGAACCACTGTGGATCTGCTCTGACAACAACAACATCATTAAAAAAGAAACATGATCAGCATTATCTTGACGAGGAACAACAGCAGCAGCCGAGGGTCTGTCCCCGCTGGATGAGAGGAACCTTTCAGAATGAGAAGTCTGTTTTCTCTGGTTTCATTAATCCTGAGACAAGCACAGAAACCTAGTGGGCAGGTTAACAGATTAGAATTTAAAAAATAATTCTGTCCCCTCTACCCTCCATGCATAAGGCTCAGTTTTATCGTATTCAATTTTCCCCGACAAAAAAGGCGACAAAAGTCTTAACGATCCAATAAGTTATTATTATTCCAGTTTATTTCCAATTAATTGACACATTCTTTTGTTGCCAAGTAGAGGGATTAGCTTCTTATATTTGTTCTATGCACCCAACAATAATGGATCAGAAGTACAGCCATTTGGAAATTCAAATTAGCTTAGGAAGTTTTTGTAATGGGCAGGGTGAGTGGAATTCAGTCGTAAAGCTGTGATCTGTTGGTGTCAGACATAAAGTAATGACATTTTCCTGAAGAGCTGGATGTGAAGACACAATTGCCAACAAAAGTCACCCTGGACATTTTCCTGAAGGCCCACAGGTAAATCATTTGAGTCCATGGGAGAAGATAGCAGGAAAGGAGGGTGTTGCACGCACAGTTCAGACACTTGAGATTTTGCATATTACAAACCATCTTCTTAACCACAGGATTTATTCTGTTGCCAGGATGCACATGCTGGAGTCGGTGGGGGTGTGTGAGGATGTGTTACCTACTTTCACCCTTTGGGTGTGGCAGGACAGGAAGTCCATGATCCGTAGGCATATGGAGTGTTGACAGCTTGGTCACTAGTCTGTCAGGCATGATTGTATTAAATGCAGAGCTGAAGTCCACAAAGAGCAGCCATGCGTAGCTCCCCTGCTGCTCCAGGTGGAACAGAGCAGGGCTAAGAGCTGTGGTTAAAGCGTCCTCGGTGAATCTGTTGTTCTGGAACTGGTGAGGGTCACCTTTGTGTGGGAGATTTGATACTATGTGCGTCTGAACAAGTTTCAGAAAGAACTTCATTATAACAGTTGTTTGTGCTACTGGTTGGTAGTCATTCAGAGTGCTGATGTTGCCCTTTTTCGTGAATCGGACAATAATGGAGGACTTCAGGCTGAGAGGTATGACAGCCTGTGAAAGTGACTGGTTGAAGATCTTGGTGAAGACCCCAGCCAGCTGATCCGCACAGTCACTCAGCACCACATTCAGGTCCTGCGGTTTTCCTAGGGTTCACTACCCTCATGGTGGGCCTCACCTATAACTCTTCTACCGTGAAGGTGTGGCTACTGTGGGCTGGTGGATGTAGTGTGGCTGCCTCCTGTGACTCAACCTCAAAGCGGGCAGACAATTGGTTCAGCCCCTTCGCCAGTGAGGCGTCACTGAAATGTGCTGTGGTTTCAGTGTGTCTGTAGTTGGTGATATGCTGGATCCCCAGCCACGCGTGCCTGGAGTTGTTGCCCTTGAAACAGTCCTCAAACCTCCTAGGCCTCTCTGATGCTTCTTTTCAAACTCCCTCTGGAATGACTACACAGAAACCTATCACTTGACCTAAACCCGGTGTTCCTCTCCTTGAGCAGGAACTGCACTTCTTTTGTCATCTAGGGCTTCCTGACATGTGTCCATGTACTATTTGATATACCCCAGGACAGCTGTTGTATACTGCTCCTGGTCCTGGGGTCCTGGTAAAAACATCCTAGTTTGTGGATTCAAAGCTGTCCTGCTGTTCTGAAGCACCTTCAGGCCAGGTTCTAGCAGTTCTGTATATGGTAGGTGCATTTCTGAGAGGAATATACGCTGCGATTAAAACGCAGGGACACGTGATCTGACTGGCCCAGGTATGGTAGTGGTTCTGCCTGAAAGCCCATCTAGAGTTTAAGGAGCACTGTTTTTTTTTAAAGCATGGTGGTGGTCCAATATTTGTGTTAGTACACCAGACGTTGTTCACATACATATATAATCCCCCTCCCTTGCTCTTACTGGAGTCTTGTCCTGTCATGCTGGTGTAGTGAAGTTTGCTAGCTCGATAGCTGTATCGGGAATGGATGAATGAAGCTAAGTCATAGCAGAAATAGCAGAAAGCAGCTGTCTTTCACAATGTTGTTTGTTGCAACCTGTAGTTTTTCTTGTGTTGGCGAAGAATACACTACAGTATCCATTACAGTAGTTCAGGCGGGATGTAATTAATGAATGGATGAGGGTTTCAGCTATGGAGTTGAAGAGTGATGGATGGAGTCTGGAGGTGTTTTTTGAATGGAAGGCGGATTTGGTGTGGATCGGATGTTGGACTGGAAAGAGAGGGTGGAGTCCAGAATGACGCCCAGGTTCTGGAGGGATGGAGCAGCCGTCAAACTGGAGGACGATATTTCCAATCTTTCGGAGCAGTGCCTTGGGTGCCACAACCATGAACTCAGCTTTATTATAGTTAAATATGAGAAGGTTGCATGAAAGCCATACTTGAATTTCCTGTAGACATGTGATGAAAGACTGTGGGGGAAGCTGAATGGATGGTGAAGAGTATTGCGTGTCATCAGCATAGCAGTGGAAATTGAGTCCATGGTGACGAATGATCTGTCCGAGGGGAATCATGTAGATGGTGAAGAGAGGGGGTCCCACCACCTTGGTTGACTGTAACTGTGGAGGAGGTGGAGACATTGATAGCACTATACTGTGTTCTGTTTGAGAGATATGAGTGGAACCAGGTGAGGGCTGAACTGGTGAGGCCAAAGTGGTCAGATAGGCGATAGAGGAGGATGTGGTGTGAGACTGTATCGAAGGCTGCTAAGAGGTCCAGGAGGATTAGCAGGCTGATGTGACCTGAATCAGCAGCGATGAGGAGATCATTAGTTACTTTAATGAGGGTGGTCTCTCTGCTGTGGTGGGTCCTGAAGCCAGATTGGAGGGTCTCGTTGAGCTCATGGTTGGACATGGAGTTGGGAGGCAGCTGCTCTTTCCAAGATTTTGCTAAGGAGATGAAGGTTGGACATAGGTTGGTATTTATTGAGGTCATCAGGGTCCAGCTCAGGCTTTTTTAGGATGGGGGAGCTAATTATGATGTCTACAATGAGGGGGCAGAGGAAGATTTAGCCACAAATTCTGGTTGGCCAACATGCATGAATGTTGCATAATTGGACTCGATCTGCTGATTAAGTGGAGAGCGAAGGTGGACGTAATTGGGGCCGCACTGTTCCTGGGACCGAAGGCAATACCCCTCCATGCTGCTGGTGAAAAAGGACTGAGGCTCACTTCATTACCAGCTGGTGAGTCCCCTAGTGGTGCACCACTAACGACCTCCACAGCACTCCACAGAGATCCTCTCCATTTGCCTCAACCACCATCCCGAGACCAAGCTAGCAATTGAGGACCTCTACTGCAGGAGCTGCGAGGGCCTGGAGGCGAGCCAGGTACGCCAGGTAGGAGAACTACTAGACCTGTTTGGTGACATCTTGGCAGCCAGGGACAAGGACTGTAGACACAGTAACCTGGTTCAGCACCACATCAACACTGGTCGTGCACATCCCATCCGGCTCCGGACTCACCGTCTACCCTTCACCAAACATGCTGTGGCTGAGGAAAAGATCAAGGAGATGGCCGCGGCCGGCATTATCGAACAATCCACCAGTCCCTGGGCAGCCCTTGTGGTCTTGGTCAAAAAGAAAGATGACACCTGATGCTTCTGTGTTAACTATCGGCGACTGAATTACGTCACACACAAAGACTCATATCCATTGCCCAGGGTCGATGAGGCCCTTGACTACATGCTTGGTTCCCGCTGGTTCAGCTCCCTCAACCTCCGCAGTCGTTACTGGCAAGTCGAGCTGGCACCCGAAGCAAGGCAGAAGACTGCATTCACTATTGGCCAGGGACTGTGGCAGTTTAAGGTGATGCCCTTCGGCCTTTGCAGTGCCCCGGCCACCTTCGAGCGCCTGATGGATTTGACTGACATCCCCGACAGCGGTGTGTCGTTTACTTGGATGAGCTCCTTGCCCATGCGTCAGATTTTGAGAGCTGAGCTCACCAACCTCAAAGACGTATTTCATACCATTCGTTGGGCTGGTCTGCGCCTCCACCCCAAGAAGTGCCATCTCTTCTGGCAGGAGATATCTTTCCTGGGGCATGTCATCAACTCAGCGGGAGTGTCCATGGATCCGGCAAAGGTGGCTGCAGTGAGGGATTGACCCATTCCCTGCGATGTTGAAGAGCTCCGAAGCTGCTAGCGGTCATCCTGGGTCTGCGCCACTTCCGACCATATCTCTATGGGCAGAGGTTCCCTCAGTTTCAAAGAGCCAGAAGGACAACTGGCCCGGTTGTCGTTCCGTGCAGGTCGACAACACACCAATGCTGACGCACTGTCCCGACAGCCCTGTGAGGTGGAGTACTGCCAGTACTGTCGACGTGTGGAGGAGCGAGGCGCTGTTTCCCCGATGGTGGCGGCTCTGAGGGATGCTCCGATGAGAGACAGCAGTGGGCCCCCAGACAGCAACAACGCGGGTCCTCAGATGTCCTTGGTGGCCCCCTGTCACAGCTGGCCAGACATTGATCCTGAACAACTTCGCCAGGACGAGAGCCAAGATCCTGTCCTCTCCCGTGTACTGGGTTGGGTGGGGGCAGGTCAACGACCTCCTTGGACAGCTGTATCTCCCCTGGACATTGAGACCAAGGCCCTCTACTCTCAGTGGTCCAGCCTCATCAGCCACGACGGTCTCCTCTATCGCCGTTGGCGAGCCTCCAAGGGGAACCGCGATGTCTTCCAGCTCCTGGTGCCGCATCAGCTTCGACCAGTAGTCCTTCAGCTGGCCCACGGTTCGATGGGGCCTGGCCACTTCAGAGTAGCCAAGACTCTACACCGCGTCCGGTCCCGGTTTACTGGCCAGGTTATCGCCAGGATGTGGAGCTGTTTGTGCATCGCTGTGACACCTGCACTGCCCAGAACGGGCAGACTCAGCGTTCTCATGCCCCTCTACAGCAGTACCAGGTGGGGGCCCAAATGGACCGTGCTGCTGTCGACATCCTCGGCCCATTACCCATCACCGAGCAAGGCAACCGCTACATCATTGTGGCCATGGATTAATTTACCAAGTGGCTAGAGGCTTACGCTGTTCCTGACCAGACTGCTATCACCACGGTGGAGTGCTTGGTGAAAGAGATGTTTTGCTGCTTTGGTGCACCAGAGGAACTGCACAGTGACCAGGGGCGTAAGTGTTCAGCGAGGTGTGCCAGCTGATCAAGAGGAAAAGGGTGATTGTGCTCCATCGTGACCGGCTTGCTCCGCACCAACCTCTGGCCCCACTTGAGGGTGGTTCAGGCACGGGGGGTCACCCCCAGCCAGCCCTCCACAACCCGCTGCTTCTAGGGAAACAACTGGGCAGACCCAGCATCAGCGTAGACTTCCCCGACACCTCAAGGACTTTGTTGATGACACAGGGGTTGCTGGGGACAGCTAACCAGCTAGGAGGGCTGTGTAACATGCTGCGGACTATGTGTGGGCGGGTAGTTCCCAGCATGCCTCTGGGCAGCCTAAATTGATGTTGTTTATTCTGCTTGATTGTTTGCATGTTTGTGTTGGCAGCATATGTTGTGGTATTATGATGTCATACTGTTTATACAACTGCCATGTTTTTATGTGTTATATGGCAGAGATGTTTTGTGGCACCAGGTGTCATAACTGGAGTGCTGTTGGTCACTATTAGCCTGCTCTACTGTTTTTCTGTGTTAAACTAATTTGTTCCTGATGTCAGTAAATGCTTGATGGGAGATCTGCCCTGCATCTTGAAATAAATCCCAAACTCGCTGCAGTATATAATTATCTTCACATTAAATATTAGGTTTTTTACCAAAAAATGGGTGACGTAGTTTTTCCCACTCCAAATATATTCTTACAAATCCCAACTTACAATAATTAAATATAATGGTGAGCTCTCTCTTAGCCCACAGCCTGGTTTTTAGACCACCAAACACACAAAAACAACATGAATGTTTACAATGACACCTTTTGCTGTGCTGTTGTGTGTGTGTCTGCTTTGTTAGAGTCATTCTTCAGCTTCTCTTTGCTCTGAACTGTAAACATGGTTTAATGAGGATATCAGGTTGGAGAGCTGGCTCCTAATTATAGCTCCATGCAAAGCCTTGACTCCTTTTTAGAGATGCCTCATTTGTCACTTCTGTTTACATATTTCTCTAAAGAATCAAGAGTTCTTTATGGTCATGGTTGCTATAGAGTTTCGGACAACTCGTTTTAATCAGATGAATGACATAAACCGTTTACATTTACTCACTTTCTAATGGTTTCCCATAATTGGACACTCGAAGCCTCGCATTAATCATCATTATCTCCAGATCACATAAACACATTCACATTCTATCCATTGGGGTGGCAACCATTCATTAAGGTGATTTAATTGCTTACATCACAAAAAGCATTCCTGCAATGTAAGTAACCAGAGGTTTCATGTTGATATCTGGGACTTGTTTCGTGGCAAATGCATCTTCAGGCAAGTGATTACAGGTCCCCTTATTATGCCAATATTAAGGCTGTACATCAGTGTCTGTAAGATACACACGACTGCCAGGAGAATGGAGGAAGGGCAGCCTGAGGGAGATCGATCGGTGGTTTCTCACTAAGAGCCACGTCTCGTGTTCCCATTATGGGTAAACTAATCTCCCGTTTATTGTGGTAGACAAATCGCCTGCAGTCCCTCGGGCTGGTCCTCTTTGTACATGACAACAGAGTCACACATGACTGGCAGGTCTTATTATCATCAGGTTTCAGGCAGGCGACTTCCTTTACCCAATTTTAATTTCTTGCAAATCCACACGTTAGCACACCCATGTTTCAGCTGTCCTGGTTGTTGGCAGAAGTATGAAAGGAGAACAAGAGAAACTTAGAAGCTCAGTATTGATGAGATGGAGTTAACCTTTCCAGTGCTAACTTATGCAAATACAACAGTGGTCAGCTGCTGCCTCTGCGAACGCGGCCCATGGCAGTCGCTGTTCATATGCCCATCATGGATAGCTGTAGCTCATGGTCTCACAGGTGCAGATGACATACACATCTCCAATAATATGTAAAGAACACCACATCCACACTGAGCTGTTAATTAATATCATTCCCTGGAGACGCTGTATCAGGCCGGTATGAATATTTTAATGACGCATTCAAATATGGACTAAGAGTGGAGCGTGGAGAACGTCTTACAAGCTTTGATGAGTGTGAGCTTTCATGCAAATTGTTCATTTTAAGGAAAAAGAAGAAATGAAGGCCCATTCAAAAATAGAAAACATTTCAGAATGAATTCAAGTCAGAATACGTTTACTGTAAACACAAATGAAACATAAGCTTAAGTAACAGAAACCAATTGACTCCATAAGGTGGATAAAACAAAATGAAAACATTGTTTGCAGCTTTAGCCAGCGCATCATATAAAACTTTTAAAGCACAGCTTAACATCTGTTTATAGAAGCGAACTCAGATCTGGTATGATTTATCAGAATCTGTGTGAGTGATGTTCTCGGCAGCAAGACATAACAATGACGTAGTCCACCAGAAGTGATGATATGTGTTCCCCTTCCTTTTGGAAGCTTCCTGACTGCACACAGCTAGGATTAACATGTTCAGGGGTGACGGGGATCTACAACTGATGTCTGTGCCACGTGAGGACATTTTGGCTTCGGTACGCCAGGTAAGGAGCACCTGCTCCTGCTTGAGACATCTTGGTCTCCTGAAATGTCGAGAAATGTCATGTTGACTCCATCATTGGCTCTGCGTTTTTATTGTGCAGACATAACCTTCTTTCAACAAACCTTAGGAGTTGTTCAAAAAGGATACTGCTCAGACCAGCACAATGCTCCACTTTATTCCGACACACACATATGCAGGGCATGTCTTTCGTTTGAAAAATAATGATGAATATGCTTGAAAATGCTGTGTGTCAGAATAAAGTGTGTTGCCTTGTTGAGTTCCAGGGCTGTTTGTTAACACTCCAGGCTGCCGCACCCCCACCCCCTGATGCCCTTGGGCATATGAAAGAACATCACAGCATTCATAACCAGCATAGAGGTCATCCACAGAGCTGATCACAGTGAGGGAAGCAGGATCAAAAGCATCCAGGACGAAGACAAATATCCAGTGAGGCATCGTTTGGAGAACGGAAGAGACTGGAGACCTGAGGACACCCTTGCACTTTAATGTGAAAAGAAATAGCTCATGTGTATTCATATCACATGAAGCTGTAGCATATGCTGCATCCACTGATAGAGTTAAGGTTGGCATGACACCATAGCGCACTTCAAAGATGACAGCAGTATTTTGTTATATCCTAAGTGTAACAGACATTTCACATTCCAGCAAGGTGATCAATCTAACAGTAAGCCTCTTAAGTGCACTAAACAGTTGGTTGGCTGCCTGTTCCTGCTGCTTTGTTTTCCTTAGCAGTGAAACGTGGACTTGCAGTGGTCCAGATGTCAGAAACTATGCAAGCTCACGGGTGCATGGATTGATGATCGAGGACACACGTGGTGAAAGACAAGCAAAGACACATTTGCTGTCCCCGTTTATTGTTTGTGAGGAACAGGCCACAGTTGGCATTTTGTGAAATTTGTACCGACATGTCACATTAATCTGAAGTGAATGCACCGCCAAGTCTGTGTATCAGGTGCAAATAAAAAATGTCAATTAAGTCATGTAAGTTCTCCAGGACAAAATTGTCGAGGGGGCAATCATTAATTTCGTGGAGATTCGATAAAGCTTCATTGGACAATGAGAAACCATTTGCCAATAAAACATTCTGTCACAATATGATTCCCAGACATCCAATCGAGCTGTGTTACCAACTAACAGAGTGCACATTTTATCTGCATTTAAAGGTGACATACCTTTCTCTTCTTCGACACCTCCTGTGAATGTAAATATAGTGTCACATTGCTTATCTACAAATATAGCATCTGAAAATTTCAAAGGAGAGCATCCATCACTGTTGCTGCACCATGTCAATTCCCTGGCTCCAGTCTTTCCATGTACACAAAAAAAAATCTTACAAATATTGTTAACACATTTATTTAAATCTGTTAGTGAGCATTTCCCCTTTGTCGATAATCAGGTGTGACATATCAAGAAGCTGAATAGACAGCATAATTATTGCATGGGTGTACCTTTGGCTGGACACAATAAAAGGTCATTTTGCCTATATGAAGGCATTCCAGTTCCTGCCAATATCCAGCAATTTCGGGTTGCACTGCGTGAGGCAAATGGTGGCCACAATGACTGGTTGCCTGACCCCCTCCATGCAGTGTTTATTACAATTATCCTCACAAGGCCTCAACAACATTTTAAAATGTCATTGAACTTTATAGGTACAAACTTAGTCCAAATGGTGGAGGGCACATTGAGAAAGGCAGACTGCGTAGGGGAGTGTGGTGCTATCACCACTCACCTTCAGCGCAGCACAGCAACCTCACATCAAATGATGCAGTGTAAATAGTGTCCCTGTGCATCTACTAGCATGCAAAACAAACGTGCAGGGAACTCACCACGGGTGCCTAGCCTCCCAACAATGTGGCACTCTGCTTTAGGGAAAAAGAACTGGAAACCAAAGATTTAAATAAAGCAAGCAAGTATACACAGGTAAGGACATGCACCAAATAATATAATGCAAAACATAGTAACTTCCAACAAAGCAATACAAAATAAGAAACGTCAATAGCTAAAAACAAGACAACTAAGGGAAAAACTAACCTAAATATGAGAAAATATATACTGTATAGGACAAGCTAAAGCACTAAATGAGTGGCAAACTAAACACAGGCTAAAGGGCTAAACAGAAAGTAAACCACGTAATGTATGAGACATTACCACACAAACCCAAGCAGAGAACAGGAAGCAGAGGCATGCCCATGCTAACCAGGAGCCTTATATACTCTGGTCCTGATTAGACAATTGGTGCGGGGAGCAGTCGGTTTATTCTGCATTCAAAAACACAACACGAGAGGGGAGTCTTCCCCACTACAAGAATAGGCAATCAAACATGTTTTGAATGATCTTATTCAGACAATCTGTTTGACTCTTCGTGTACATTTTCTTGAGATTTTTATTTGTGTTTGTTACCAGCAACAGCCCCTGTAATTGAATTACGGTTTATTACAAGGTCATCATTTAATGAAGGTTTCCGCAGAATCAAAAGTTAATAAAACCTTGTGTCTGTGTTCAATGACTGAATTTCAATTTCGCTATTTGTTGCTGGGCTAAACACACACATACACTCAAAAGCACACACACTTTCCCACAACTCCGGTCACAATGCCATTAAACTGAAAGGGCATTTCCCTGTCCAGTGAACCCCACACACACATTGATCTTTTATTCATGAACACCCATATATTTCAGCTGGCTTAAAATGAATGTGCTAAATGTCTGGATGGTTCTTCTTACCATGACTTAATATATTATTTTTAGTTCTTGGATGTGGATGAAAGGTTGGACGGACCTCCGACCTTCTCACATAAGACTTTCTTAAGACGGTGTGAAAAAACTTTTCACACCCCTGTACCGTTCTTTTAGACTTTAAGACTCAAATATCTATGCGATTTTATGCTACCGTCATAAAAAATACAGAGGAGGAAATAAAGACAGGGTGAGCAAATAAGCTCTGAAAGCAATAACCTGGCAATAGCCACTAAAAAACCCAAATGCACTCCATATTAGGTTCTGCAATAAGTCATTGTCTTAGTAAAAAGCATAACAGTATTCTATTATTTCACCTAAATATTAAAAAGCAGCAGCCAACAATTATATATAGAAATTATAATAAGTATCAATAACTTATTGTTTAACCCATAAAATGTCAGGAAAGGATTAAAGGGTAACATATTAACAGTTTATATGTGATTGTTGGTTGGCTTCTAAAACACACAGGTAAAGCAACATATTTCTTATATATATATATATATGCCCTTTTTTCTTTTTTACAGAATTGCAGTATAAACTTATCCTGAACAATCATCAGTCAGAGAATATTAAGGTACAAGGCTGAACTGATTGAGCAAATTATCTCTGTACGTTTACACTAGTGCTGTAAATATTGTAAATAAAACTTTTTAAGACAAATCAACAAAAATCAAGCAGATACTGTGAACTACAAAACCCATATTACAGGGTAGTCATTTATCTCTGCAGACACTTAACTTCAAACGTAAAACAATATAATTATAAATTAAAAAACCTTTTGGGCCAAAGCAGTAAATTAGATGGATATACAGGTTTCAGATGTTCCCTCCGAAATAATAAAACAATCAATCGAGAATCAAAGAAATTACACAAATAGAAAATGCAACAATTATTATTTTTTCCTTCTTGGCAAGTTGTGTGATGGTGAAGTGTCGCCTCAGCGGTAGAGGCACATGCTGGTGCTCTGATATAGGTACATGTAGGCATCACAGAAGAGACGCTTGGCCACACCTTTCATATCCCGAGGCACCTGATTGGCCAGCTCAAAGGGAGACATTTCCAGGTATGTGCTGACCTCGGGGCATGTGCGCACCTCAGGGATGTTGAAACCGTCTTTTTCTCCTGAACACAATGAACACACGCACACACGGACTCAGCCAAAGAGAGTTTGCACAAGTGGCGCACGTGAAAAAACCAAGCACCCACCTTGTCTATCGGCCATGCTGTCAAAAAAGATCCAGTCTTCGCGGTTTGGTCCATATTTGATGAAGGACACGTAATGGCTGGTCTCGATGCAGAGCACAGCAAACAGCTCCAGTGTGTCTCGCGTCAGAGTGTTAGGTGAGCTGTGGTAAGCTTCGGGGATGTCCAGAGCCGCTAGCTGATGGGACAGACGCTGCGGATGAGTGTGCACCTGGAATGAAAGACAACAACCAGTGATTGTGGTCTTCAGCCATTATTTTCTTATCTTCTATGATCTTATTTACCGATTTGAAATGTTTCTGTCCTCAACATAAATAAGAAAGATTGCTTTTTTTTTAATGTGCTATCAAATGTACTTAAGCTTTCAGTAGAGATAATCCAGGGAAATGTGGGGCTTTACCAAACACTATGGCTCAATCAACTAAAGGAAATCTTGGACAACTGGAGTTGTGCCCATAATTCAACCAATCAATTGCTCGTTGTGTGTGGAGATCTACATGTTAGCGAAACGTTCATTGTAATATATTTAATTGAGGCAAATTACATTTGTGTCATTTAGACTTTTTATGACCAATGGATTCCCTGTAACCAAATACACTGTGACTAAAAACAAATAGAAATGATCTGATGAATCCCACATAACAATACAATCAGATGTCTATAGCCCATGAAATGCTCAATCATTTGTCAAATGGTGTTTTAACTTCCTTTGGTCCAACTACATAATATAGTATGTACATTTCATGTCATGAAGCTAATACTCATCTACAAATCCATAAATGCTTGGCTTATTGTGGCGTTCAGTGCCGACAGCTTTCATTTTCTTTTATAAATTCTTTTTAAGGACGTTTTTTTAAGATAATCCTTTATTGTCCCACAGTGGGGAAATTTGCTATTTGCATTTTCCTCCCTGTTTTACAGTGCTTACGATAACTTCAGCCGAAAGAGGTGAAGTGGGATTAATCCATCCGCCTCTGCCTCTCAACAAACTTTCAATAAAGCCAAAGACAGAGAATTTCAAGCAGATGTCCAGGCGGTACCACAAACCTGCGACGAGCACGTCTTGCAGAAGACTTTGAATCCTGTGCGGCTGAAAACAGGATCTTTAAAACAGTCGGCGCACTGTTCCTCTGCCAGGTTTCCACAAAGTATGCACTGCTGAGGACCTGAAACACACACACACACACACACAAGCATAAACACACCAACATAAACACATTTCATCCTCCAGAACCCTGTTGTGTTATTCTGTGTGTGCTGAGACCACGCGCTACCTTCAGAGAGTAGGTCAGTGACATCCAGCCTCAGAGAGGGAATGATTTTGTCAAACATCTTGAATTTCTTCCCAAAGCGAGGCATCTGGAGAATGAGGCAGGAGGGCACCTGCAGTGAAAAGAGCAGACAGAAAATGCTACTTTCGATCGTTCCAGGACAGGGGGATCTGCTGAGAAAACTGTACAACAGCGCTGCCTACTGGAGAAAGAAAGCATTTATTGAATAAATCCATAGTATAATTCCTTCAGGAGAAGAATCAGTTTCATATGAACTGCACAGACTGATATCCGTTGGCGACATATGAAACATGGACACAGGACAAGGATCGGGTTTATACAGAACAATTACAATAAGTCTAGAATATGATATGAAGCAGATTTATTTATCACCTTATTAAAAAAAAGCTTTGGTACTTCACAGCTTTGAGAATGCAAAGATTTGGGTCATGGTGGTGTTGATTATCAAAGAAATAAGAAATAAATGAACTGTGCTGGATTGATTGATCAATTTTGTCTAGAGAGCAGAATGTACTTTACAAGCCTATTAGTATATAGTGTGTAGTCTGTAAGGTGCCAGCATCCAGCCCAAAGATACCTTCAGGTCATTAAAACAATTATGTATAATCATCATCAATATGAATGTTCGATTTACAGAATCGCATGAACATTTACATTTTTATCACAGTACTCGCAGAGCGAGATCCTGATTTTCTCACCTCTGCCAGCTTGAGACCTGTGATGTGGAAGGAATGTTCGAGCAGCTGCTGCACTGTGGGCAACACCAGGCTGTGGTTCTGGTCCAGGAAGATCTGGTAGCAGTAACTCTCCTGCACTTTACCACCAGATGAGCTGAATGGGAGAGGACAAGTAACTGGACTCCCATAAAAGTCATCATACGCTGTGGGGAAAAACTATCCTGGGGATACGTACAGTTTGAGTAGAGGGTCCAGGGTGAAAATATTATGCATGATGACAGTGAGGAACTCCTCTGGGTCTACATGGCAAAAAGTCGAACCAACAGTCAAGTTAAACTACAAGCACAAATCTTCCAGCAAAAACAAATCTTGTTCGAGCTGCCCACAGAGCTCAGCAGGTTACACCAACCCTTCTCTTCCGTGGTAAACGAGTGACTGTAGCCGTGTTTCTCCAGCTGCTGTCGGAGCTTCATGATGTGTGGCCCTTCCACAAAGCCCTTACTGCAAAGACAAACGCAACATGTAGGCCTCCATTGCAGTGACGTAAGCACAAGTGCATTGATGGCATGGTATCCAAATCCACTCTTTCCAGTGTTTAACACTGGAAACATGCTTTTTTTAACCACGTGGCTTGGAACCCGAGTGCCATCTATTATTCTATTATTATTATTAAAAGCTAAGTGAGCACCATGGTGGACTGATATCATGAACATGTTGTGCATCTGCAAACGTATGTGCACATGTGTGTGCCTATTACTCTGAGAAACGGTTAAATAATGCACATCTGACTTGGATGTTGTAATGTGTAGTAAACGTGCCAACAATGCCAACCTGACCACATCCCATTATAACATATGTACATAAAAAAGAGCATTTTGGTATTTAAACATTGTGGACAATAGATGAGAAAATCCGGATTTTATCAGTCTGATACTACCAAAGAGACACTTTATGCCAGGTGTAAAATAGTGTTTTCCTAATAAAAAACAAAAGGAACTGAATGCTTTGCAAAACAGGTGAAATCCTGTACCTGCGGAGGGGGTTGACAATGTCAAAGAGCAGGGTTTTCTGTATTTGGGCATCTCGCGGTGCAGTTGATTTGTAGAGCATAGAGTCCAGCACAGAGGAGCAGGAAAACAAACTGAAAAGAAAGATAATAACAGAGGTTTGACACCATGCTAAAATAAACAGAGAAATACCTATTTGCAGGGATATGAAAATAAACACTCTATGCATTCTATTCAGGGCTGTTCATCCTTATAAAAGTTGCAAGTGACCGACTTAAAACATTGCTTCATGATCTGTCCAATCCAGGAAAAAGTTTTCCATTTCAGAAGATTACAACACAAATATGGACTCAGTAAAACAGATGGTGTGAATTTGATTCTCATAACAAAGAGGGAACCGTTCAGCAGCTGAACCTTGGACCACCATATAGTGCAAGTCAGAAACACTTTATCAACTCAAGCATGTCAACTGAGCTGTGATTTGAAGCATTAATGGGGTTACAGCTTCAAAATATCAGCACAGACTCTAAAAATGATCATTGCTTAAAATGATATATGCATCTTTCGAACCTAAAGAGGGTAGCGTCCATGTAGCAGGAGTTGCAGTGGCCTTGGATCCCCTTCATCCTTCCAGTCAGAATCTGGCTCACCTGCTCAGTGCTGATAGGAGGAACAGTCTCCTGCTTCCGTGTTCCGTACTCCGTCTCTCCTCCTGACATAACACACAAACAGACACACAATCACTGATTATAATTAGAATTAGAATTGCACATCGTCCCACACAACATGCACATGCAAACACAAAAGTCAGTTCTGCATTTAACCCATCTGTGGCGCATGCAAGGCCACAGAGCAATGGACAGCTTACTATGTGAGCACATCAATACCAGAACCCATTATACATCCAATTGCTGATACCTTCTGATGCCTGGCAAAAGTGGTGCTCCCTGCTGTTAGAACTGCTGTTGAACCAGCTGACAAATGCAGCATTTACCTGCTACAAGAGTAATTGTGTGCGTATTGCACATGTAGCCAGCAAAACATTAAAAGAGTAACATGTTAACTGCATGGGCAATATCCCTGTATGTCATGTTTTTCGTATAGTTTAACGTATTTCACTAAACTTATTTTTCATCTGCATTTGTTAGAAAATGGTATTACCTTTATTTACTACAAAAAACAAATAGTCTAAACAAGTGGACAAAAAACATTGGAAGGCTGGATTTTTTCGGAACCATTTTTGACTTTACTAACAAAGGGACCACCGTATCACTGACTTAGAAGGTGTGTGATCACTCCTGGTCTAACCTGTGTCTTCCCGTTTTGGCATCTTCTCACTGTGTTCGCTCTGAAACCGCGAGTCAGGGCGGCAGGAGCTCAGCTTCACAAACAGAGCTCTCTTGGGTGGACACGTGAAAAAGCGCATATTTTTAAAGGTGCCATCGCTCACTCCCCTATCTTCCTCCTGCAGACAGAAATACAGTGATCTGACTCCCATCTGATGGATGAAAGTGAAACCCCACTCAAAAGGAGAAAAAAACACACAATTAACATATAACCAGATTGTAACCGATCATTGGTATCACACAATATATACTGTATATATATATGGTATCACTTTTTGATTTAATTAAAAACAAATTTTTTTTAACACAAGGCGTAAGCCGCGATACAAACGTCCACTAATGTACGACATGCCAACAACTGTCCCCACTCATGATCTCATATTATTTCACTAATGTAACAAAAAAACATTTTTCGTATCACAATTAATACTGGGAAACATGACAGCTAATCTCAGAATTCTTGTTCTACCGTAGTTTATGTTAGGGCGAGAGCTGTAGATTTTGACACTTTATTTTAAATCTACCCAAAAGATAAGCAGTAAAAATAATCAATGGATGTAATTGTGTTCTAACTGCATGTCCAATCATGATTGGTGATCATGCTGGATAATGATAGACGATACCCCTGGGATCACAGACCTTCTGAGCACATTTAGGTCACCAGTGTGGACCAGTTTAAGCGAACAAGTACGTTTACGGTTTTGTATCAATATTACCAGCTCCAGTCCAGCCATGCATAGCTCCTTATCAGCCAGAGTGCCGATCCAGCGGACGATTCCATAAGAATTGCCTGCAGCCAAGGTCACCTCTACCAGAGAGTTGACACTTAGACCCATGTACTGATCGGCGTTTGGTTCCACCAGTGGTGTTTCAGTGTCCATCCTCTCTGGCTCTACTATAAATGACATATTTAAGACATCACAAATCTGGGAGCACAGCCTAAAACTTAATCTTGCAAGTGGTTGCTCAAACCTGCAGGCACCTCTCCCTTCATGACACACTCAAGTGGAACTTTAACTTCACCGCCTGTCTTCCCATTCTCATCTGTGTCCTGGAAAAAAGCAACAACAGAGAAACATTAGACACATGTTGCAGAGAACTCAAGGATGGGTAGGAGCACACTAACTGTGACGGCATGTTGGGGCAAAGCTACACGATCAGACAGGACCAACTGTGGCCGTGTGATAAATTGAGAAAAAGTCAAAAGTGTGTATTACAGAAGAAAATGTGTTACATTGTCAAGCTGAAGGATTTAATGATGTTAAGGGTATTTTAAATTCAAACATAAAATATGAGAATAAAGTAAATTGTCACACATAGCTAAGAATTAGTCGGCATACATTTTAATAGGAATAACATTGCATTGTATTACTTGTGGGGGTAAACTGAAATATTACTGACTGTGGAGATCCGGACAAATGGTTTTCCTTCCAGTTCCAGCACTTCCACCACCATTCCATGGCCACATTTATCACTAATGAAGTATGTGACTCTGTCCCCTGAAGCTAGCATTTCTGTTGACGATGGTGTGGAGGGCTCTGGGACGGGGGGTGACAAGGAACTAGGAACCAAAGGTCTGACCCTCGAGAACGGGGCAAAAATGTCACAGTCTTTTGCACAGGAGAATAAGCTTTTATGACTGTAGGAGCCATTGGTATTCCCCTTCCCCTTGTCCAATCCCTGGAGGTAGAGAGAAAAGCAAGGCAGGACCTTTAAATTAAGGTTACATCCTCAGTTAAGTGCCTCTAGAAATGCATTTGTACATTTTACTGTTATTGAACTTCTTAAAAAATAAAATCTAAAGGCTAAGTTCAACCACATTACATAATACTCTTTCTTTTCACCTCTAGTAGTACAAGTCATATATCCCAAAGGATACTGTACATGTGATTGAAGAGTTAATAAACAAGCTTTAAAAAATCTGGGACATTTTAAACATTTCAGCATAAGTTTTCAAAAATGATTGAAACATGTATTTTGCACATCTGCACAGCTGTTCATTGTTGCCATTGAGGAATTTATCTCAAGATGTAGGCGAATGGATTGTTCTTTGTGACGCTCTAAGAGCTGGAAACATTGGGTTCAGGGTGCGAACGATTAGTCTCTTCTAATTTTGAAAAAAATAATTACTTAAAATGCAATGTTACATATAGAGTACTGTAGCTCCAATAAACATTGTTCATGAACTCTGGAACATACATTATTTACATATAGCGAAAGAAAATTACACAGGGGAACAGCAAATGGTGCTATTTCATTGACCCCCTTTGTATCATGGTCAATCTCAAAGATGTTCAAACAAAGGCCTACCTGCAGTTCAATCCCAAAGAACGTTCCTGATAATGTAGTTCCAAAATCTGGTTCCGACAGCCTTCCAATGTAGCGGATGATGCCCCTCAACTCTTCAGCTCCTTCCTGCACCATAATCAAGGTGCCCACAGTGAGTCCCAGTGCTGTTTGAAGAACAGCTCCCTCTCTGAACCACTTCAGTCGCTCCTTCTCCTCCGTCAGGGCCAGCAGCAGCTCGGCACACTCCACACTCACTTTCCTCATGCAGTTACAATCTATCTCATAATCTAAAGATGAGCTGATAGGAGTGACCTGCAGGTGTGAGGAACAACCACGTCTCCTGTACTTGTAGTCAAGCATGCAACATATCTGTCCAGCATTGATGTGTCCAGGATATTTAGGTTTTTCTGTTATGATGAAGTAAATTTTGTCAGTAGATGTCATGATGGAGAGGCCAGCAGTCGCAACAGGGGACACTGCAGACAGAAAGAAAAATAAAAGACAAGCGTTTGGACTTTTATCTGTGAAAAAAAGAATAATCTTCGACATAAGCCCATCCCAAGCCCTACATTCTCAATTAAAACATTACTTATATTAGCCGTAATGTAACTAACCAAGACTACAGCCACATTTCCAAATATTTTTAATTTAAAAGTGGTTATGTAATGCAAAACTAAACTGTGTCAGTGTGGATCTGGTCCAATCTTAAGTCCTAAGCAGCCCAATGATAATGTGAAGACAGACAGATTCTCCTTACCCCAGCCATATCCCACCAACCCTTGACCTCACCTCTTGTCTCTAACCCTAAATCCCCCCCCCCCCCACACACACAGACAGACAGACATACAACTACACACTCTCCCTCTCAAACACGCACACATACTCTCTCTTACCCACACACACAGTTATAATAACAATAACCCTCCATTTTGACAGGAGACCACAATGGACGTGCTTACTAAACGACGTCTAACTAACATCCCAGCTACAGCCGACTGAAGGCGTTACATGTAAAGTAAACGGAGCAACGCTAGACTGTTTCTGTCACACAATCTGCGTTCATTTGTGCGTTACCTGTATTCGCTCAGCAACTCTAAAGTTATCCTTGATTAACTTCCGCCCCTGTTTTTATATTATACCCGACCAGTAGCCTCGCTAAGTTTCACTTTCACTTCCGTTTTGCTTGCTCGGAGCGACGCCATTTGGCATTTGAAGCTCGCGTGCTGCGCAGACGGAGTTTTTACGCGCCTGTGAACACACCTAACAACGGACGCTGCTCTGACAGGAGGCGGCTGGTGTCCGAAAGGAAAGGTCTCGATTGTTTGTGTTTTTGAAATCTGAACCCTGCAGCGTGTCGCGTTCAATGACGTGGAGGAAACTAAGCCCTCGTTAGGATCTCACAGGCAAACCACCTGATTCACCACCTGCTGGAGAAGCTGGTTCGCCCACATGCAGGGTTGTTGTGTTGCGTCTGGTTATATGACATTTATAATTGGTGCAAACAAGCATCTCCCAGTTCCCTTTTATTCATTATATATTTTATAATTTATCGATTTAAATCTTCTTGATCTTAATATCTTAAAAACATTTTTTTATATTTTATACCTGTTCAGCATCTTGGTTAACTGTGGTCCTTTGACTTGATCCCCTATATTGTTCTGTTTACACTGAAATCTCTGAACTAGAGGATGTGTCTCCAATGTGCCAATTGATTGATTCTAACTTTTGTTTTGAAATTGTTTGCGAGGGGTTATAAAATTATACCATTTTCAAATTGTTGCATTAATCCCTGATTCAATAGCTGGTACTTCTAACACATACACCAATACATTGTCTAGATTGTATTATCTGTTTAATAGGTTCTGTACACCCTCCTCCATGTTCAATGCTTCTATCCTTGCCTATGAAAGTATATCCTTTGGGTTATTGTCCATACGTCATCAGACGTGTTGCGTTCTACTTATTATTGCGTGCCCGTGCTTTAATCTCAGCCTTCTGCTGCTGAGCGCTCGAATCTCTCGGGCCCTGTCACGTTGTACTCCGTGAAACACACGGCGAGGGCAACACACGCTACACTTCATCTGATAGGTCGGCATCAGCTGCGTCATCAGCAAGGGCCGCTGGTCTATTGCGTCCCTGATCGGCTGTAAACAGTAAACATGGAGGAGAGAGAAGCGTTGAAGAGGGAAATTGAACTTCTTCAGAGTACGTTTTCCTTTGTCAATATCGACCGTTGTATGGGCAGCGTGCTCGCAGCTGTCTTCGTGGTTTGTGGCTTGCGTTTGGTTTTTTAAAACGAACGTCAACATCCAACTTTTCCCATCGCCGTCGAACCGTTACCGTAAACTCACCAAATTGAGAAAAGCCCCATTTTTGCCTCGCATAATGTTTACGATTCTATGTTTAGGGGAACATGTTAACTGTGTGTGTGCGCTATTAAATGTTGGCTAGCAGTGAACAGTCGATAGTTTTCTTACTCTGAGGCCTTTAGTGCGAAACTTCTACATAACCAGGATGTATATTCACGTTTTGGCTTTACTCAGCCGCCACGGACGATTGCAGCTGGCCAACGGAGTTCTTAATATGTACAAAATTAAAACATAATAATTACATGTAACGGAATTAAAAGGTTGTACTTGATGGTATTTTTTTTTATAACGACAGACACAATTGATAATAACGTTATTCATGTACAATGACTTCGATTTGACTGAAATATTGTTCTATCATTATATTTGTGGGTCATTTTTTGGCTTTTGAGTATCATAATTTGCTTCATGTTATCCTGAGCTGCAGGATCATTATTACTTAAATTGCTAATAACTGAAATTATGAACAGGCAAAAAAATATACTTGCCTACACAAAAATACTATTTCCTTTTGTATGAGTTTATTTTTGCAGACCAATTTGATAAAAACCTTTTTTTTCACCTTGGAATTGATTTCCAACTGAATAACATCTTATTTTGATTCCTAGATCTAATCAATAAACACAAGAGAGTCCATGGTGACACACCATTTCCAACAGCTGAGCAGAGGCAGCCGCCAGCTTCAACATCAGCTGCAGGCAGAGGTCCCAGCACTTCTGCCGTCCACTCTTACAGCTTCAGAGGGAGACATACTGCTCCACAGTCTTCTGGAAGTTGGAGGAAAACACACTCTCTGAGAAACAAGAGCCCTCAGCCCTCCTTTGGACAACACTCAGCTTCTACCTCCTTCTCTGTGTATCATTCTAGTTCCCAGCCTGCAGCACACAGCGTCTCACTGCCAAGTCACAGCAGAGCAGAGGGAAGTCATGGAGCCAAACCTACCAATTTATCATTGGGAGTTACTCAACAGAAGAAAATTGGACAAGTAAGCAGCATCGCTGCGATTAGGGAAGATGCAATGAAGAAACCCCGCACAGATGGTCCTCATCAAAGTTCCAGCTCAGTAGGCACTAGCTTGCAACAAGGAACACAGCACAGACAAACAGAACAACTTCAGCATAAGGCTGAAAGCAAGCAAGTTGTCCTTCCAGGAAAGATAGTTGATGCTTCTTCAGCAGTGCTTTCATCAGTTAGCACCATTCCCTCATCCAGTTTGCAGAAACGTTCTAAAGTACAAGTTAAACCATGCCTGGTCAGCAAAACCAGCACTGAGTCCAAACAGACTCCAGTAGTTCCTACAGCTGGTTATACAACATTACCTGTTCCAGCTATTTCAACAGCAGCAAAACAGCCTTCCCTTGACACCAAGTCTCTAACCAGCCAAGCTCCAGTTAGTCATCCTTTTTTGAAAAAATCCAAATTCACTTGGGTAAAGAGCCAGAATGAGGGAGGAGCAGAGTCCAGACAAGGTAGCCCCATTTCTTCATCCACAGTAAAAGCTGCGAAGGTTCCATCGACGTCAGTCTCAGAAGCTGCGGTCCCCGGTCGAAGCTCCCCCTTGTGCATAGCCAGTAAGAGAACCCCTGCCAAGAAGATACAACGTAAACATAGCCCAGGTGCTGTCACCTCCAAGACCTCCAAGTATAAATGGGTCTCCTCTTCTGCCGGAGTCCAAACCAAGTCATCTCGAAAACCTGTATCGGCCAAAGCCCTGTCTCTGAGAGCTCTAGGGAAGGTAGAGGCCACCAAGAGACTCAGATCATCCTCTGCTCCCCCTTTTAAAACAAAAAGAGCAACAAGCTCCTCACCCACTAACCGTTATAGCTGGAAGGCTGGGGGCCATAGTGCTCCTAGAGCAGCCTCAGCAGGGGTGGCAACCGCTGGTCGTAGATCTGCCTTCCATTGGTCTGCAGAGAAAAGTAACAAAGGAGTGAAAGGAGTTCTGGATGGTTCCCCTTCTCCACTTCAACGTGCCACCCTCACGTTCCCCTCCCCTGGCGGTTTTAAACTCCGCAGCAGGATGAAGATTGTCAGAAAGTCTGCTAACTGGTAAATATTGAAAGCACACACAATCACCATAGTTTATTTTTGCTTTGTAACTGTGTAACCGTCTTTGAACAGTAGGTGGCAGCAAAGTATGATTTTACATATTTGAGCGCTTTCATTTGTCTTTGACTTTTTGTTTACACAATGCATATATTTCTCTTGACATCATTTGCTTGATAGTACATTTAATGTGCTTCTGATCACATTGTTTGTTTTGTCCTGTGTTTTGTGCCCACAGTGGAGGTGGGTCAGAGAGGGGAAGCAGCCTGTCAGCAGTAAAATACTCCTCACGGGCTCCAACGTTCAACTCGGCTAGGTCTCCCATGAGCATTAGGAGGACATCCTCCAGAGAGCTTGTGTCTTTTGGGAGACACAAGTTGAGGCGTCTCTCTCCCACTTCATCAAGAACAAGTAAGGAACACACAGTGGACACTGCAGTACGAGAGTATTGTTGTGTTAGGGTTTGGATTTATTTGATAACATTTATTCTACACACTTGTTCATGAGTTTGCCTTAGCAGAGTAATATATTTTACGAGCGGCCAAAAAATTCCCATCCATGGAAAATAACATTACATGGTTTTGAGCGACTGTATGTAATCCGGTTAGTTATGCTCCAGCTGCAGTTTTGGTGGTACCATTGAAATGCTAAAATCATATAGTGATTCCTCCTTTTAAATATTCCCCCTTTTCTTCACCACTCACAAGCCTATACATATCAGCAAAACCTACAGCAGCTAAACTTTCCAGGCATGATCATAATCTTACCAACTACCTACTACTGATAAGAAATTCAAAAACATTTAGTCTTCAGTTGAGAAGTGCACCCCAACCCTGAGGCTGTTGTGAGACACATTTTAATTGCCAGTGCTCTGGTAACATTTAAGATATGAAGCAGCTACTAACGTGAGGATGATAAGATACAATCCTCCTCCTATTAGGATACTCTGTGACTTGTCTCAAACTCCACTTGATTGTGAGAATTGAGATTTTATTGCTGAAAGCTTTGTCGAAAAGAGAGCCGGCTTAAATAAAAAAAGTACTGAACACATTATAAGGGGGCACTGGGCCTCTATTAATAATCAGGTGTATATAAACTTCATATTTACACTGCAAATTGTATACAGTGCAGACTTTTAAGGTTAGTTGAATTGATCTCTTATGATGGAATTCTGTGGTGCAACTGACATTTCCAGTGGTTGCATTTAGAGATTCTCAAAGCAATACAACTCAAGTGCTATATGCTGTTATACATGTCCTCCACAAGCTCACCACATTTAATCCATTCTTTTCTATTTTTGTTAATTTGTTTGTCCTTCGTAAAACAACTTGACAGCATTTGAGTCGTCATGCATATCTCAGACCAAATTATTTTCTCAATCTGAGAGCTGGCCTCTGTTTTTGTATTGCAAGCCCTTATATGTCTTGAAAACGTACCCACCGCTAATGTTGCAGTTGACCTCCTTATATTTGACACCAGGCCCCCGTTTTGTTGTATAATTGTCTCCTGCTCAATAGAGAATTTCAAAATGATTGATTCTTGCTTTTTGGGTTAATTACATTAGCCTTCTGAGCGAAACCCCAGTCCCGGTCATCTGTTAACTTTGTTTCATTATATTAAGACTAACCCCTTTCACTGCAAAAGTTTTCAGTGGCTACAGTTAAAGTAAATTAGCATTTTTACTTGCGTACCAATATATATATTTTTGTTTTGTAAATCCTGAAGAAAATGTGTTAATTAAAAAAAAAAGATATATGCTTTGAATGTGTATTTGGACAAGTAATTGGCCCTTCAGCTGTAGCTAATACAGAAGCTACTCCAGCCAGTAGAGGACAGCAGCCCACACCGTGTCCTCCTTGTAATGGGCTTTGTGTTGCTGGCTGTCACAGGAGAGGTGTACATGCGGGCTATAAGAGGGGGGGAGGGAGGTTAATTGATTGCCCAATTCAGCCGTGATGGCGAACAAGTGCCGATAGTGGGTAATTTGCAGAGGTGGAGGCAGGCAGTGACACTGCTATCAAGCCCTGGCACCGCTCTCCCTCCAGTAGATAAAAATGGAGCTAATGCATAATTATCCTTTTGCAAATTGGATTGTTTTAACGAACTGTAGAATATAGGCCTAACCTGATGGAAAGCAATCATTGTTTTTACAGCACCCCCACCTTTTACCAGTCTCCCCACTCTTCACCCCTCCCTTTCTCCACTTGCCCCTCCAACTCTCTGGTCATTTTGCGTGTACCCTACACGCCTCGTGCCCATCTTGGCGTAATCTCCCTTACTCAATGGAGTCAAAAGACATTAGAAAAGCCATCACTATTAACATTAGGCTTTATTCGTTCCCATGGCGCTGCGTCTATCAGTGTGCCTCTTCTTCCTCTGATACTTTAACTTCATGCCCCCTCTCTCTCTGTCCCTTCTTTCATGCCTTTACCTACCTCTTCATCATTTCTCCATTTTGTTTAAATGCCGTGTGGACAAACCTGAATGAAGGAACACATGCATCTCTAATTAAAGGTGTGAGCTTAGAGTCTGGGACACAGTAGAGGTGGAGCAGGGGTGAGTGCAGAGGAAGATGGAGTGTGGAAAGCTGCTCGAAGCCGTCTGTGCCTCTGATAAGAGCCGCTAATAAAGAGCAAATTGAATTACTAATGATGGGGAGCAGAGTCCCTATAGATGAGCCCGTTAAAAAACAACCTTATGACCACTCACACATGCATGATAATACACTCACAAACAATGTTTCTTAATTCCCTCCTCAATGACTGGCTTTAGCCTCCCCTCCTCTTGGTAGCAGGGGATGAGCGTTTTCTGAGGTGCTCGGTTATCTGCGGTTTAATTTAAAGAGGGCATAAACCTAAGTAAGCAGTTAAAGCTGTAATGAATCAAGGGGTGTGTGTGTGTGTGTGCGTGTGCGTGTGTGTGTGTGTGTGTATGTATATATCTATTTATATGTGTGTGTGCACTTGCATGCACCCGAAACAGCCATGTAGTCCAGATAATCTAATAAAACAGATAAATGTCAGGATTGGACAGAACAGGGAGCGCAGGATTGCTGAGCTGAGCGGCTTCGGGCCCCGTGTGACAGGCTTCCGGGGCGTTTTAGGTCTCTATCTCACTCTCCTCCCTCACCATCTCTCCTGTTTCTCTTCACCGTAGCTGTCTCCACTGCTCTGTAACTTCTTTAAACCCGCCGCTTTATACATCTTTGAAAACTGCAGGCATTTTCTGCATCATCTCATGGTCATGGTCTAATTCTCAGCATTAAGTCACAAGAATTTATTTCAGTTTTCTAAAAACACAGTCTACGTAAATGTTTGATCTTTATGAATAACGACACATTACAAAACGCAGTTTAAAAGTCATTAAAGATGTCACAGTGTGTCGAGTCATATATATTTAATTATAATAAGTGAATTATCACATAAAACAAAGTGCATCACATTTGATAACGGCACATTAGTAAGAAAAGAAGCATTAGTGATGTGTTATGTTTCACTTAATTTTTGTAATTGTTTAATTAATGGAGGGGTTCATAGTTATTTTTGTTTATTCACATTGTACATTTCACTTAGTCTTGTCCTAGCTCAGATCTGTTGTAGTAACCTGCAGTCTCAATTTTAAAAGTCATTCGAGTTCATTAGAGCAACTAATAATTTGTAGTCCAAATTAAAATAAACACACCAACATTTCACTCCGTCATAATCCTCCAATGTACTGATACTGTGCAGATAGTCATAAATGAACCAACAGGTTACTGTGACAGATTTTCATAGATATGGTGTTAAAACCCACAGGGTGGAGGTGTGGTGTTATACGACTTTGAACCCATAAATGTATTGCAAACCTGTACTTATTAGTTTGTTTTTGTTTTTTTCCCCGTAGCCTCTCTCCCTGTTTATGTAAATCCCACTGGGGTCAGATTGTTAACCTGTTTATGTGTGGTAGTAAGAGTAACTCTCTGATGGGTGCTGTTCTGCCACCTTTGCCCTCTCGGTATCAGCTTACCCCCATGGTGCCCCACTCCACCCACCAACGCCTCTGAGCTCATTACTACCACAAAGGACCCCCCCAGGCATCTTGTTACTGCTCCTGCAGTGATCCCATTTATTTCACTCATAAATCATATGCTGCTCTGCGTCAAGGCCCTGCTCCCACTGACATTTTTCTTTTCTCAGTTGACATGCATGTTCACACTCCTTTACGTACAGATGCATTCAAACACAGATTAGATACAGAAAAGCTGCCCTGATGGCAAATCAACTGCACCTGTGTAGATGTCAATTGTCACTTGTCTTTAAATTAATTTACATTATATAAATTGTACATACATTTTACATGGTTCCTGGTTGATAAGATTTAACTCGTGTGCTAAATACGTATACACAATTATACACGTTGGCTATTTAGTAGAACTAGGTTTTTGCCATTCTACTTTTAATTTTAATTTCACTAAGTTCATTTACCAGCTGCACATCGGTGCAGGACATCCCGAATGTGGTAATCACTACTCAGTGTTTTAGGGCGCTTAAAACGAATATAGTCTGATTACGAAGTCTTGTAATAACTGACAAAGGTAAAAACGTTCACCTGCGGTCACTTAATCTGTTGTGAAGCTGTTGATCCCTATTGCATTATAAAGTGAGCTGTGCCTGTCGGTGTTGTCGATGATGTCCAATTGGTTTGAATGTGGTAGCAAATTAAGAAGACCTGTCAACATAACACGGTACAATTTAGCAACACTACCGACTGCACTGCACTGTATAAGAATGCATTCGGTTGTTGGCTCTGGAAATGCAATTATGCCGTGGTAGCCAATGAACTACTTTTTCTTTGTGAATTGTAGTATTTGATAAAGAAATGGGTATATTAAAAACCCAGCAAATGTTGTAGCCAGCACATCACAACATATGCACATGCACTCCAGAACCCAGTCTGTCCTTTTTGGACATCAGCTTGGCACGAGACACATTTGTTTATTTTTGTTTGTTTACTTGCATCACTGTCTGGTTCACACTTTCTCCAGTTTCTCCCACTTTTCCTTCACACTTGTGGCCACTTGTCCTGTCTCCTCCTCTGCCTGACTCATGCTTCCACATTTACTCAAACGCAGCCCACATACAGTTCTTCCGCACGCACACACGCACACACATACACGGGCAGCTTATAGAGGACATTAACTTACTGCTTGAAGCACAGAGCAATCAGCAAGTGTTGGAATGTGCACTGTGTACGGAAAGCGTCACTCTATATCGTATCGTATATCGTATGTATAGTTATATGCACATTTTTCTCATAAAGTTTTATTTGTCAAATCATTTTAAAAGTGTGTGTGTGTGTATACATTTCTGTGTGTTAGTGTAGGATTCCCCCATCAGCTGCTATTCTACATGCCGTTCCCCAGATGCCATTCCCCAGTGCTCCATTAGTACTATCAGTTGGACAACGCACACATTTTCACCGTGTGGACCATAACCTACTGCAAACACACACACACTCACTCACACCGACTCACGCACACACACTGGCATTCTGCTCATTCCTTTGCACTTTCTCAGGCTCTCTGTGTCAAACAGGTGGACCTCTTGTCTTCTCTTTCTGTCTGTCTTTCCTCTGACTACGACATTCTCTCTCTTCCTTTCTCTTCATATCCGTCACCATTTGTCTCACAAACCCACACGCACGCACACGTACATATAATTATTTAGGTAGAATCTGTTGCTGCCATTTAACCCGTAAGGAAGAGTGGTCTACAATTTTTTTTTTCTTGTGTGCTTGTAGAATTAGGAATGAAAATGTAGGTTGAACTTATGCATGCATTTATCCTTGGGCCTATATATAAACGGTATACCTATTTGGTTGCATGAATGATTTGGTTTCTAGTGTAAGATGGTGTCTCGTGTAGGATGGGCTCAGTATAGCACTCTGCCATGGTGCAATGTAACATTTGGCATTTCGATAAGACCTCAGGACCCAGGGAGCTGTGCCATGCCAGTGCCCAAATGACTGCATGAGTAACCCGTCCTCATCTGTTTTATAGGACCCCCCCCCCCCTTTTCTCAGACACTCATCAAACTGTCAACTGGCCATAATTAAAGCTCCAACTAATTTAAGGATGGACATGTGCCGGTTAGCCTCCTGAGGACACAAAGAGAGTCGTGAACAATTCTTAATCTCAATCTTATGCCATGCTGTCAAAGTTCCAATAGTCTTTTATTTATATTACCTGATCAGTGCGAGTGTTTTTTACTGAGCCCTTAGATGAGCTCAGAGTGTCGACATGTGGGGGCGTTCTTATGTTGCGTATCTACTCATGGGAATGACCGGCATGTGTTGAAATGTGTAATCAATACTATTGAGCCCTGAAACTTCAGACTGAGTTGACTGTGACTCCTTCCCAGTTAAGGAGGTAAATGTTTTCTTGGTATCCAGAGGAGTGGCCCATGTGCCAGGCTGTCTGAATAAATCAGAAACCTAACAGCACACAGGCAGAGCTCTACTAATTATTTGAGAACACATGGCAAGTGTCACCTATTGGTAAACGGCTTGGCCGGGGATTGGGTTGCTGCTGTGGGATTATGAATCCTGACAATAATCCAATATTCTTAATTCAAAGTCTTAATCTAGACTTAATGACAGTGTAATGACCGCATTTTTGTTTGCTTACATAAACATTACTACTGATGAGACTCTTGTTTCTGACTTGGTCTATGGTGTTTTGTTAACGGAAAGTGACATATACTTATCCACATATACATATTACAGATTTTTTTTTCCCCCCATACTTTTGCCAGCAGCTGTAGTAAAGGCACAAAGCAACTGTTTTTCAACATGCATAATGAGTTGTAATATTAATTGTGGTTCCAAAACTGGGCAGTACCCACCAGTACAGTATCACCTAGTAGACATGTTTGAATAACATCCATGTTCACGGACACCCGATGTCACACACTTGAGTTTCACACTGGAGTTTAGTTGGTAGAGGTAGTGAGTTTAATAGGCTAAATACTGTATTTCATCTCAATTAATTCATGTAATCTAAAGTTAGCTGGGACACTTTCAGCATGGTGGCGTTTCTTAACTCTGGATTTAGTGTGTAACCTAACCCTGTTTGTTCAACTGCAAACTGATGTAAGAAATATCTGTATATCACTCCTAATGAATTATGATGCGGATGATGATGATGATGATGATGATGATGATGATGATGATTATAATACTTTAACTTTCACAAGAAGGGGCAAAATGAAAGAAAGAACACCACTATGATTAAGTGTCATGCATATAAACCAGTAGCTATAGCTGAAAGGTATACATATCAAAAACTAAATGGGCAGAAATCTACAAGATGACTGGACAGTCATTTCAACACGTCCACATCTTTAAATATGAGGTCAAGTGTTGCATGAAAAATGGATGTTTACTTGAGCTGTTTTTTTTATTAATGATTGTGTGTTTGTGTGAGTCAGTCCAGTGTGGTTTTGTTCTTGTTGTGATTCCTACAGCATGCGAGATTCTGATTACGTGGGGTGGGGGTTGGCTGCTGGTAGGTGCTCTATAAATCCTCACCTTTTGTCAGCTGGACAGCAGGCTGGAATAGCTGCCCAGCCCCTCAGCCTTTCTGTACCTCCGACCTTATGACAGTAACCCTATCGCCCCAAGCTCTCCTCCATATGTCTGCACACACTCATGTGTTACCATAATAATCACTGGGGGTATTGCCGTTTACGTGGGAAGACGAGCAGAGTCTGAGGAGTGCCCGGCATGGTGATTATGTCCCACATACACATGCACACAGCACGGCCGTGGACACATGATAGAGCAGGGATTGTGTGTCTGATGTGGGGGTGGTGGGTGATCACTGGTTCGTCATTATGGCCAGGGCAGAGTTATCTGAGCACTGGACATGGCTGTTGACACGGAGGATGGTTTATGACCGAAGGGTCCTGTAGGGGGATTAGTATGAAGTTTAAAAAATTGTACTGTCATTTTTGTCTTTTGAAGGTGTTAACTAAGGTGTTAACTAAGGCTTTCAATATTGGTTTTATAGAGCCACATGCGGTCTGAGGATTAATCAAAAGCTGGCTAATACCAGTTCTCATGTTCCAGTCACTTACTACATTTACTTTTTGATAGACCATTTCATTCTGTGTTACCAGTTTAGATAGGGTGATCAAGCCAGTGGAGTTTTTACTGCATAATCCATTTCATTAGTGAACTATACTTCAGTGTCTCAAGAGTAATTGCATCTTTTTATGCTTGCACTGCCAACTAGTTTTAAGAAATTCACTCTCCTATATACTATGCAGCAATGATGTTAACCCATTACAATATAGGACTGAAGCCCATCACATTATACGTTTTACTTTCCATTTTTAGGGATCTTCAGCACTACTCACTCTACCTGGTACTACTCATGATAGACTACATTTTATTCAGGCAAAGTTTTTGTACGACTGCCTGTGTTCTACAACATGTAATATCGAGAGAAGTTGGGAAGTGCTAGTTAGAAAGGCTATTTCAAAGGCTATTTCTCATAGCCAGATATTGGGTGGTAAAAAAGTTTTATTCTACAAATGAAATGGTCTTGGAACGCAAACACACTTTCAAACTCTGCACATTTCCCAGCTGCACTGTGTCTTCCATCAACTGTTTATGTGGTCAACTGAATAAGTGGCTTTTTAATCTCAAGTACTTTCTATCATCTTCTTACACTATCCCTATTTCTCATCTATCTGTAGCACACTCACACCCTTGTTCTATTTCTCCACTTCTTCCCTATTCAGTGGAATAAGCCGTATACCCTTAATTGATGACTTGGCTGCAAGTCTTTGAGAGTTGGTGAAGCCAAGTAGGGGGCAAGACCCATATTCCCATATCCTATAATGTTAGTGAATTTTGTGTGGTCATATGAACTGATCATCCCATCATCCCTTCTAGCTCATGTTTTATGTTTGTAAGCTCCTATATATATATATATATATATATATATATATATATATATTATCTCTAGTCTTGCAGTCTGTTCTATCTTTATGCCCCCTTTTTAATCCATGCCCTCCCCATCTTGTTGAGTCCTCTTTGCACCCCGTTCAAATCACGCTTCAGGTCAGGGTACCAAGTTGAGGAGACACCGGACCCCCTTATCTTCTTGACATTTTTTTTTCCCAGCCTTTCCAACTTTCCATTTCTGTCGTAATGGCCCGGACACCCGAACCCCTCCACCCCCCACCCCCAAGTCTATTCTGGTCTTGTTGAGGTATTCCGTGACCCACTACTATCTCCTCCACTGGTCCCTACGACTCCTTTCCCATCCGTCCAAGTCCCTCCTTACCACTCATCCCCTTTGTTCCTCCCATGGGGAAAGTTAAGTTTTGTCCAGTCTCTCAGGGCCCCACAGGTATTTGACATTGTGTCTCCAGCCATGACTGGCATGCAATCCTCTAATCTCTCTGGCCAGACTTTCCCTTGCATCCCTGACCTATGTGGTCAGAGGGCAGGCTCCCTAAGCCCACCATAACTTTCCTACAGGTGTTCCCCCAAATTCCGGCATTAGGAATAATGTTGTCTGGGTTAGGAACAAATGTGGGACTCATTCTTCAGCAGAGACAGGATAGACAGTCGTAAACTAAAATATGTGGTCCTGCCGAACTGTTACCTTACCTTCTCCTATTACAATTTGAGGCTTATATTGATAAATGCTTTGAACGTTTAGACTTTCTATCAGATGTTAATCCAAACTATTGTTTTTTTGTGCAATTGAGGGCTTTTCAGTCTGTACTGCATGTGCTTTTTGGTAAAAATGACCTCACCAGTAGAAATGTGTCCTCCTGTACTCCCCTGTTCCACACAGCCTCAGTTGTGTGTTGGTATTTAATAATGGATGATTGTTTGTTTGTCAGTCAGCACGCTATTGTTAAAGGGTTTAAGATAACTGCTAATTCCACCAGGGCTGTATTGATTGGCTCTTCTGGGTGGGGATTGTTTTATAGCCTGAGCACAACGCTGCATCCCTTCCCACCCCCTCTTCCTCCAGTACCCGCTCCCTCACCCTTTCCTTTTGGCAGGGGTCTCTCTCCCTTCAATAATTAATGCTTAACCTATTTAATTAGCGAGATTTGCTCTGAACAGAAGCAGAGTAATTGAGTTCTCATCTCTGTGTGTGGTTGGTGGAAGTGTGTTGCTGTTTGGTTTGCTTGTGTGTACTGCTTTTATGACTTAAAGCAGCCCTGTGGCTTTCGGTTGTGACTGTCTGTGACTTGGCACTAGTGGCGTTGGCATTTGTTGCATTGTTGTGTAACCATTTTGGTATAGTGTATCTGGTGCTGGAAGCCGTGGTTGTTTTCAGCAGTGGTCATGCCAGCAGGGTTGTCATGGTCTGCAATGGGGTGCAAGCTGGGGCTGCGATATTAATAACTGGCACCACAGGTCAGAACCATGATAAAGGATTTGTCATCATCTTTGGTGATGTAATGGAGGCTCAACACTCTTACCCCCTTGCATTGTGATCGGAAAAAAACTGACACCAATGTTCGACTAGTCACGCTCCTGTGTTGTGACATAGTTTGGCAGTTGAATTTTCATACGCTGAAAATCTAATGTGGCACACTGATATTTTGGATTTCGCACTGCCGCAAGTAGGCATTGATTGATGAAATGTCTCAACCGATGCCGAAATGAATAGAAAAATGTAAAGAGAGAATGTTAAAATTCTAGGGTTTGACTTACCGTTTGTCAGAAAATGTGACGAACTAGATAAAAACATTGATTTCAGTCATAGAAAAACTGGGAGAAGAAGCATGTTCTTACAACTTATTAAGTCTAAGTAAATAATGATTCCTGGTCACAATTTGTGGAAATAGACACACACACGCACACATAGACACACACTTGCACACGTACGCATGTGAACGAAGAGATCTAGCTGCATTCCTGCCAGTGAGCTGCAGAGGGGGCTCTGAACATTCTCACTTCTGGCTCAACAACTGTTTATATTCTCAAAAATCTAGTAAAATGTTATCAAATGCATTTGATTAGAAAGAAAACATCAACTCTCAGGCTCTCTGGTTATTTGGCTCTGGGTCATTGCGGGTCACATATGTATACTTTATACCAGAGGTGTCAAACTCGAGGCCCGTGGGCCAAAACCTGCATGCCAAATGGTCCAATCTGGCCCGCAGGATGACTTTGCAAGGTGTAAGAACAAACTTCTTCACCAACTCACCCGGCATATGTCACTCCGGCTGTCTATTAAAACAGTGATGCCTTCGTTTACATTATAGTGATAAAAGCACTGTTCTGTGTAATTCCTGCTGCAAATAATTTTCCAACTATAGGAGTACTATGTCGCCACAAAGATGCTTGGGTTGTTGTCATACAAGATATGTTATTATTATTTTATATTTTTGACATAATAATGAATGGTTTGCTATGAAAGTTATGGCCTATTGGTCAAAGGGAATATTTCATATTTTGGATTTTTAATTTGGTCCATAATTAAATGTTAACAATGGAAAAAAAAAGATTTGGATTGCAGGGGAAATAAAATATTTGATGACTTAAAGTAAACCACAGCAAATATTGATATATGCGTTTAATAAATCACAAAGCATGTCATTAATTAGATTTTGTTGTATTCGCTTGACAGCCCTATTAAAAATTACTTATTGCACTTATTTTTGAAAATTCAGGTTGTGTCAAGAGAAAGTTAATTATGTACTTACCCTTTTAACTTAACCAAATGGAAAAAAATTGAGTTGTCTCAGGTTATTATGCTATATTTATTTTCTGGTTTGGCCCCTTCAGATCAAATTGGGCTCTATGTGGCCCGTGACTAAAATTAGTTCGACACCCCTGCTTTATACAAATATTCAACAAGTGACTCTTACAAATAAAAATATTTGCCTTTAACTTTGAATGATTTAGACTAATTGGAATTGGTGTGTTGATTTTCCCAAAGAACAATCACATAACATATCGAAAAGCAATCATAATATACCTATAAGGCGCATAATACACACACATTGTTTACAAACATACACAAACAATCAACATATTCTACAAAACATGCATAAATATGTAAATCAGGATAAAAATATAATCCGTGGTGTTATTATTGTCATACAATATAACATTGAGGGTAGCATTTAACATTTTGAAGTAATGCACTGATAATGATCACACGCTACTTCTGCACTTCTGTGGCTGAGTGCCTTTAATCTGCGGACCAGATGCTCCAGGTAAACCATCCATTCATTAAAGTAGGGATTTTGAGTTTTGCAGGGTATTAAAGCAGCATACAAGAAAGTTGATCTTAATCAGAATATGATAAATAGCCAGGCTAAATTGTGAATGTAAACATACAGGAATGTTCTTACTCAGGGACATCCGCATCTTCATCAGCATCCAAGACTCTCACTTAAAATACATTGGCACGTACCCATTCCAACGTATTCATTCACTTTATTAACCTAAGCTATATGATGCATGCAAAGGCGGCCATTCTTTTTTCCCCTGTGAAATCGAGAGTGTCCTCGTCTGGGTGGGCCAACGCTTTGCTGTGTATCTCTGTGGAGGAGAGTGACTGTGAAAGAGAGTACAGTATTGATTTGGGGCAGTTCATTTTCTGCTGTCCCTGGTGAGTTGCTTTGGGGGAAATAGCTAGTTTGTCTCCTGTCATTGTAGCTTCAGAGTTAAAGAGGAGTAAAAAAAAAAAAAAAAGGAGAGAGTTGGGGGGAAGAAAGCCCCTTGTCTTACTAGAGCGTCAGGCCCGCCGTGACTCGCTCAGTCACTGAGAAAATAAAGATCATATTGTTCTTATTTGGACCCAAAATGCCAAGTGTATGCACAGAATTGATACACTTGGTGTTTGTTCGTGCACATGTGTTGTATCTACACGTAGGGCTAATATTGTGTGGGCTTTCCTGCAGAAGGCTATATTGATCACTTGCCGTTTACTGTCCCCTGCTCCCTTGTGAATTGCTCTGTGGGAAGTGGTTAATTTGTCTCCTGTCCAGGGGGCTTCTGTGCATGTGTGTTTGTGTGTGTGCGTGCAGTTTGTGTAGTGTGTGGTTAATTTGTGTCCTTTCTTTGGGGGGCTTAGCAGTTAAATACCTCACTCTGTCTCTGTGGAGACACACAGATATCATTGATCGTTGTGTTCGATGACAGTAATGCTGGACTGATTGGCAAATAGCCGCCATTAACCATCTAAACCATAATGTAAATGCATAAAAATAACAGTGGGATCTGTTAGTGGATGTGAGGAAGTTGTTACAATGTTACAGTGTTTGACCACTATAACATCTATATATTAAAAAATATACTTCCTGGTCTCAGCATCAAAATCAATCAAAAAACCGAATAAGAAAATAAAAAAACATGAATAGGTTAGTTCGTTGTTATTATAAGCCACAGAGACACATAACATACTGACATCTTGCAATGCTCAGATGTGATAGTTTATAGCATATCGTCTTTCTTAGAGTTTAACTTTGAAACTTGATGTTTGTGAAGTTGTTTTAATTGTGTAGTTGACAAACATGCCTATCTTTCCTCACATAATAGAAGCAACCCATGGTCTGATCTTAATGATGTTTAGGTAAGGCCATTCGGCTGTTATGTGTGGTTCTACTATGACTTTGAAGGACCTTTATTAGTACTTATGCCTCTGTGTATGTGTTTGTGGTCTGACTACGCCAGTGGTTCAGCGGTAGTGTCTGCTCCTAGCAGATGCCCGCTCCTCCTGGTTTGGATCAGCACTTTAGCGGGCTGCTGCCCGTTCTCCCTCGGCCCAAAGGGACCAATTAGGCCCTGCCAGCTGCACCACAAGTGCCACCATGGAATGGGAGGGGCCCGTCTACAAGAAAAGGGTAGAAAGAGCTAAGGACACGTATGCAGATATGGAGAGTAACAACACTGAGTTAAAGAAGAGAAGTTTGGTTCACAATTTAGACTTGCTGCTAGCAGAATGTGATTATTACTGGAATATTAATCAATTAGGGGAGAGGAAATGATAAAGAAGAGTGAGGTGGACATTTTGGCCCCTGTCTTGTTTAGAGCACCTTCTGATTTCCTTAAGGGTCAAAAAGATTAGAGTGGAAGCCCCTTGGCCCCCTGCCCTCACCAAATTAGCACCTTAGCCCACAGGAGACTTGGCTGTTCCTGATCGCGCGACTGTCCTGCTTTCTTTCGCTTGACCTTCTGCTCCTGAACCCTCACTTTTTGCCCTGGTAAATGCCGTGCCTTGTCCAGAGCTGTTACTGAGCTGACCGTGGCCTGAAGCCAGAGCGAACCATCAGACACAAGTTGTGTAGTTCCAGTAGGCCCTCTTCATTACATCGAAACTCAAAGGTCAAATGTCACTGTCACTGCCAGGGGTCATGTAAGAAATCTATACTATATATTATTGGACATGCAATACTTTATAGTTGCACCAAGAGGCCACTTTCTTATACTAATGGGCCACATCATTGTATATTCTTTTCACATTATTCTCTTATATTGTTGTATTGTTGATAATTAACACAACAAATACATTGGACTAAACGTTTTACAAATCTGAGGGGCGACATTAAACATAATTATATGTATTATATGTATATTATTTCTAATCTTGATTTAGTGACTGATGTGACATTTGTATGCTCCTTATGAGCAGTCTTGCCCTCTCGCCTGTGGGGCGCTCACTTCGTCCACCTCCCACCTCACCATCATGCGCCTGCACCCTTCTCTCTTTACACTTCGACACATTCATGATGCTTGTGTGTCTCCCACCGGGCTTTTTACATCACCTCCTTGTCTCTCACTCGGTAGCTGAAACAGAAGTTGGGGGCCAGTGTCTGACCGGCTGACCAGGGCCCATCACTCACTGGCCAAAAAGAATAAGCAACATGTTGGCATCTGCAACCAGAACCTACTGGTACTAGTACTGCTCTAAATCTACACTACGACGCTACCTCTGTGTGTGTTTATGTGTTGGGTGACGGACATACAGCACCACAGGGCCTTGCATGTGTCTTCAACCCGTCACTCAGTTTGATGAAATAAAGTCTAACCCACTTAATGTAGTTCCACACACCAGCTCTTCTTTCTCAACATTAATTGAGTCCAGTCCAAGTGTTTTCCAGCATAAAATATTTTTTTAAATAAATTAAGACAATTAAGGTAATGATAATACTATTTTCAATACATTTATAAACATATGTTATAAGACCTTTATAAGAGATGTTTTTGCTTTTGAAAATGAAGTTAGTGTTTTCTCACTTACAAATTATATAATGGCTACGCTGCTTTCAAATTTGTTCAAACATATCTCAGCTATATTTTACTTTTACTGCATATGGGCTGATATGATATATTTATGATAAATTGAGGCAGGTGAATGACTGGCTAAATTAAGAATCGACAAACTATTAAATGTTGACTAGAAGTACAGTAGAAGTGCACTGTTTAAGAAATAATGGTTGAATACATTTTCACTCAACCCTCTTGACAACGGATTCAAACTCGGTGTCACTGACATTTGAAATCTCTGACTTTGTTTTGGGGGGTTGTTTTTAATTCTGTGGACCATGTAAAGGAGAGCTTTACAGACAAAAACTGTGATCAGACTCATCAATGGCCTTTGCCACACATCTGTCCCCTTTTTGTCACTCAGTGTCTGAGTTTGACTCTGTGCTTTTTACTGGCTCTGGGTTTTAATGTGTGTTGTTTGGGGCAGAGACTCACATCTCATGTGGAAACTTGCGATGCCCTTTAGTGATGCACTCACCTAACCTTCAAGTACCCCTTCAAGTCACACAGGGGAAACGTTTTTATGACACACACTCATCCCCAAGCTTTTCACTCTCTCCCACAAGTACACACCCCTTCCCACCCTCCTGATACTCACAAACAGATGCGCGTGTAACGCCTGTAATTATAGCAGTCCTTTAGTAGATAAAGCCCCGGGCTCTTCCTCTTGAGGTGTCTAATGGGATCTGCTGATTGACAGTCACAGTCATTCATGTGACCAAACATGACATTGTGTGTGTGTGTGACAAGCATGTCAATGGACACATTAGATGTTTGTGACCGATTACAACCTCCAGATAGCCAGTGAAGATTTTGTCAGCTCTTGGGGTTGGGGTCAGGGTCAAGGTTGACTTTGTAGGTAGTGCGTGTTTTCATCATGTCTTATTTAAGTTATTGATGTCCTTTATGGCTAGGGGAGCATATGGCTACTCTGGAAAAGCACACATAGGGGCTATTATCATTTAATTATTCATCAAGGATGTTGTTTAGTCTACATACCTATTGTCCAACATTGGAAAAATACTTAGACGTGGATTGTGTTTTGAAGTGTGGAAATCACCATGTGTATTAACCTTTAATGAAGATGATTTCGTTTTTGAACATATAGATCTGTAATGTAGTCACATAAGCTAAATGCTGCACACATTATTCCTAAAGCTACATTTACGTGTGGCCCTGGGCTAAATTATGGGCCTTGCCAAAATGGGAATCAAAATGGTAAAGGGTCTGTATTTATATAGCGCTTTTCTAGTCTGGAATGACCACTCATAGCAGTTTATACTACAGTTTTGCTATCCACCTATTAACACACACATTTGTACCTGCTGGCTATGCCAAACCTTGATACATATTTGGTTTGATCAAAAAATCAGCTTGACACGCAGTGCTTTGAACAAGCAATTTGCTGATATTAGACCATTTTATTTGTCCAGATTTGTGTATGGCTGCTTGTGTGTGTGACATATTTAACTTTTTTATTATATATATATATATATATATATATATACATATATGTGTGTATATGTGTACACACACACACACACACACACACACTCATCTATGTTTCATGTAACGCTGGGCATTACTGGAAATACACACAACACATTTTCACCTTCTAACCGGGGGAACGATGAGAAGGTCAGTAGGCATCTCATGTGTCTTAAGTATGAGGCAGGGAGGTGATCAATTTAGCTTAGTGATAAGACTGGAAGCAGGGGGGCACATTTAGGGTGGCTCTGTAAAGTATAAAAGGACCCCACCACTACAACATATACACAACTAAACTGGGTTAGTTAAGTATAAGCAAAAGTTTTTTGTGGACTTAAATTGACTTCTAATATTATTTTTTTAACCAGATATTGTTTTTCTCAAGTATAATTTTGTTTCCATTTTGCAGTTTTTGACAATATGGATTTCTTGTTTTTGTGATGATGATTGTAGTTGGGGCAACACATTTTTTTTATGCATTTGCATTTGAGTGGAAGCTTTCCCCCTTCCCTTGGTCAGTCGGTATACGTTACAGTTGATGGCTCCACAGCGATGATGGACGAGGCCACAAGCCAGTAGTCCCCCTGCCTTCTCCCCCTTAACCACCACCACTTACACCTCCCTGCTACTTAAAACGACCCCCCCGAAATACGACTCACGGTGGTGACATCACCACCATCCCGGCTGACAGCATCTGCTTATGGCACGCACCACGGCCCTCCTGTGTCAGTGCGGGGCCCCACACAGCCATCAGCCTGTCAGTTCATGTCAGCCTGGCTCTTCATCCACACACACTCCAATGGAGCCCCTGAGTATTCAAAGAGACTGTTCCATCACACAGAAATACTTCCTTAAACATCTTGCTGTTTATATTCCGGCATCCAACGTGTAGGTGTTGATTCGGTACTGACATAATATATAACTGAAGAGCAATTGATTAATGTTAGGACATCTGTCATCACTGCTTGCAGTAAGAAAAGTACACGCTCAAAAGCCCCACTAGTCAGTATATTTAATCTTAAAATAAAATAGGAGAACCGTGTGATGTTAAACTGAATTATTTTAAGCTCTGTAGACCTCATATTTTTGGTTATACTTTTTAGGATTGCAAACACCTTAACCATAACAGTTATAGAATCCAATCACATCCTGGGTCCTGTTTCTTTTAGATGTAGTAGGTTGTGTTTCTGAGAGTTAACAGACATGCAGGCATTTGCATTGAGCAGTATTCTTTTCAAATATTTAAATTGTATCTATCCTTGAGCGAGGGAGTTTTTTTTTGATACAATATCACTTCCTCCTGAGTCCCATTAAGACACATGTGATACGTGATAGCAAGATATGGCAAATAGTAAAAGTGGAGGACAATAGGCCATACCAGCCATGTAGGTTAAAGATAATATAAAACTGTAACATGTAAAGTTAGAGGACATTACTCTAAAGCTGTGCCGTTTTTCCAAATGTGCATTACAGGAGAGAGCAGATGGAAAAGTATGAACATTTGCTGACTCGGACACACATTTCTTAGTCCTCACATCTCCTAAAACAAGATGTTAATCTCATTCACATGCAATGTTCACATTCTTGTCGTACACGAAGAGTATACGCGATGTACTCCAGTGACTTACAGGATGCGGTAATTTTAAGACCACGGTATGCAGTTCTCTGTTGGCAGGGTGTGGCATCGAAACTCCGTTGACTTCTCCGGGTGGACTGTCAGAAAGTATCACCGGGTGTCAAACACGCAGAGATCATATTATCATAAACGCTCTTGCTTACGGCGGGTTATTAAATTGTGGTAACTCCCTTGTTAAGTCTGATGTTAGCATGGCACCGCTGTCGTCTGCGAGAGCGGCAGAGCAGTGGGAGTCAGAGGATGAGCCCCAGGGGACAGGAACATGGGATGGCAGGGGGAAATGGCACTGTCAATAAAAAGATTTATTATCCATTGGGTCGCCCCACGGAGGGGGCCAGACGGGGAGCGCTGTTCCCTGGAATTAGCCGTCAGGTACAGAGGGGGAGACAGCTAGGGGGCATCCCTAAGAGGATGGTGGAGGGGGGTCGGGGTGCAGTGGCCTGTCAGTAGCCCCAGTCAGAGGGCTGAGAAACGAGATAGAGAGCATTGGAAGTACCAAAGCCCTGACGCGGAAGACAACTTTACTCAAAAGTCTAGTCTTAAGCAAGGCTCAGTCGTCTTAAGGATGCGAGTCTAGTTCAACACTCCCAGATCTACTTATGTGAGACTCCATCTGCCACTTAATTTTGACAAAGCAGCATCTACATTAATGATTTGTCACACGTTTTGAGTGGATTCCTATTTTGGACGAACAGGGAGAAGATCAAAGCTTATATATTTGCAGAAATTATACAAGGGGAAAACAATATCCAAATTACTTTTCCTGGTCTTTAGTCATGTAGATCCATGTCTTTTGTCTTACCAGATTTTAAAACTTCTGTCAGGTTTCTGCCTCCATTCATTTGCTATGGATATCGGTGGAGTAGTCCTCACAAATAATAACTAGGATTATTCACAAAAGAGGACACACATGACAAGTGGGAGCAGTAATGGGATTTTGACATTATTTTCTGACATTTCATGGACCGGTAGATTATTCAAGAAATATGTGGCAAATTAAGAAATTAAATCTTGTAGTGTTAGGGTGGAGGCGCAAATCTCAGGAACATATATCTTAAACCTTTAAAAAAAGATATATCCAAAACTACCTGCTTGTATAGACTCCACTTGTGAAAGAAAATGTGCTGAAACTATCCTTTAATGTGGCTGTAGTACTAGAAAGGCAGGCTACTTTAGAAGGAGCGATGAGTGTGGCTCGGCGAGACTAGAGTAGATTATCTGCGGATTCACAGCGGCGAGTCAGCGAGAGATGGATGGACGATGTGCGAGCTGCATGCGTCTGCAAACGGTGTCTTCACGGCACCGGGTGCCACTCTGCTCACTCCCCCCGCTTTGCAAGGCAGGCCACTGTCAAAGGTCTATTAAGGAAAGATTGAGACCCCAGGTGTATATATGTGAGTAAGTGTGTGTTTGTGTGCGAGTGTGTGTTCACATGCCCATTGGTCACGGCCCTATAGTGGAAGATTGAGACCCCATTGCTCCCAGAGCCACTCAACCAACACAACCTGCAGTGGTTTACAATCAGAGCAGCACCGTCCATCCATCCCTGCTGACACACACACGCACATGCCTGTACACACGCATCCACACACTTGTTCTACATCAGTTGTGAGGACACCATTGACAAAATACATTCCCCATTCTCCAGTCCTACCTTATCCTAACCCTTTAAAATTGAAACCCCTTTAAGCTTTAACCTAAAACCAGGTACGTATGTCCTGTTGCAACCTCGCCGTTATATTAACATGCATTAAACAGTAATTTTCATAATCATGCAGCTATTGTTATGAACTTGCATGAAAATCAGTATGCTCAGTAATGTTTGTTTACTTATCTTTCTTTTTAAGCTTGGTAGTTTGGTGATTAAAATGCAAGCGGTCATGTCCTTGTGTCATGTAATGTGACTTGCTGTAGTAGATTAAATGTTTGAAGTATTTTAAACCAAAACATGTCGTCACAACCATAGAAAGACTTGTGTGCACACAAGCACATACTGAGGGTGGTACCGACAGCACAGGTCACTATAGATGTCATTAAACAGCAGCCAACGTAGAACGACAGCTTTACCCGCGTCATGGACACGGCGAGTGTCATGGTGTTTGGACCAAGAGTTGAGGCAGATTAAAGTGCAGGTTACAGATATAGGGGTGGGGGGTTGTAAGAGGTTGTGGGGTGGGAATCCTGGCAGCCCCTTTGGTAAGCCCAATTTGTCTTCTGCCAGGATGCCCAAATAGTTCTGACTGCAGTACAGATGGACTGTTGGAGAAAAAGTGACTTCAAGCGAGGCAACTAATCCTGTACAAAACGCCTCCCCCAGACACACGCCAATCTGCACCCAGATACGCTCACTAGCTCTCTCTCTCCTGTGCTGTCGGTCGCTCTCAAAACCCACCACACACCTAATACAGCCACTGATCTAGGGCTTGGTTAGTGGTTGAAATGAGTTTGACAGAATCACATGTGAATCTGAAATATAACATTATATATCCCAGTAATGATTTAAAAAAGTAAAGTGTGACCATACCATCAAAAAATGCAGGAGGAAACCTTCAAAAACCAAAACATGAGACCCAAGTTATGGTAAACCCTGGCAAGTTAAATTTTCATTATACAACATTGTGAAACAACGTCGCCTTATGAAATCCTCAATTTATCAGTAGGTTTAAAGCAAGATGAGGTGTACTGTTATATGGAAAGAAGAAACAACTTTATATTATCCTTAAATATTTCAGAGGGTTTTATTGCGACCGTGTTCAAACACAAACCATTATTCAAAGAGTATTTTGCAGTTTCATTAAAGATCATCTGCTCAAAAAAATCATCCAGCACATATTGTAGATTCAGTTGAACATACTTTATGTCGTGTACCTTTACAGGACAGTAACAATTGTTGTGTAATGTGCATGCATTGTGTCTCTCTTCCTAAGTGCACATGTGTAGTTCGCAGTGTGTTAGGTACGCATGAGTCCCAAACATGCAGCACGTATTGCGTCAACCCCGCCGCCCCCTACCCCCCATCTCACAGTGATTTGTTCAACAATAAGTGTTTGTCTGAGATGAATTCTCCTGCTGATCCAGAGCTGCATCCCGTTGGACAAATGAAACCAGTGCCTGGGGGAGTGAGTGAAGGGGGGGTGGGGGGAGTAGAGAGAGAGAGAGAGAGAAGGAGTAGAATGTGTAGAAGTGGAAATCGAATAATTTTATTATTTGTCACTGCAGCCCTTGTAGTCACGGTTTGTTATTGGATGCTAATTAAAATGGCAACAGTCCTGATAATTGGCAATTAAAGCCTTGTGAAAGAGGCGATTGGAAATGAGCTCCTCACCGGGCGTATAAACTCATTTGTTATCCTCTCCCTCACCTCTCTTCACTCTGTCCTCTCTTTACTCATTATGGAGACAGAGTGCTGTCACTGACCACCGCAGTGAATGATTGGTTGAAGGGGGAGAGAAGGTGGTGCAGATAATGACATTGTGGGATAATTTAAATGAATATGTTGCGCAACTTATTCATGTTGCATTAAGGTCTGATTCTCGTGCTGTAGCTGTGAAAAGAGTCTATCTTTTCTTTAAAAAGCCATGCAGCTTATGGCAAATGAATTCATAAAAGGCTTTTTACAAATGCGGTTTTCCACAAAGTTTACAATCCATGTGTGTGGAAGCTTGTCATTCAGGACAGCATACTATAGGGATATGTTTACTACTATTGCGAGTCTATGTCTGGGGCTTTGGTCATCTGTTTCAATAAATATAACTTGCAGGCCATGTCGGAAAGACCATCAAGTTAGCCCAACCTAATTCTATTAAGATATGAATGAGGGAATAAAACAGAATCCAATTGCTTGCTCAATTTTCCAACTTCAATTACTTTGTATGTGGTTCCACTAGTCTCCTTCACAGCCAACAAAGGATAGAACTTTCTGGTCCGACATTGACCCACTTCACTTAGTTTTTTGTTTCAATGGTTGTCTGACTAGTGGAGATTCTAGTCCCGCAGGATGTTTTTTAAAACAATTTTATCCTAATCCATAGAAATGATGGCCAAACAATTAAAAAAATATGACTCAGCCTGTGTCACTCACTGACCCCATGTCTCAGACTTCAGCAAAAAGGCTGCTCGCTAGTGTAGCCTTTCATTTTAAAACTGTGAACAGGGGACTTGGATGATCCACAATGCAAATTCTGTGTGAGCACGTCAGCCGGCCTGGGCCATCATAAAACAACATGATGGATACACAGCCAGCCAAATAAATAAATAAATAAAAATACTTAGTCCTCTTTTTTTCTCTCTGTTCGGATCTCTCTCTACTCTTGTGCTTGTTCTCTGATGGATCTCTAAAATGATATAACGAATGGGAGCTGGCCAGGAGAGATGAAGGCAGCGAGCAAAGAGACAGAGGATATGATTTATTAGGCTCATAAAAATTCTGCCTTTGTTATTCCCTCTCATTTTTATATGTGAAGCTTATTAAAGAGCACACCTGCCAGAGTCCTCAGACAGACGTGTGTATGCGCGCACACACAAGCGCGTGTGTGTACTCAGAGTTTAATGCATTCAAACTGATGTGTATATGTGCATCTGTTCACACACACTGACTTAATGTTTAGCAGTTGCCTCCATATCTTGTGTGATTAGAGTTCCTTTCGGAAATACTCTTACTGATCTATGTCCACGTTGCTGTCCTCAGGTCCCGCCACATCCTGCCATGGTAGCCCCGCCTCCCAGCGGGTGTTCAGGACGCACTACAAGATGGTGACCCGCCAGGCCTCCAACACTGCCCACGCCCTACACTTCAACCCCAACCTCTCTTGGAGAGCCAAGAGGATCCAGTTGGCCAGGTAATCAACAAACACCAACATAAGCAGGTCTGGGTTTTGCATGTGTCTTTTCAAAACCCATGTGTCTGTGCAGAGCCGTGCCCCCGTCACCGTCGCGTGTAGCATGAGTAGAAGAGGTTAGAAATTTATGGTGCTCATTTTTACGCAGTAGATAACCCAGAGAATAAACAATTTACAACGATGTGCTCCTCACATTAATTTACACCAGGGAGAGCATCTCACCCAGGACACATGCAGACAAAGGAAAGGGTGGGTGGGTCTGTTCCTGAATGTCATTCCAGCCCCCATCTCCTGTTTCTAACCTTGATTTATCCAAGCTCATTTTTGTATTTTCTCACTTAAGATTAAAAAGAAAACACAGATGAATCTAAATTTCAGAGTAAATAAGCTTCATTAATTTTTAAATTAATGGTAAATGTCTCAATCGCAATTTTAATGATAAATTATCCCCCAAATTGTCAAAATATAGGGAAATGTCCGTCAATTTCTAAGGCCCCAAAATGCAGGCCTCAAATAACTGGTTTGTCTGACAAGTGGTTGAAAATTGAAAATAACATGAGATAAAGTAATATAAAACAGTGAAAAGCAGCAAAGCTTCACACTTAATAACCTGGAACCAGAGAATATTCAGCATTTCTGTGTGACTTAAAGCTTTAGTTGTTTGGGAAAAAAATGCTTTTCTGTTTTTTTTTTCTGTCCACCATCAATTAATATACAAATCGTTTCAGCTAAGTGCTGCAGATAAAGGAAAATGGAATCCTCTGTATGATTTACTTGCGCATAAACATAGGTTTTAGCTCCTAAACAAATAAAGCTAAGTAGATCCGTTTTGCATGATATGACGGTGGTGTGGGCATCTCATAGAGTAATTTTAATTAATGTTTATGAGGAGGCATTACTGGGTAATTAAGTTAAAACATAATTCATGGCTTTATCACATAAAAAAATAAACCGTATATAATTTTCCCCCTGCAGTGGCCACCTGCTGTTTGAACTTTGATTATGAAAGCTTTGCCAGGGTTATGGTTGGTTTTCAGGATCTGTTAATTTGTAGAGAATTTGCAGAATGCTAAACTGGCAGAGGTGCAACTACGCTGCCTGTGACACACACACACACACAGTCAGTATGTAACCTGCTTTCAGACATGCACATATTTTCCTCAACTTGTCCAAATTGAATAAAAACTGGCTTTGTAAGCCATCAACTGACTATTGCATAACATATGAACAGAAGGACATTGGGATGATTTTTTTTACGAATCAGCCATATATATATTAGTACGTTTTCCAACTTTAAATCTTCTGAGCCAGTTCATCCATTTTATGAAAACACATATATTTCCTCTCACCCCTTGTGGTATCCTGCTATGCATATAATATAATTGCAATGTCCAAAAGTGTTAATGAACACCTAAGGCCAGAGTGGTAATCAGCTGTGCTATTTGAAAGTTACTGTTTGCATAGCCAGTCATAATTAAAACAGTACGTGTGTGTGCGTGCCTGTGAGTGTTGGGGTGATTGGGGAGGTTCATTTGTGTAATCCAGATTTGGTGAGACAGAGGGCCCTGGACTGTGGCTGGACTCAGCCTCTGGTGACTTATTACTATTCATTTAGCTGCTGTAGTAAATATTGATTCATCAAGGGATTTTCAATTTGAGCCCCGTGACATCTTGTGAAATATCACCAAGTGTGTAGAAGAGAGGAAAGAGATAGGGAGGGAGGGGGACAGGTCGGGTCCCCAGGGATAGTGGACCCCCCCCCCCCCCCCCCCCCCCCCCCCCTCACCCACTCATCCACTCCTTTCTCATGCTTATCTATCTGTTAAAGTCCAACGACCCTCCGCTTTTATCAGTTTGAAGCTATTGAATGGAGCATGAGCTCATATTCTCTGCTCTTAACTACTGAGTGCTGCTCTTCATCTTTGGCCTATCACACCCACGGCTCCCTGTCCTCGTGTTCTCAGCTCAGTCACTGTATCTGGCCCTGGATGAACCCGTTCTTCTGGGCCATGCATCTGAAAAGAAATAAACGCACCAGACCAAGCCTATCAGTATGGCTCCATGGAGCTTAATGCTCTCTAGTCAGGTCATTTGTATAGATATAATTTGGTACAATAACATGCATATTGCAAAGACAATGTTTGTATTTTTTAGATGGGGTTGTGGGTTTCCAAATTCAATATTTTATTTTGAGAAACTTTTTTCTCTCTTTCCACAAATGTTCTTCAATATTTAAATCAATCCTCCATACAAGGGTAGAGTGAGGACATATAAAGATAAACCTGCAGCAAAATGCTGGACAGTTATTTAGTTTACATCAAATTCAACTGACAGCGCAAACTAATTGTATTGCAAAGGATAATGCACTCGACAGTGAAAGAATCCATAATCAAAAAAAGGTACATTCAAACCAGGAATTATCTCTTTGGTAATAATAATTACTAATCACCTGTTATCAGTAAAGGTCAATAACATAGAAAACACAAAAAAAAACGAATTAAGAAATAAGTAAACTAGATTATTAATCAGACCTGACATTGTCGTTGACATCTTCTGGTCGGTACAAATAAAATATTGAAATTAAGCTGCTCTATCACGATTTCAGACAATTCAATACAAGCACAAATGGCACAGTTGTCTGGAGTCTTAAGAGCTCTGAGGGGCATTTCATTTATTCTATTTGATCTATTTTGCACGGATGAACTTGCAGGACAATAAAAGAAGAGTTACTACGTATTGCGCTCATAATAAAACTTGATTTTCCAACGTGACTTAGTATTTTACAGTAAAAAGGCAAATGAAAGCGAAATCATAATTTGCGAAAGGGATGGATATGAGGGAAACATGGAGAGTCCTCGTGAGATTTAAGCATTTTTGTGTACTTCATGAGTCATGTGTACATGTGAGGTGCGTTCTTCCTTTAGACATCTTCTTGTGTTAGTGACCCAACTTTACCGAGAATTTGGTGTCGTATTCTACATATAGCTGTTTATTGTTTATCCCTTGAATTCAATTCAGCCCCTAGCATGGCAGATGCCCCCAATCCCAAATAAGTATACTTATATTATTTTATTAAGTGTATACATCTACACACACACATGTACACACTTGCCCACTCGGCCCAGGCGCTCATCTCCTTTAGTGCTTCATTATCGATCAGCACAGGATGTAAGAGACTGGGCAATAAAGTGAAGCAGCGCTCCCTCTTCTTCACTTCTCTCCTCCTTTTCCCGCATTCCCTGCCCCATTCATCCCCTTTTTATACACAATTCACTCATTTACTCATTCCTTATCACATTAGTCATCTAGCTGTCTCCTGGACTCGCGTCTCGTGAGCGTCTTCTGCTGCTGTCCGCTCAGCGTCCTGCACAGAGGCTGTCCGTCTTGCCTTAAAAAAGGATGTTCCCTTCAAGTTGGATTTGATAGGATTGTGATGCAGAGTGACACTGCTTTGGTTTCCTTTAAGTGGCCGAAGAACAGCAGCAGTCCTTATACTGCCGGAATTAGCCCGATGATGTTTTTTTGCTGTGCTCTGTTTCAAGGGTAACTGTTTCCCAATATGAGCCTACTAATGCTTGGGTTGCAGACAAATAGACAAGGGCAGCATTATTTGGAGCAGTTGCGTGACCCTCCAAATTCTCCCCTGTCACTAAAACAAAAGTTGGATCATTCATCAACAGCACTGGTAGTGCTGAATTGCGCTCTCCTTTATCTGTGCATCGCATGGTCAGAGCGCTCCACGCACACACACCTGCACTCACACACATAAACACCAGGGCATATGGATGCCGACTAATCTCAAGGGAGTTTCTTTGTGCCCTTGCCCCCTCCTCTACTTTTTCCTTTTTTCCTTGCATATTTCTGCTTTCTTTCCTGTGGACATTTTGTTCTTTTATAGTGACCTCAACCCATTGTTCCGAACACATCTACAGTACACGAATTGTTAAAGGCTGAAACTATTCATTGGTTTATTTATAACTGAATTTGATTTACTTTTATGTTGGATTAATTGTGTAATTTACAAAGTAAATCTCTAATTTGTGGATGTGATGTCATTTCAAATGGTGGTTGTGGTTGTGTTGTTGAAAGCCAAAAGAGACTGAAAATAACGACAAATGTAAAGAACTAATAAGTAAATAACTAAACTAACACAAATCATTCACATAGAAAATATTGATTTGTAGAGCTTTAAGTTGGACAATTTGGATAATAACTGTGTGAAATTGTCCCTCGGGCCTTGTAGACAAGAGGAACGCATGTTACATCTTCGCAATGGATATTAGAAAGGGCTCTCCTCTTAAACAACTTAGCTGTCCACCCAGGGAGGATTTGTGCATCAGACCGGCCTGGAGGCTCCCTGATAACCGATATCCCCGAGGAGGTCAAGGGCATAACGGAGAACAGGCTAAGGAGAGCCTTGAGGCAGAGAGAAACATTGTGTCTTTCTCTAATGTTTTAATTTTTATGTTCTCCACTATTTGTTTCTGTTCATTCCTCCTCTCCTCCTCTCTCATTACAGGGAGATTACTACATTGCGTAGGAAACTGCTCCCACAGAGGCAATTTTCTGTAATGGTGTATGACCTTAGGCCAAAACTCATACACATGGCTGTATGTCTCTCATTGTTGTGGTGATTGGAGTGTGTGTGTTTGTGTGTATGTGCATTCAAGCAAAAACTCACATAAAGTCTTTGGTTTGGCTAGAAACCCCCACAACTCCAGAACCAGTTATTAACTAATCTTTTTTTTTTTCTCTCTTGCATTTTCATACTTCATAAAATACTGATGCTTTTTAAGGACCCCACTGTGTAGAGACTAATGGGATCAGATGACCTAGGATCAGTTTCAATCAAACTATAATTTGTGCACAGAACTGCATTATAAGCAAATACCTCACTTATGCATGAGTAAGGAATAACATTCAAACCTAAGATGTTGTTGCAAAGCTTTGTTCTCTATTTTCCATATTTTTCTCAAAACTGTGCCAACATGAGGTGTTTAATGAGTCAGTAATCAAATTGACATACAGCCTGCAACATGTTTTTCCATCTGTTTCTACGTGCTCAAGCACAGGTCTTGTTTAAAAGCATTTGTGTGGTTGATAGGTTTATTACTTATTCAGATCTTATTTTTTTTAGTCCAGTTTCCTTTTTTAGTTTTAAACATGCTTTCCAACAGAAAGTAAGATCATTCATTTTGTATATACTTTTCAATACAGTCATATGTGAATCTGCAAAGAGGTAGAACACATTGCATACCACCGACCACTTACTTGAACTTGGACAGTGGCTTATGCCATGTCACCCCACCCCCTATACCCAATCTTTCCTGTCTGCCATTTAAATTTAAAGAGTAACATGAAAACAATGCTAACATCATTTCCTGCTTATAATTGTCAATAAAGGCCCTGAAACATGGAAAGTCAGTATGTTAAATAAAACAGATCTGGGCTCAGAAATACGATCCTAATTTCAAAGCATCCGAACAAATGGGGGTTTACTCCCTTGTTCACCCCCCCTCCGACTGCAGCCCTGTGTCAGGGTTAACTGCCATCTCTGTTAACTGTTCATGTCATATCCCTATTAACCTCCATTGTGGCTCCCCAGGCCACCTAGTCCTTGTTTAAGCTTCCCCGGGTGGCAGTCAGGGCTTCAACATTAGCCGACATTACGGCTCCCCTGGCTGCAGTTGCCCTGTGTAGGGCAGCCACTGATCAGTGAAACTGAGGGTCTGTGCGTCTGAGTTATGGCACACAGTCAGGTAGACCACATACATGAGCGCAGCTCAGATACTTACTTTACCTGTATTTTTTGTCATTTTTTTTCTTATTTGCAGCAGCTCGCGGCGGGCTGCAGTGTGTTAAGCGCCTGTGTCAGTTGTTCTGTGTGTGTCGCGTGTTTGGGGTAACCCTCTCCTTTCTCTTTAATGGGAGGCATGAACTCTCGCTCTAAACCCATTTCCAGCCCATCTGAAATACGGCAGCAAAGTACCTCCAGTTGCGCCCTGCACACCAGCCCCAATCCACCCCAAATAGAAGTGACAGGACAGCGCAATTTATCGCCATAACCCCTGCCCACACACACACACACACACACACACACACACACACACACACACACACACACACACACACACACACACACACACACACCACCACCCGCCTCCCTGCACACGCTTCAGGCTCGCACACATACACAAGTCCACTGAGTGACTCCCGGGTGGAAAAAAAGGTGTGTATGTGTAGATGCCTTTGATTGTGTGCACTGTACGTCCTGTTCAAAGAAGTGTGTTGTGATACCGTTTGTGTGTGTGTCTGTGTGGTCTCAACGCTACAGTGTAGGGGCCAACCTCGCTGCTCTGGCCCCTTGCCCTGCCTATTATCTCATTGATTTCCTCCTCTCCTCTTTTCAATTCTCTCCATTTCCACACTGCCGTCCTTTCCATTAGAGGAGCAATTTAACAGAGTGCTGTGACATGTGGGAGAGAGAGAGAGAGAGAGGGGAGGGGAGAGAAGAGGATGGGAAACATAAAGTGAGGAGGGGAGATGTAGTGAAAGAGCTGGAAGATGTGCAACACGGGGTTGAACAGAGGGAGAGATTAGCAAATTCAGTCACATCATTCCAACGGGAATTCATTTTTGAAATGAGCTTAATAGACACAACTGTATATCATTTGTTGTAATACACTTTAATGATCTCTTTACTGACTGTATGAACATATAGGATCAAATTGGATTTGGTTTGCCTAATTCTGATTTCATCTTTTTCTCTTCTCCTCCTCTGCCTTTCCTTCTCCCTCGCAGGAGCATCCTTCAGGGCTGCCTTAGCGCTCCCCACGACAGACGCTCATCCTCAGGCCAGCACCGGAGAGGAAGTGGCATGTGCTGGATTGGTGGTTCCCTGTACAGGGTGTCGGCCAATAAGCTCTCCCGCACGGTGGCGTCCAATGTGTCTACCAACCAAACAGGTACGCTGACCCATTGCCACACCAGTTGCCATCCTCATCATCTACAGATGCAGCACTGTTCTGTTGCGGTGACTTGAGCTCCACATGAATTAAAATGACAAGGATGATTATCCCAGCAAAGGGCATGGGAAGTCAAGAGTCAAAGTTGAACTTTTTTATGTAATAGATAATGATGAAGCATGAATGAGGGTTTTAGCATTTTTTAAAACAAAAGACTTCCCCATTTTGTACACCGACTCTGATGTATATTTTCATTTATAATGTATTGGGAAAATGATCATAGCAGAATGGGGCACAACCTTTAAGTTTGAATGAGTCTGTTGTTTCCAAGGAGGAAAAAGAATGTGTGAAGTGTCGAAATTTGACATTTTAGTACTGAAGCAGTTGAGTCTATTCTTGTAATGCTCACATTTCTCAAACTGTCAAAAATGATGTTTAAATACAACTTTCAACTGTTAAGTCATTAATCGAATGAAAAATAACAATTCATGTGAGGCTGTGTTCTAATCATAACAGTCAGGACCGGTTGGAATCTGATACCATTTTTTTGTGTGTATAACTTCCACTAACTGTGCTGGTAAAGAGTCCAGTCAAAGCAAAGTATAATTTTAATACTCAGAATCTGGCCAGTAATTTTACAGTGGCCTTTGACACTTAATTGTTTTTTAATAGTTTGTGATTATGAAACCTTTCCACTCAATATTAAAAAGGTCCTGAGGTTTAATACCCTGCCCTTTTCAGGACATTCCCCTGTGAGTACAGGGCAGTAAATCCATGTGCACCCTGAGGTGATACAAGGGTGTTTATTCATGTTTGTGGCTGCAGCCCTGTCCACATGCTCTCTAATGGACTTAGTAGAGCTGGCTGGATTTGCCATCTGAAATAATAAACTTGTCATCTGTCAGAGCAGTGAGGGGGAGGGCCTGGAGACCTGGGTGGTGCAGATTAAAGCCTCGATCTGCCTCTGCACCCTTCACACTTCCCTCTTGTACACATTCTGTAGCGACTACACCTGCAGGGGAAATTGAAGAGGTCCACTCTGTTAAACTCGTGACCAGCATCCAAACACCCCTGCATTCTCGAGAAACAAGCTTCAGGTGTCCTCTCAGCAGGAGTAGTGATTTCATATCTTTTCCCAGTGAGCTTCACATTGGTTCCTGGTCTGCAGCCAGTAATCTTGCTACACTTAAGTCACACCGCAACCACATAACACAAGCACCATAAGAGCCTTCCCAGTCGAATCGGTTCCAAAATGAGTGCTCTGAATTAAATCATCGTTCATCTGTAACCGCAAACTACTCACCTCGGTGTCCTCTTCGCTGCTCTATTTCATGGCCTCCAGCCTCTCCCTCCAGTGTTTGCGGAGTGTGTCCGGTACATAGTGTTTACGATGTTCTCAGACAGAGAGTCGGACGTCACGTTTGGCTTTAGCACCAATGCGTCAAACCAACACAGTATAAATAACCATTCACATAATAGGTTGTTATTGCATCAACTGCACAATCTGCCACTTTCTGCTCTGTTAACTGTAAAATGTCTCAGTTGTAACGTTGTTGTTGTCGTTTTTCTTAATATTCAAGATTAATCCCCTGTTAAGAATGACAGAAAAAACAAAGGGCACATTCACACCACAAGTCACTTAGAAGCGCCTTTTTCCTGATGGCACGGGGGAAATTGTAAATTATTCAGAAGTTAAGTCATAATGCATTATTCTGAAAAGGCTCAGTTTTACTTAAAATGGGTTATGCCAAACGTTCAGCTCTACTGTCAACATTTGGATCTTCCATAAATATTGGAAGTAACCAAAAAATTGACCCAAAAGATCCTTCTTAATATCAATACAATTTTCAGGGGGGGGGGGGTTCTTTTTGCATAAGAATTTAGTGTCCTTAACAAGACTTTAGACTTTCTGTGCGGATTATTGCTGCTCAGATTAAACTGAACAATGTATATGGGACCTTTACCTAAATTTTACCCCTCTCCTCATGCAGGACGGCCCTTCAGCCCCCCCCATATCTCCCCCATGATTCCTGCTTGGAGCCGAACCTCAAGCACTCGTCACTTGGCCAGGTAGGCTGCTTACAGCAATTGCGCTGCTTTTTTCCATCTCATCACAGGAACTCTGGTGTGAGTGGTGGGGACATACCTGTGCACATGTGCAATTATTATATATTTTTTTATTTCTGGTTATTTTCTTGCAGGTTTCATTTTATTGTCTTACTATTTTCCTTGTGGTATAGTTTGCCCTCTTTAATTACACTTATCTGTGTTTTCCTAAACAAGTCGTGCAGTTCAGCGGAGCCTTGCCATAATCCGACATGCTAGTCAGAAGAAGCAGCAGAAGCAGTACTGCATGTACTACAACCGCTTCGGCAAGTGTAACCGCGGCAACCACTGTCCCTTCATACACGACCCAGAGAAGGTGGCCGTCTGCACAAGGTAATACAATCATGCTTACAGAACCTTCCCATAGACAGTAAGCAAACAACATACTATCTGGACACCTTATTGTTGCAAAGAGATGCATATGCATCATTTGTCCCAACAGTACTGTCGAAAATTTGAATGAATAGAAAGTAGTGCAAAAAGATGAACTCCGAGAATCTGGTTGTTAGATTAAAAACGGGTACAGTTCTGTATAAATAAAAAGTTAATGTCCGTGCATATTCAACATCCAAGATCCAGATGATAAAGCAGGAAGTTATAATCACCTTAGGTTTCTGAATCAGTTTTGGAACAATTTAGAGTGTTATGGTTAAGGCCAATGCACAAAGAAAGAGCAGTGAATGTTTTTTTTTTTTTTTTTGGTCCAAACAACATACTATCTGGACACCTTATTGTTGCAAAGAGATGCATATGCATCATTTGTCCCAACAGTACTGTCGAAAATTTGAATGAATAGAAAGTAGTGCAAAAAGATGAACTCCGAGAATCTGGTTGTTAGATTAAAAACGGGTACAGTTCTGTATAAATAAAAAGTTAATGTCCGTGCATATTCAACATCCAAGATCCAGATGATAAAGCAGGAAGTTATAATCACCTTAGGTTTCTGAATCAGTTTTGGGACAATTTAGAGTGTTATGGTTAAGGCCAATGCACAAAGAAAGCAGTGAATGTTTTTTTTTTTTTTTTTTGGTCTACACCACTGGAAGACTTCCTCTCCGTGGTTTTCAGTTTTTCTGAACTCTTGATTTGATTTAGATTTTATGAAAAAAACATGATCAATGAGGAGAATAATTAAAATCCTTCAGGGCTATATTGAAATCTGGTGTCCAGGAGAGTCGTTTTTTTTCTCTGTTAACAATTTGTGGATCTCATTAGACCAGACTGGAATTTATTGTTTGGGGAAAATAATATTTTTGCCAACCAACTGCTCATCCTCTCAATGCTTGTGTTACTTCAGGCTTGTTGTGGCTTATTTGCAGGTTTCTGCGAGGGACATGCAGGCAGGCAGACGGGTCCTGTCCATTCTCCCACAAGGTGGATAAGGAGAAGGTAACAGACACGCGTTTCATTGCAAAGGCCAGGGTTGAGTCCAGTGTGTCAATATAAGATGACAAAGTATTGGGTACAGTAATCTAGTATCGTGTTTGCATGCTTGGCACAGCTCCTGTTTCCATGACATGGGAAGGAGTGAGGAAAACTTGGCCTCATAAGGTGTTCAGGAAAAAGCTTTTGAGAAACGTTGAGAAAATGTTCAACGTACCCACCCCTGCAGGATGACATTTGTTTTGATTTATTTTTTTCTCCCTGAAATATAAGATGAGGTGTCTGCTTCGTGTTTGCACATTTGGCAAAGTGGGTCATGATCTTCACCTCAACCCAATGATGATTCATTGTACCACTAGGTGTTATGACTTAATTAATATTCAACTTTGGCATTGTACATTTTGATTGCTAATTTTCCACAAATGACCATATAATTATTCACCTACAATTATATATCTACCATTGCCATGTACTTGATGATTGTGGGAACTGTTTGTCTCTATAATAGAGCTCACTATAAAAGTTCTCACTTTACACTGGAAAATACCTTGAGATAATGTAGTTTTTAATTTAGTGCTTTACACATAAATGTGACTAAAATTGAAAAAGTCCACAACCAGTCCAGCATCTTTGACTGGTTGTGTATTGAGGTATTCAGACAAGACAAACATATCGTAAGGGAGGTTGTTGTCACTCCACCTCCTCTTAAACTTTGTTACATTCCAAAAGATATCCGTTTCATTCATTGCAACTAGGCCTTCAGAATAAAATAATATTTTTATAATATTTTGGACATATTAGTGAGGATTTGTTGTTTTGCATTGCACAAAATTTGAAACAATCTCATTATTTCACATTGGAACTTTGTCCAAATTTGGTCAAAGGCTCCAGCTGAACTTTAGGAATGTGTGCATGTGTCTCCCCTATGGGAAAGGTTGCCAAAAAAGGAAAGCTGGTTTTTCCTTCTTTCTTTTTTTCTTAATTTTTTTACTTTGACAACAAACCTGCAACAGGTGCCTACACACACGCTCGCAGACGCACTCGTACACACTCAAACACACACCACAATACCCCGCACCTGTGTTGGTTGTCATACTGCTGCCTGTAAGTGCTGAGAGCCCAGCTGTCTGTTTGTAATGCCACCTCACCAACAGCCACCCTTACCTCCCCACCCCAAACCTTTGGCCTGCTCTAATTTCATGTGAAACCCTTAAACAGGACTGAGTGGGGGTCCTGGGGGAAAAGGGTTTAAATATGTGGGGAGCAAGGGGGGGGTTGTACACCCTGTAGCTCTCCAAACTTGATCCGGACCCGAGTGCGTACAAGTGAGTCCGAATCCTGACTCCTACACCCCACTACCACAAATACCTCGAAATCAGACACCCGTGACCCGGCTCCCCACACCCCCTCCACCACTGGTCCAGCCTGTGCACACATTCAGCGCACATAAACACATCATGAGAGCTAGACAAGCTGCAGCCTGGATAAATATTTCTGTAGCAGTTAATTAGGTAGAACTGATCCCACCTCCTTCCGAGGAGTCCTCCCCCCACCCAAACTTTCCCTGCTGGACCCCCTCTCAGAGGTATATTTAGACTGGCCTCCTCTTGGCTTGCCCCCACACGCAAAACAGTAGATCTCCTGACACATGGACGCACGCACACACACACGCACACACACACGCACACGCACACGCACACACACACCCACACACACACACACACACTTTCAAGACACTTATTCACTCTCAATCTGCTGCTGTCAACTGCAATTAAGGTCATTTAGCTGCTGCGTGTGACAGATCGCGTGTGACAGATCGCTTGGCACAAATGGACACATCTAAACTGTACATGACTATGACATGGGTTTTTAGAAGCGCATGTTTGTTTACAGACTCGAATACTCTCATGTAATCTCCTGCGCTCCTCTTCCCTGCTCTCTTCCGCACAGGGTTATTGTTACTTTCTTTATTTACATATTCTTTGAACCTTAAGTGTTCCCTTTCATTTGGTGATGTTTCAATTTGATAGTTATTAAAAAACATGTTCAATGTTTGATAACAAAAAAAGGATTTGTATAATGCCAAAGGACAACATGCATTATCTCAAGGCACTCATGTGTAATTATATTTTGAGATAACATGAGGTGCTACACAATCTGTCTGTGGAATGCTCAACGAGCAACTGCTTCCTTTTTTTTTGTGTCTGACTCTCTGTAGATGCCGGTGTGCTCTTACTTCCTAAAGGGAATCTGTAACAACAGCAACTGTCCTTACAGTCACGTGTACGTGTCCCACAAAGCTGAAGTGTGCGAGGACTTCGTCAAAGGCTACTGTCCCGAGGGAGAGAAGGTACAAACACACAAAAGACACTTCAGACTTTATTTCAATGGCTCTCTGTGATGCTACGAGCTGTCTCATATCCAGCCTCTTCAATTTAAACATTCTTTATTGATTAAGAACATGGACAGAAGAGTGAACACAAGTGTTCTCCTCCCCAACCATTCACTGCCACCCCATGAACAGAGCAGAAACAAATACACAACCAAGCCAACATTACAAAGTTCAGACAAGCACAAAGGTCCGAGGTGAAGTCAACCAATCTGGTTTTCAGTATTTTGTCCACCTGTGTCAACAAGAATTTGCACAACCTGACTATGGTTGTGGGCACTGCTGAGCTGATGTTTGTTGTCCTCCAACGCAGGTTTTGCACATCACTGTCTGTTTGCATCTAAATAATGTGAAATGATAGATGTGACACAATAGCCTGATTAAAATGTTAGTTTCTCTTAGCTGTGCAAATATACATGTGTTTTGTACAACATATATACAGTTCCACTGAAGTTAAACTGAGGCTTAGGTAAACAAGTAGTTTGGTAATCGATCCCCCACCACCACCGCCGCGCACACACGCGCACATGTACACAGTGACACACAGGCAGCAACAGCTGCAATGGGTAGTGGTCCATAATGGCATAACTGTAGTGTTTGAGTGACACATTTAGGGCCTGATGGGTTGCAGAGAGCATCCTACGAACGACAGGAGACACCACCCACTCCTGCACCCTGTCCACATGTCCTCCCCTTGCGCAGCTCTCCCCCTCCTCTGTCTTCATCTCCCTTTGTCTCCCCCTCTTCCTCTCCTCTCCCTGCATGTTTCGGAGCGTTGGGTATGAAACAGATGCTTTTTCACACTGTCAGGCCTCATTTAAATAGTGCATGGGGAAATGAGGATATAGAAAACAAAAGGGATATTAATATTTATTCTATTAGCTGAAGTGCTTAGGTCTGTGATTTTCCCCGCATGTGTATTTGTATGTGTGTGTGTGAGTGTGCTTGTGCCCCTGTGTGTGTGTGTGTTTATGGAGCGCTGCACTTTGAGGCTCTGGCGGCTCTATGATGGATAGCAGGCAGTAATTATAGATGGGAAAAGTGCTGAGGATGGCACTATGGGCCAGGCAGGCAGACACTCCAGCAGCTCAGGGGTTAATTCTGCTCCTCGCCTCTCTCCTCCATCCTCCTCCTCCTCCTCCTCCTCCTCCTCCTCCTCCTCCTCCTCCTCGACATCCTGCTTCATCCCGGCTTTTTCTCACACTCACCCTCCACCTCGCAGGATCTGTCTGTGCTTTTCTAATTGTCCCCCTTGTTTCTGTACCCAAGAGCATCAATTTAACATTGTTGTTAATCATTCAAATGTGGCTCGGCATCAGGTTCATGTTCTCCCCGGTTCCTGACACATTAAACAGTCTGTCACCAGGCATTGTTGCGTGTCTGTGGTAGACTGTCATCCATAGATTGTCGAAGCTCGGCTATAGTTAACTTTTATTGGCTTTTATTAATAGCCGTTTGGCCTATTCAGCATGTTGAAACCATTTCCGTGCCAGTTTGTAACAGAGAGCTGTCTGATTGTCTGTTTAGAGTAATAAATCAGGGAATTAATCCCTTTCAATGTAGTTTCTCCCTATTTTTCAACTCTGCCTTTCTTCTTATTACACAAAAAGAGCCAGCAGGAAGCAACATTATTCCAGTGCAAATTTCATGGGATGTATCATCTATTTGTGCCACGCTCCTGCAACAAAGTTGACAGTAGTCGCTATAATGTCGCTTTTTGGTATTTGTCAAATAGGAAACATATGAACAATTCACACAAAAACATAGTACAAAAACTGTAAAAAAAAAAAAAAAATTGACAATTCTGAGGTCTGCACTACTGTGAGAAGATGAAATATCACCCATGAAGTTGAGTCTTAGTATCACATCTTTGATTGGGAAGGTTTATCACAAGCCCAAACCATGCAAAGCGATTAAAAGAAAAGGGAAATCATAATTTTACTGATGTCATCCCGGCAGCCCCGATATCAAAGTATCTAACCTTTCCGGCAACACAATGCGACAGGCTGCTTTTTTCTTTCATTTGAGTTCTCCATTTCATCGACACTTCATTTTCACTCATTTAAGTGAAATAGGATGCTGGTTTTTTTTATTTAATGCAGTGCTGATATCGATCTGATGGCATTCTGAAGTCTTTTGACACTGTGAACCCTCGTTTTCCTCACCTTTTTCCTCTTTTAATATATTTTTAATATTCTATCAGCCTGGGCTCATATATTGTTCTATTCCACTCACTATAAGGTGCTTTAGACTAGTGTTGGCTTAATGGCCAAGATGTAAATTCATGTCATCCCTCCTCCATTTTTTTTTATTTTACTATCATTTCCATCCCCCCCCTCCTTCCCGTCTTTCTTTCTCACTTCTTTTGCTACTTCTCACAGTCTCCTGGTAAATGTGCTGACTCTTTCTGGTTTGGGCCCTGCAGAGAGCTCTTTAATAGGCCCTAGAGACATCCCAGCATTCCTTAAATCAAGTGGAAAATTGTTAACTTGGTGTAGGATAAAGATGTTCTGTCCACTTTAGCTTTTTCCTCCCATTTCCTCTCTCTCACTCTCTCTCTCTAGCTCTCTCTGTGTTCCTCTGTCTTTTTATGAAAATTAGGATGTATGGAGCTGTGGTGAGAGGATGCAGCTTTTACAGTCAATGTTTCCATTTCTTTTTCTGTGCTTCAGCTTTAACTCTTGTTGTCTCACAGCACTCTGCATATGCCTCATTTGGGGTTTAATGGGAGTTGGGGTCATTTAAGTTGCATTACCACCACTTTCTGCAGAGGGCAAGGTAACTGTGACCTCACATATTTTCCACACAGAAAAACATCCCAGGTCAAACAGACATTAGAACTGGGAACTTTCTTGCTCTGAGGTATAAGTGATACTTTTAAGTCAAATATGTTTTACTCAAATAGACAAACACACCTTTAATTGGTCTGATTGGATAGTTATGTGTTATGAACATTGACGCTAGTGTGAGGAAAGGAAATGATGAGGAGCGACAAACCAGGAAAACAAGTTTCACTTCAGTGACACTTGCAGGCACTTTAAAAAAGTCATTTGAAGGCGTCATGGCTATGGAAATAGGTATTTCTCAGTTTTTTCCCACTGTTAAACAATGAGCCATTAATCAAATGTTTTTTACTGGTTTGTTGAGTGAAATGTTTGTCAGAACTGCAGCCCTATATATGATCCAGATAGACATTTGACGGGGATCTGATCCCAGGCTGCCCTGGCACCCAGGGGTGCATGAACACGGGTGTGAGGGTGTTGAGTCGGGCTCTGGTGGCAGCAGGTTAGGGTTACTTGGCTCCAGAGAAAGTTTGACAAAAGTCCACTGCGTTCCTAGAAAATCGATTTCAAGATCCCTTTCCCTAGCGCGTACACACAAAATATATACGGAGTCTATTTCTGGACCCATCTGCTTCCCAGTCCCGCACTCCTCACCCCTGCACACACAGGCAGACACAGACTCACACACTCCTCTCAGCCTGCACCCCAGAGTGAATATAATTAGCTTCTCTGACAGGTGGGAGGGATCGGATCTCGTGGAGAATGAAGCTACCAATTTACACCCATATTACGCTGTCATACACACTCAGGAGCCACCATGCATATGAAGGCTCACTCTCTCATGCACAATGCTCCTCACAATGGTGCTGACGCTGACCCACTTGCTCAACGTGCGCACTAAGGGAGCGGGTTGGTCTCTCTTCATTAGTAGTAACTTAAAAAAGAGTGGAAAGAATGACAGGCCAGAGAATCAAGTCCCTAATAGGGGTTTGGCCCTCTTCCCACTTATTGCACAACTTCTTTAGACAGGACACATTTGCACAAACTTTACCTTGTCCACTTACCCTTAAGACACAATTTGTTACCTTAAACGGTTACTGAATTTCATCAAGCCTTAGATTTAAAGGAGGTATTATCATCTAACACTGATTCACATTGGTACAGTGATTTATGTCAAAACATTCAGGTTTGGGCCCAGCAGAGGCCGCTCGATTTCCTGCTTTCATCCTATCAAAAGTGTTTTTACCTACATCTATAAACATTATACAAAATGTGTCAAGAATCAGGCCCTGCCTGTTGTTGATGTTTAGCACTGCACAGATTTTAGTTATTTTAAAATGAGTGTCTATTTATTTAAAATAAATATTATAATTGAACCCCCCCCCTATTGCTCACAATATACTGTATCAGCTGTGTCGTGAGTTTGTGTCACTTGTCTTCCAGTTTACTTATGATGCTGTTTGACAAACACACATAGATATATTGTTATTATTCATATACACAAGTTTGTGCGTGAAGTAAAACATCAAACCTTATTGTCTGTGTCTCCAACCACCAGTGCAAGAAGAAACACACTCTGGTGTGTCCAGATTTCTCTAAGAAGGGATCCTGCCCCCGAGGACGCCGCTGTAAGCTGCAGCACCGGCAACCAGCCAAACGCAGCACCGGAAACACCTCCGCCACGCAGGTCAAGAGAGGCCGCACCATAGAATCCTCCAAAAGGTAAAAGAATGACAAGGCACAGAGGATTATCCTAACTGATAAGTCTATATACAGGTTAAAAAATACAGGTCATATTCATCTTTCTCCCTCCCAGGCCCTGCCTGTCATTTGTCATGCCACACAGCCCGCTGGCACCTCCAGAGACACCGGCAGGTCCCCTGACACTGCCCTCCTTCATCTCCCTCTCCAGCTCCACAGAGGAGCCAGACGCACCGGACACACTGCCAGCTGAAACCTGCCAGGTTAAAGGTAACTAAATGTGTAACCCTCCAAGTATAGAGCACGCCAGAGTGCCCAGCTGTGTTGCCAAACAACTGCAATTTGAAATTCCCTCCCAAAAGTGCTGAAATGTGACTTGAGACCGTCATCTGGTTAGCGTATCCAGGAAATATGAATTTGGTCATTCGTAGATCAAAAACAAACTTTAGATTTATAGGCTGAATTTGGCAAAATTACCTTACATTCTATCAGTAGAAACTAATGCATACTTTACTGTGTATGTAGACATCCACATAGGTTTTACTTTTGAACCTGTTCTAACTTTGATGTTTTCACACGTACATCAACACTGACCGCCGTCACTCCGTCCCATTTGTTTTACGTAGAGTATAGAGGGTTCCTAAATTAGAGGAGTAACTATGATTTCCGTTTATGCCAAAGTGCTGTGTCAGGCGTATTTTTAGAGATGGTTTGTGGAAGGATGTGGTTTGTGGCAAGCGGTCTGAGCTGCGGACAGATACTGATGATAGGAGCGGGGCTGCACAGTGAGTGTGAGGATGCTCTGGGGACGAGCAATAATGCTCAGACGATGGAGGTAATAATATTTAGGTTTTGGGCTGGAGAGAGGCACAGCTGAGCTCTCTGTTGACAGACTTGACTGATAGAGGATTAAGAGAGAGAAGCTGCCTCCCCCGATCCTTCCCACACCCCCCCCCCCCTACTCCTTCCTCTGTTGACAGACTTGACTGATAGAGGATTAAGAGAGAGAAGCTGCCTCCCCCGATCCTTCCCACACCCCCCCCCCCCTCCTCCTTCACCTCCTCCTTCTCACCCTCCCACCAGGCCTGACCATCCACCTGCCCCTGCTGCTTTCACTCTCGTACAGACACACACACACAAGCCTCCTGGCTGACACTGCCATTTGACACCTGTTTTCAACCTGTTTTAGCAGGCAACACATTATTACTTTTTATTATATATATTAAATGCCACTTTCGTACAAATTCTGTCTCTCGTTTTCTTTGACTGTCAAAGGAAAGATGAAAATGAACAATGGCAAAAAGAAATGAATTCATTAATGATATTGTCTTTTTTGCCCGATGGTGACACATTGATTAATAGACTCGAGACCCATTGTAATCTCCCCCTCAAATAAGAAAGGAAGGAATTCTGACTTTTTGCCTCTCACATGATATGCATGCGCTATATATAGTCTGCACTGCTTGGAAACAAGCAATACATTTGACCTGACCTGAGAGGCCACTACCCCCAGAGGCGTCACAACGGGGCAGGCAAACTAGGCAATTCCCCAGCTAGACGGGGGCCCCCAAAGATGGCTGTTTTACCTTGGTCCACGTCAACAACAACCTGAAAGCCCCTTAAATTACATGCCAAGAGGGGGCACTGCAATGACACGTTCAGGAATCCCCTTATAGGGGGCCCCATGGTACTTGTGCCCTGTGAAAAGTTTATTTTTTTTATTTATATTTTTTGCTTTGGGCCCCTAGAGTGTCTTGAAACATCCCTGACTACCCCCTACCCCTCTACTCCACACAGACACAGACCACATTTTAAGTAACTGATTGTTAGTGTTTATTGTTTCTACATTTAGGTACAGTATGTAAGGATAGACTTCTTTGTCAGTTTTTGATTTTTGGGTGTGGTTGGGACACCGATTTACAGTGGCATGTCCACTGAACACACACACTCTTGCATAACCAAATCATGTTCTTGTCTCTTCAGCCCAGTCTCTCTGAATGAATTTACTATTACTAATCAAAGGGTTTCCTAGCTAAGGTTTTGAGTGTGCAAAGCGGCCAAGCAGTGGGGTTGATGCAGTCTGGAGGTTTTTGAAAGATTGTTTTGATAGTAAACACTCAACACTCCAAGGTCTGTTTGGAACTATTTATGACCTTCCTTGATACGAAAAAGCGAACCTCAACACAGCAGACTATAAATGCTCATTTAAATTAGATAAGGCAATAGTAGTCCGTAAAACAGCTTCAATTGAAATTAACTAGTTTCCACTCAATGTCTTGCTTGTCACAACAGTGCTCCAAAAACTACACATAAATGAATATCCTCCAGTTTCTGAGACTTCCCCTGTCTGTCTGTGAGGAAATATTGCCCCATATTTTATATGACATTGTCCGTTAATGAGTACCAGCCCCTGCAAACTTCTCTCTCTGTCGATCAGATACCAGAGCCCAGTTGTTCAGAAGTAATCAAATTGTTTTTTGGGGTAATTGATTGGATCAAATATTTTAAAAGGATTGTTCAAATCTTAAATTTGGATTATAGTTACTTATATTTTGCACCGGATGGATGAACCATCGCAGTGATTGATGAACCAGTACATTGTCAGAGTAGATAAAGTAGATTCACTCTATCACTCTATAGTAGGTTTGATGATGATGAACAAAAGATGATGAGGAAACCAAATGAGCAGAAGTAAAGATTTGCCTGGCAGAGGGACAAATAGCTCTCGACCAATCACAGCCTGAATTCAGATCCACATGCCGATTGCACCGTGTGTAAGTGTGTGTTCCTATATATTTGTTGTGGGTCAGGTGAGGGGACTGACTATTCAACAGACGTACGTAAAGGTAGACAATATTTGGATGTCTTAATCGTCATTTTGGGGTTTTAAGCATTTGGAAAATCCTTGACAAAGAGCACACACAGTTTAGCTTTGATGTGTGTATCATAATAATGTAATGTAAATGAATTTTAAGCAAAAGCAATCCCTAGGGTTCTGCCCGTGCAGGCATGGATGTCCCTCAATGCTTTTTACAAACTCAATTCTCCAATCTCCGTGGATTGGTCGGCTCCTCCAAGTCCCCCGTGCAGGCCCCTGTCTCTCTCAAGTCCAGCCGCTACGGTGCATGAAGAGAGAGTGGTCAGACACCTCACTACAACTGTGCCACTCAACTCATTCAGCCCTGCTCCCGCACCGCCTCTCTCCTACAGCTGAGTGTCAAAACCACACACACCCCCACGGCTCCCTCACTAACACACTGCGCCGCCCATGAGCCTCATTTGAGGTTGAACTCGGCCAAACAAGCTCCTCTTACCTTTGCATAAATTAGCTGTGATGCAATTTATCACTGCCCCACACACACACACACACACACACCTTCATCTATCCCTGTTGTCCTGCTCTCTTCCTCATTTACTGAACAGCTGAGATGTCATCACTCAGCATTTCAGCATACAGTAGATCAGAGTCCGTTACGCATGAGGAGTCACACACACACACACACAATCGTGTTCTGTATCTTTTAGTGTTTTTTATTCAAATTCCCTGTGCTTCTCCCACAGAGAGAAAGCTGCAGATCAAACCTCGGCTGTGAGACCACAGAGGCCAGATGCAGAGGAGGTGAATGTGTTTCAGGTTTGTCCTGACCAGTGTTTTTATGTATTTTTTCCTCTTAACTACCTAACTCAGGGCCTGAAGTGTTTATTCACTGTACACATCAAGTTTACAGTACATATCAGTTTGGATGTTTATGAACAATATTAAATAAAGTATCATCTCTCAATGCGTGTTGTTTCACTCTTTCTGACTCTTTCTGAGTCGTTGCTGTGAGAGTGTTTGTAGGCTGTGGAGTGGGTTGCATTGTGGGTTATTTTCTGTCAAGTAGGCCCCTCTTAATTAATCAGCTCAGTCTATAGTTTAACCAGCAGTTGTAACATGCCAGAGGGGCAATAAATACCTGACAAGCCTGAAGTTAATCAGGTAATCAGTGATGACCCCTCCCCCTATCTCACCCAGACCTATTTCCATCTGCCCTGAAACTGGTCAGGCCCATAACAAGTGGTTGCCTGAACTGGAGCAGGATTTAATATGATAACCAATGTCTAGTTCACGCTACATGGTTTTTAGCCTAACTTCACTGGCTGAAATCTTTTGGAACCCGCAGACGGCAGCCCCAGGTCAGAGACAAACCGCTCTTCGATCAGCAGCTGATCGAACACTATTCAAACGCGTGCTTCGTTTTTCTCTCTGATACAAGCAGGGATGTGTTTGCAGCTGATTTTGGAGATGAGCGTGAGCATGTCAAACTTTTGCATTTTTATCCGTCGGTTGATGGTCATTCAGCAACTTGCAGAGCGTCATGTACAGGAGAGTCACACACTGACAGTTAACATTTTATCTGGATGGATATGCAATGTGTGCGTGTGTTCTTTCCCTCAGATGGATTGACAGCAGCGAGCAGAGATGGAAAGCTCAACACGCTTCTCAGAAAAGCCAGGAAGACAGGGGGCCATCACTCTTTCCCCCTCCCCCCCCCCCCCCCCCCCCCCCCCCCCCCCCCCCCCCCCCCTCCTCCTTACTCACATAGCTCCTCCGCTGCGCTGAAGACATAAGTGCCTTAGACAGATGTCTGCTGCCGCTAGTCTAAAACCCTCAACGCGAGTTGCTGAGCTCGGCAAACTCTAATTAAGATCAATATTTCAATTTTTAGTAAAAGCGCACGAGACGAAGAGTGAAGACCAAAGGGGAGAAATCATCAGTCCACGGAGACTCGGAGAGACAAAAGGAAAGGTCAACAGTGATTCTTCATCGTGTGTGTTTGTGCGAGAGTGCAAGTTGATAGTGAGATTTGAGAAGAAGTGGTTTGTTTGTGGGAGTGTGTGGATAAAAAAAGAATGTTTCTCCCTTTCTAGGAGGTTGCGCCTGTTTGGCTTTAACTTCCTTTGGGGGAATTGTTCAGTTACTTTGATTTGTCAGCCATCAGTATGATTGATTTTAACAAAGTACTCATCTAAATAGATAGATCCTTGCCTAGCGACCAAGGTTTCATTGGTTAACGACTAAGGAGTCTCTGATTAACCTAACCCCAATTTGCAAGTCTTGGCCATGTGCATAAAATAACTGCTCTTGTTTTCATTCATTCATAATTATTTTGCAGACACGTTATGATTAATGGGCTGAAAGTAGTTGGTGAATCACTTGATTGAGTTGGACATCTGGGTCGGTGGAGTAGGAGGACACAGAAAACACACCAATACTGCTCACTCTCTATTCTGGATTGAATTATTTCAAACAATATGTACCCTGCACTTACAACTAGAATATAGGCCTTTGACATCACATCAAAAACCAAAAGCAAACTAAAACAGGAGAGTGGATAGTAAGAAAATAAACAGCAACTTGGAAGCTGCAGTGAATAAATCAGAGTAAAATAATATTCTCTGATCCCCTTTAGGTTAAGCATAGAGCTACAGTTTATTTAAAGTTCTCTGACCTTTGCTCTCCTACGTGCATCCACCTTGTCCAAATGTTACATTTTATTCAGAGTTCAGAGTTTGCTTTGGTCTGGGAAGTTATTGCAAAAAGTAGTTGGTCATCAAAACCCAAGCAGTCGGTTTCGTTTCACCTCTTGGAAGTCTGCGTCTTTGAGTCCAAAGACCTTTCGCTGCACTGGTGTACAAATATTATTCCTGTACAGTCGAGTCCTCGTACATGTGGCGAAATGCCTGAATTCTAAAGTAAGCCTCCCTGTTAACGTCGCCATCCGTGAACATGTGTGTGCGTGCCACATCCCTGCACAATTAAAGCTGATTCCTCCACAGCGGCATTAGGGACTTAATGGCGGTGACAAAAAAAACCCTATCCAGGCCTCAGATAACCTTTATCCACGTCATGGAGCCAGGCTTTCTTGCATCCGGATACTGGCTAGCTTGGCTCAAAGCTCGCCTCGCTCAAAGCCCACCGTCGATCCTCCACCTTGCTGATGTCCATTTTGCTTAAATCGGTAGAAATGCACTTGCAGCGAAGTCTCGATATGCAAAGGCACAATGAAAACCCTGACATCAAAAATTGATGTCTCAAGCCCTCGGCCACAGACACTCCCCTTCCCCTGACAAAGAATGGACCGCGGCAGATCTTCTTAAATGTGCCATTTCAATGCAGACTGCTTAGCGTGGCGTTTGAGGGCCAGCTCCTGCTTATTTGATAAAAAAAAAAAATCTTCTAATGACTTGGTGCACCTAAACTTAAAATACCTTGATATGATTCATCTCATGCTCTTCTTCTTTTTTCATCCTGGCCAGCAGATTTGAGGGATGGGAGGGGGGTGGCGGCGGGTGAAGTTCATGGCCACTTTGGAGTAGCAGTTGAGCTCAGCAGTTGTGTAACGTTTTCCTGTTCACATCTGATTTTGAGTTAAACTTCCTGCCACCCTCTCGAATAGCCACTTTATTCCGCAGATGTATCACTCGCGTATCAGGACTCTGGGGGGCCCAAGGCTGGAAAGGCCAAGTGGGTCAGTTGCAGGGTGCCCGGTCTAAGCCGGGCTCCCATGGCAGGCTACTTATCACCGGTTTCCTATCGACTTCCGCCGTGATTTGCCTTTGCACCCCCCTTCAAAGCGTCTCACCCCGGTGGGGAAAAAATGCTATGGGCTGTGGTATGTGTCCAGGATGGAGGCGCGCGCACTGGGGCTTAATTACCCGTCGCCCCGCGGGGATGAGTCGGGATGCAGTGTGTGGTTAATTGCAATGAAAACCCTGTAGACCACCGCCGGGACTATCCAATCATACTTAACCCAGCCACAGCGAGGCCTCCTCACTGCCTCGCGGAAATGCTGATTGATTTTTCTTTCTTCTCCCTTTTTTTTGGCAGAGGGGACGCATGCCTTAAATCGATCAGTGATTGATAGATCTGGTGGTGTGTGGCGTCAGGGGCTTCCTCGGCGTCGGATGGATACCATACGCTCTTATTGATAATAAAAGTGCCGTTTATGTTTTTTGATCGCCTTTCTTTTATAGAAAAGATTTGAATCACCAGGACCAGTTCGATAAGATCTTGATGTGAAGTTCCTCATTATTATATGGTTTATAGGTGCAGGTTTACAGTAGTTCTACAAGCCTTAATGGTTCCTTTTGTCGTGTTAAACAACATTATGATGTTTTTTCATGGTCAGAAGGTGGAAATTGGATATTTGGTTTACACATTCACCACATTTTACTACTGACATGTTAATTCACAAAACATACACACTCCATTATATCAAATGCAGCTGATTTGGAAAAGGAAAAGTTCTATTATTTATCAAGGTTTTTCATAGCTATAAACCGCAAGAGGGGCTTTAAGAGCCATCTGCAGAATGCATAGATATTTTAGAACATCATTTTCCTGCAAAATCTCTAGACAGTCTCATTACATAACAGACAGCCAGTTTGGAGGAGCCTCCCTCCTCTTGGTAAACGTGTGTCTCTCTGCGCCGTGCAGTTACAGCTGCTCGGTCACTAGAGGGGGGGATGTGCCGCACCTGTCCTCCCGGTGCCGCTCAGCTGACTTCGGCCCCACTCGGCTCCTCTCGGCCCACCGCTGCCTGAGTGGAGGCTCTCCGCTATAGGAGAATGCAAATGCGCCGCTGAGATCTCCTCCCATTGGCCCGTCACACCTCGGTGTGGGAGGGTCGCCGGGGTGGGGGCCACGCCGTCTTTATAAGTGCAGATGGCCGTCCGGCGCCTCAGTGACACTACGTGCTTGCACTGCTAGGCTCCCGGAGACAAAGTGAAGGCCGTTGGAGAAGAAAAACCAAGTGGAATTTATCCCCTCTTGAATAATAATAATACACGCACACGCGCAGTCAACGCGTCAGACCAACTGCGCGCCCCGCTGAGGGGTTGGACAGCACCGTGGGGACCGAGCCTGTAAGTAGACGCTGCTTGAATGCAATATCTGGACAGAAGACTCTCCTGTCCCTGCAAGTAGGAGAACTATCCTGCAGGTAGAGATTATTGTCAGGTGCCGGTGAACTTTGAAAAACTTCTGCACGTGCCATTCCGTTTTGGATTCCTGGGACTTTGGCACACTTTTACGCCCGCCTGCGTCCTATCTAAGGTGATAGTGCGAGTAACTGCGGGCCCTGCAGCAGTGACTTCAGTCCGCTGTCTGGGACTTGACCACAAAGTTGTAAACAGCAGGAGAGGCGACGAGGGATGCCTGGGAAACATTTGTAACGCACCGAGCAGCAGGAGACGTAGCCTGGCGGACGCTGCTTGGACCCGGGACAGTACATTACAAGGAGGCAAGTGGGCTGCAGAGGTGACGCGAGGACAAGACAGGTTGGTGTCTCCGAATTCACCGGACTCGAGTTTCAGCCAGGGGCTCCTGGTATTAAAGCGTGCATTTGACCTGGGATAAGTTGTCAACAAGAGCAACGAACGGAGGCAAACTGGCAGGTGTACAAGTTCATTCACATGCATACGTATATTCGCGCCACTATATATAGAAGTTGTCTTCGGGACGAGCAGCCTTAATAAGTTTCTCCACCCACCCGCTGGCCCTTGCAGCAGCTCCACGCACCGGGCGTGTGCGTGTGTCTATATATATAATATATATATATATATAAATATATATATATACATATTATATATATATATATATATATACATATTATATATATATATATATATATTCACACCATAGGGGCTTTTATTTCTTCTCTGAAATCTGTATCCGAGAGGGCTGCCCGCCGTCGGTTTGGCTGTTAGGGCAGGAGTCGTCGCATGGACTGACATGGCCACCGACCTCGCCATGAGCGCAGAGCTGCCCAACAGCCCTCTGGCCATCGAGTACGTCAATGACTTTGACCTGATGAAGTTTGAGGTGAAAAAGGAGCCACCGGAGGCCGACCGCTACTGCCACCGGCTACCGTCGGGTTCCCTCTCCTCCACCCCGATCAGCACCCCCTGCTCCTCCGTGCCTTCTTCACCCAGCTTCTGCGCGCCGAGCCCGGGCGCGCAGCCCAACCAGAGCCTCGCCAGCAGCGGGGTCAACAGCAGCGGCAGCAGCAACAACGGCAGCGGCAACAACAATCACAGCAACGCCGGCAAGCCCCAGCTGGAGGACCTCTACTGGATCCCCAGCTACCAACACCACATCAACCCCGAGGCGCTCAACCTGACCCCGGAGGACGCGGTGGAGGCCCTCATCGGCAACGCGCACCACCACCACCACCACCACCAGGCCTACGAGGGCTTCCGCGGGCAGCAGTACGTCGGGGAGGACTTGTCCACGGCCTCGGCGGGCCACCACCACCAGGCACACCACCACCACCACCATGGCCACCACGCGCGCCTGGAGGATCGGTTCTCCGACGACCAGCTGGTCAGCATGACGGTGAGGGAGCTGAACCGGCAGCTGCGGGGCTTCAGCAAGGAGGAGGTGATTCGCCTGAAGCAGAAGCGGCGCACCCTGAAGAACCGCGGCTACGCGCAGTCGTGCCGCTTCAAGCGCGTCCAGCAGCGGCACATGCTGGAGACGGAGAAGTGCACCCTGCAGAGCCAGGTGGAGCAGCTGAAGCAGGACGTGGTGCGCCTCGCCAAGGAGAGGGATCTTTACAAGGAGAAGTACGAGAAGCTGGCCGGCCGGAGCTACAATGCCGGTGGACCCGCGAACACGAGAGATCCGTCCGGGAAACAGGCCAACACCGAGTACTTCATGTGAGACTGGACATTTGTAGCATAGACACTGAATTGCTCTCTCCTTGGCCCAACACCTCCTGATGCGTTATATTTTTCTGCGTTTGTATTTTTTCTGTTTACATTTACTCCATCCACAGCAAAGACTTTTGACACACACATGCGCAATAGTTGTGCACACAAGTAATCCTTGTGTGCAATGGAAGTCTTAAAGATGTTTTTGGCTAAACTTCTGTGAAGCCCACATCGATCTGTCATGTCTTGATGTGGACACGTGGGATCATTTAGCCTGTAGAATTTTCTCTGGTGCAACTGAACCTGACATTTAACATGACTGTCTTAATTCAGAGCGATAAATGATTTCGTCTTAAAACTTGGGGATCGGGGGTATTATTATTATTATTATTATTATTATTATTATTATTATTATTATTATTATTATTATTATTATTATTTGTTTTTATATAAATCAGACTGGACTGAAACCGATGCAGAAAAAGCAATACACCGCCTCCCCCTTTATACTTCAGCAGACTCTTCGTGTCAGAGGGGCGGCCTGTGATGCCGAGAAGAGACCCTTCAATATTGCAAGTCTATAGTTTCCCATCCCCATTTGCAACCCTGCATGCAGGACATGTATGGTAACCTCCAGTCATTTTCCCTACACATGTATGGAAAGCATGGTACATGGTTTTCTCTCCTCCTCCTCCTCCTCCTTCTCTTCTGCCCCTAACGCTTCTCCTCCTCCCTCATCTGCTGCCATAAGTAAGGCCTGGGTATGCAAAAAGCCAACAAAAATGTTTCCTCCATGTAAAAAATAAAAGAAACCCCCCCTGAGAAGTGCAAGGACTGCGGTTTGAAACCTAAAAACTATCTGCTACTGCGAAAACTGGATGCGTCTTTAACTGCTATTTTCAATCAATATTTTCTATTGTTTTAAAGAAGAAACGACAGAAAAAAAACGACAAAAAGAGATGAACTGAGCCAGATTTTAGACTATTTATTTCCACCTGTACATAATGTGTAGAGAAGAGCAGTTAACTGTTATTTTACCTTCTCTCTTTTTAAAGACAACTGCTTTTGTTGCTTGGATTATTCGACATGTCTTAATACAAATGTTTGTATGTTACAGCATGCAAATCGTCTATGGTATCCTCTCCTCCCGCTGAACATGTGTAATGTCAAAGGCAAGCCTATACTGCACTAAGAAGAGATCAAACTGGACAAACGTTTTGTTTTCTACTCGTAGGACCTTTGATGTGTCACTCTCTAAAAAAAAACCCGGATGTAAATTTGATGAGGTGAACGCCTCGTTTATTTGATGGACAAGGACTGCATTCGCTGCTAAAACTCTATGCACCAACCTGATGATTTTAAAATGACCTAGTTTAAGGATATTATTATTTTTGTTTCTTTGTTGGTTTGTTTGTTTTTTTACTTTACATACTGGTAGACGAAAAATTCTGGGGCCTGCGGGTTTTATTCTGCAGCCCGGTGTCTTAATAGGATCTTGTGTCTGATAGGAGGATGCTTGATGGTTAGGACAGAGACTTTGCTCTTTTGTGGACGAGCTCACTGACCTTGGATCGAGTCGACGCATTGTTTTGTCAAAAGGAAAAACCCCACGGTGCGCGGGTTTCTCTGATGCCTAGATATATGTGCAATATTGTGCAGAAGTGTCCGATGCTCAGCCCACCTGTTGGACGATGGCGACGTGTGCAGGAAGAGAGATGCGAAATGTGAAATTAAAAGCTTAACGCACACAGCAAAACAAGACAAATAAATTCGAGACTATTATGATTCTTGTCAAATGCAACTAAATGTCTAATCTTTGATCAAGACTTAAGTATAATTCTTGCGACCAATTAAAAAAAACTCTTTAAAACATGTAGGTGAACCATAATTTAAAACGTATCTAATTATTATTATTATTATTATTATTATTATTATTATTATTATTATTATTAGTAGTAGTAGTAGTAGTAGTAGTAGTAGTATTATTATTATTATTATTGTTATTAGTAGTAGTAGTAGTAGTAGTAGTAGTAGTAGTAGTAGTAGTATTAGATTCAAATTATTCTAAAGCAATTACTGCATAAAACATCCTACCTTGAAGAGGATAAATAAATGGAGATAAAACGGAAAGCAAACTTCTGCACAGTGCTGTTAATGTATATCTGTACATATAATTTCTATATTTATTCAATAAACGTGTCCTTAACGTGTCAACAAGTGAAAATCCTACAAAGTGGAACGTTGTTGAGAATCTTGTTTTCATAATGTTTAATAAAAAGTTCTGTCCCAACACTGCTGCCGCCGTCATTGCTACAGAGGAGCTTTTATTCTGAGAAGAGAGTCGCGGGCAGTGAAAGCTTCCCGCCTCTCAATTATTAAAACTTAAGAATGTCACAAACATTTTACCTTATTTTAACCGAGCTGCGTGTTCCGTTGGAGCTTCGTGGAAACAGATGAAAATAATTAAAATTATACAAAAGAGCCCATTTATTCAAATATATAACCCAAATAAGAAACGATTATGTTGCATAAAAATCTAATTGAAAAATCAGATTGAGTTTAACGCGAACCTCAAGATTTATTAGGAAGTATAAATAATACATCCAAAAGATATGTTGATTCTTCTAAGTTTCAAAATAGTTTAACAAAAAATCTCAAGATTTGTTAGGATTTATAAATAATAGTAAACATTTTAAAATGTTTTCAATCATATCAAGAATTCAAAATAAATGTGAGGATCGTCACTATGTGTATATAATGAAGATATTATTATTATTATTATTATTATTATTATTATTATTATTATTATTATTATTATTATTATTATTATTATTAGTGTTATTATTTCAATCATCATCTTTTTATTATATTCAGTCTATTAATAGTCAATCAGTAGTATATAGTAATATAATAGTATACCCCCGCCCCATAACAAAAAAACAAAATACAATAATAACAATAATAATTGTGTTTTCTTTCTTTCCAGTTTTTATTATCTGATTAACTGCTGGTGACAGAAGTTAATCTGGCGGTTAATTTGACTTTTGCACCGGGCACTTTGTGCGCGATAAAGCTGATGTGGAGTGCTGGGTTCTGGGTGAGAGGCTACTGTAATCTCCGGGAGCCGCCGAGACAAGCTCTGCTGTCTGCAGGCCTCATCGGCCGCTCATGGATGGATGGATGGATGGATGGACGGACGCCTTTTTCCGCCCTTGCCAGGCCAAGAGGTAAACGAGCGCAGCTTCCCATCTCTTGTTTTGAGTGTGTCCAGGGGACAGCTTTGCATGATACCCCCGATGCCCACGGGGTGTGTGAGAGCGCGCTCGTGCACGCGCCCTTAACTACACTAAGTATTTGTTTCTCTCTCTCTCTCTCTCCCTCCCCTCAGGGTCGAGGCAGTGCGGGTTGAGACAGATTCCACACTGCGATGTGACACCGCCGTCAGGCCCGGTGGGTGGCGGCTCACTTCACACTCACCGAGTGTGTGGCTGACACGGAGCACGTGTGTGTGTGATGTGAGAGTCAGGCGGTGAAGGCCAGTGTATATCAGAAGGTCACATTTACATGTGCAGGTGAGCCAGCCTGCTTAACATGTTTGTAATCGGCCTGTTTCTGAAGCATGGTTGTTACAAACTTATTTTAGCCGAGCTGGGACAAGTTGTTTTTTACATTTCAGATAATGTAAATTTAGGAACCTGAACAGTGGCAAATGTGCTCATTTCATGTGTTCGAAGTTGTTCCAGTTAGTTAAATGTGTTATGGTCCTCCGGTACAGCCTTCTCTCCCTATATTATTCCTCTTCCATTTTCTCTAATCATTTGAGTTGTGTCTGTGTGGGCGGAGCCTCCACCTAGTTGCCTCTCTTAGGCACCTGGGATGCTCCTCACCTGCAACTCATCCCACTAATTCACTCCTGCACTATAAAACTCGGGTCCTGCTCAACGCTCTCTAGTTTGTTTAGTTATCCAGTCGGGATTAGATGTTATGGCCCCTTGAGCACTCTGAGTTTTTGGTTTTTGTGATTGCCTTGTTTGACACTAACCTGACCTTTTTCCTGCACCTCATTTTCATTGCATTCCTGGAACTGTTCTGTGTCTCCACCTGAGTCCAGTCAAAACCAGCCCATTATAAAAACCCTCCTCAACACACATTTTCAAGGCTTACATCCAGCTCGTTTTCTCATGCACATGTACTGTATTTACCTGTGCTGATTATTTGTGCAGTTTAACACTGATTTCATTCATTTGCCTGCCAAACCCACGCAAGACATGAACATTTGGCCAATTTCAGTCTAAAGCTCTGTGCCTTCAGTGAACATAAACCAACCTTTTTTTATTTTGCCTTTAAACCATGTCAGGAGCTGATTCATTTGACGACGTTAAACAAACAGTTTTCACCTGTGTTAAAATGTAAAATTCCGCTTTATCCTCTCCCTCCTTTCAGCCTGTCTATCACTCTCCTCTCCTTTTTTTTGCTGACTCAGAGAACACGTTGAGCTTTGTGACAGGCATCACTGGAGTGAGTGCGTGTGTTCCCAGTTATAACAGACACACACAAGAAGGAACACGCATGTAACTTAGGTATGTGCGTGTGGGCCGAGACGTTGCAACTGTACAGGCAAGGTAGGTAATTGCCTCGGGCCCCGAGCTAGCAGATGGCCCCCAAAGATACCTGTTTATGTTGGTCCACGACAACCTGAAACCCCCTTAGAGACTGCAATGACATGTCCGGAACCCCCTAACAGGGGGCCCCATGCTACTTGTGCGCTGTCAAAGCTTCATTTTTATTTGTAATTATTTGGATTTGCCTGGGGCCCCCAAAGTGTCTTGTTACATCCCTCCGTGTGGGTGTGAGAGAGAGAGAGAAAGGGTGGGGGTAAGGAGAAAGAGAGAGCGAGAGAGGGAAAGCAAGCTCGCCATAACACCAGAGTTGAGCTTTTCTTTCCATAAATCAGGGCGGCATCCATCCGAGCTGCAAACAAACAAGAGAAGCCACGAGGACGGAGAGAGAGGTCCAGAGAGGGATGGAGGGAGGATGAGAGAGGTGCAGTGTGTCTCTGGCGTCTGGAGCTGCTGCTGCTGAGATTCAACACAGTCAGCGTCTCTCCGGCTCAGCTTACTTACAGTCCACACACACATACACTCACGCACACACATTATGACCAGAGTCCAGACAAACACTGTGGGAGACGCATGCTGCTCTTACAGTAGAGCCTCATCCTTTTAATAATACTGATATTGACCTCAGCCTCCACCTCCTTCACCTGTTGTTGCTTCTGCTCTTTTCAAAGCCACATTGCAAAAGTGAGCAAATGCTGCAGGGGCCTTACAGTGTGGCCCTGCCCTGTGTGCGATGTGCACAGTGGAAAAAAAAAAGAAGAGTTAACGGCCACACACTAACTCACAACTTTATTCCCGCAACGTTGATAAATGGCACCAGATATCTGCAGCCAACCGCCGCTAGATGTTCTAAGGAGGCTCTTGAGAAAACATTTGCTTTCTTCTTTCCTTCTGGTCTCCATTGAATTTAAATAGATTTCAAGAATGTTCAAAATAGTGACCACACTCGTGTTTAATCGTCAGAAACGCTCTTATCCTGCCTAGCTGGTGAACAACTTTTAACTAATCATGCATGACTAACAAACATTTATTAATAGACGTGTAAATCTGTTTGCCTCCAGGCATGAATTTCACAGGTTTGTCACATTTGCTATGGTCAGATTGTGGAGAGAGCCCTAGAAACTGGCTGGCTTTTACTTGGCATTATTTTCTACTACTCTACATCCGAAACCAGGCCTTAATCACAGCATCAAAGTCTAAGTTCTGCTTTACTTCACTGAATTCTTACTGTTTTTTTTTGCTACGGACAGTAGCCAGGCTGATGAAGTGAAAACCATGCTTATTATTGCCATTAGTAGCTGGGCGCAAACATCTGCGATCCATTGTCTGTTTGGTAATCCTCAGAAAGTACATGCTTTCTGGTGGTGGCCTTTCTCAAAAAAAAACTGTCATCTGCTCTTGTGACAACTGCTTTCCAAAACTTGAAAGCACAAGGGAGGAAAAGCTGTGAACAACCACTTTCCTTAGGACCGTATAGTGCTTAAATTGAAATACATTTGAATTTAAAGCAACAATCTTTTTATTCATTGTTTTTTATTCCAACAACCTTGCACCCACATGTGATGCACATAAAATGTCACTACTCCTGTGGTTAGTAGACCCTGGCTGTTGCTCTTTGTCAACATACATTGAAATTGAGGGTTGTCCGTGATCCCAAACTCAGGTTATCAACTGTAACCGGGAGCAGGTGTGTTAATGGCGTCCTCCCTGTAAGAGTTAACAGTCTATTCCCGTCCCCCCCGAGTGTTTCTTGTCTGTCTCTCTCCCTGTGCGTGTGTGTGTGATCACCTGGAGGTGGGAGGGGCCTCCTGCGGACTGCCTGCACAGCTGAGATTCATCTCCTCATCAACTCACTCTACAAAAGCCATTTCCCCAGTCACTGCCATGTTGTTCCTTGCGGGTGAGGCGGCCGGAGCGTCCCTGCCCCCACGCTCTCCACCACCAATCTGGTCCCTCTCTGAACTTATTTGCCCGCTTACCTGTGCTCACGATCCGTCGGGCTCATCTGATGATGCACCATCGCCAGCCTAGAATGACTACTTTCTTCTAACTAAACTCACAGTGTGTTTATGCCCTGCATTCTGGGTCCACCAGAGGAAAATCACAACAGCAGGTGCCATTCATGCCTTGAGCAATTTATTTAGCACTGACCAATACAGCTCCATACAGTACAATGTTCTCATGCTCCAGATAGAGCTGTTCCCTAGGGAGGGGTTCAGCTTTAAAAATTTGTCACACTGCGCAAAATATAATCGACATTTTTGATAAATCACCCGCGTGCTGTTAATGCTCACGGGGTATTAATAATTATTACCCCTGATCTGGTGATTGAGTTAGTGACCCGAGGGCCAGGAGCCCCCGCAATGCGGGATAGACCCCCTCAGAGCGGGACGGACCGGAAAGCAATTTGGCACCGGTAGCACCGTACTGCCGCCGCAATCCCTGAGTGTGTGCCCTGCCTCTACCGGCTCCACGCTGTCACACACACACACACACACACGCACGCACACACACACACAGCCACACTGACATGCTGCATGCTGAGTAGACAAATTCAAACATGCTATCACAGGAGAAAATATGCCCAAACAGCAAATCCAACCCTGTCCCGTGCCTTGAAAATCCAGTAATAAACAAACCCTAACCGGCAAACAAACAAACGAATATAAATGAGAGCGTTGGGATGATGTGCTGATCACTGACCAAGGCAGACGAGGGCTGGAGTGCCAGTAAGAATAATAGGCTGCATTTTAACCAGAAAGTGAAAAAAAAGAAGCTTTAGAATGTACCACAAAGGGAAAATTGCCTCCAGAGATTGTCTTTGAAACATTTAATCAGAATAACTGTTATCACAGGAATTTGCATTATTGCAAATAACTGTAACACAGTTCTTAAGTTATTGGTCTGCAGTTTAGATATGTTTTGTGCTTTTACGCTGTAGCAGTTTTTGCTCATTATGTGATGCCAGTAATACACTCAAAAAGATTTTCCCTCATGTTATTCTGTTCCGCTGTTGACGGTGGTCATGAGACGATTTACTGAGTCAACCTTTTAACGAGGGGTCGAGTTCCTGCTGAATCCCCCAAATCACCACTATCACTTCCCTTCATGTTTCACTTCCCCATCTCTGTGTGTGTGCGCGCGTGATTCAGCATTTCTGAATCGAACAGTCATTAGTACATCCGTTTTTTGTGTGTGCGTCCTAGGTCGACACAAAAGGCCTTTTTATGCGGCTTTCCTAATAGTACTTGGTTTGTGGCTGTGGTTTGTGGTCGGGCAATGACACACAAATACATACACCCATACACATACTGCACTATGTGCACACACAGTTGTGAAGGCGCGCGCACACACACAATGAGTTTGTGCTGTAATGCAGTGGAGAGGACTGTCCTCAGTGGCAGTGGAGAGTCAATCGACAATCAATTATTCCACTCAGCCTGGCTTGCGGCCACACCACAGGCTCACTTCCTGCACCACACAGACACACACCATCAAAGACACTGTAAACTCGCATTCCTTCAGCCTCCAGTTCATACATCACCAACAATACGCCACATTTTTATTTTGTGAGTGCCTTTATAGAGGGAATCTTAAAATAATAAAAGATGTTGCACGTGTTTCAGTCCAGGTTTTGGTGAAGTTTGCTATGGTATATATCTTTTTGACATCATGGTTTGCCTAATTTTGGATTGACATACAGGCCACTGACTCTGCTGTGGGTTCCATCATAGCTTGGATGTAAGGAAGAGAAGTTAATTTAATTTTCCTTCAGGCTAGACAGCTAAAGTTCTTATTTTGAATATGTTTAGAACATTGGGTTCCAAATATTCCACAGGAAACAGGTTCTCAGGCAGGTTTGACGACAAGGAGGCAACGGTGTTAACCAGACAGATTTACATTGTGAAAGTTTGTGGTTGTTTGTGCTGTAACAAGCTTCCCGCTGCTAAACAGGGTTCATTCGGACAGGTTTGTTAAGTTGTCCAATTGATACATGTGCTAATAATGTTAGTATCATTATGTGTGTTGGATCATGTGCTGGCTTCTAACATATACAGCACAGGTACCCATAACACCCTAGAACAGGCATGTCCAAAGTCCGGCCTGGGGGCCAGTCACGGCCCGCGGTCAGATTTCGTACGGCCCACCTAAAACTCGTTGTTTAGACATCCAGATTAGCGTGGGAAATTTCCTCTGAACCTAAAAACACTTGCTGGACTCACAGATCCACCACCACTATTCTGTGGCAATCTTTGCCTCATCCTGAGGGTGTATTTATGTTTGCTGGGTGCCAAGTGGGCTCCTTTATATGACAGAGAGTGCCAGTACCGCGTGGCCTGCAACCCCGCACACGCTGTCAGCTTCAGCGCCCACAAAGTGCTGCGCAGGCACTCACGGTAGTGACGATGGTACCGAAGTGACTGAGGTGTCACGGAGCTGACACACACACTGAGGACCTGGTCCCCCCACAGGCAGACTCACACTGTCCGGACTGATGCACATCCAAAAGGTGGCTACCCCCCACGGACAGACTGACAGACAATGCACAAGTGTGTGACGTCTATTAACCGGGGTGTGTCATGTTTGTCATCCACGAGGACAAGCAGTCAAGAGGGTGGACAGACTCGCGGAGGGTGAAAAAAAGAGAGGGGACTCCTCCAATGCAGGAAGGCTTAAAGGGGAAGGTAGACTGGGTGGCACAGCACAGCCAACCACGCACAGCAAGCATTCATTTGTTTGTGTTGTGTTCATGATATTCTTTGTTGACACATTAGTTACAGTAACTTAAAAAAAAAGTTTGATTGAAGAAAGGCAACCTATTCAGTGATGACTCATCTGTCCTTGTCCCTGTTTTTTTTCTCGGTCACCATAGAGAGTGGGCAAACCTGGTGTAAACCCCGTTCTCTATCCCGTCACACATTTTTCACTTTCAACTATTTCTGCAGCCTAGCTAACTTAGCTAACCGTCAATGAACACACCACACCTACTAGAGCTGATTGAATTGAGGAAATGGTACAGTGTGGACAGCCATTGGTGAGATACCCACAAGAAGCTTTTGTTGTTTTAACCGTATAGACAATTCTCCAGATGTTTTCTGGTGAGGACAGGCTCAGTATTGTGGACTTCTATATGTGTCAGTAGAAGTTGGTGTTTCATAACCACTAAAAGTTTTTATAAATACAATTCAGAATATCCGGGGTGGTTAAGAATACGTCTAAACTCCAAAAATGCACCGCGGGACTGAGGCTGTCACAGGAGCGGAAAGCGACGGCACAATGTGCCTCTTTCTTCTGCCATGTAACTTCAACTGGGGTACACTCAAAGCTGGCGCCTTTTTAAAAAGCATGTCCTCATTTAGCCCGTTTAATAACGAGCAGAAGGAATCGCGCTGCGGGTGGAGAAATAAACAGAATGAAGAAGTGTTTGCGGCGAAGGAGTGCCGACTCAGCGCCGGCGTACTGCGGGAAGAGACGGAGACGGAGTGCTGGAGCTGTCGAGGCAGCGCCGGCTGCCAAGTGACAGGAACGTTGTGAGGCGTCACAGAGGCAGACGGGGAGGAAGAGGCAGAAGGAGGTGGAAAACAGAACAGAGAGAAACTAAAAGGGAGTTAGCGAAAGAGAAGGAGCCGCTTGTCTGACATGTTGCCGTTTCATTTAGACATATCTTTTGTGGTGAGAGATGTTGGCAGTTTGGGGCCGGCTGCTCTGTTCTCGCGGTGGTTTCTCTCCCTGATGCTGTTCTATGCTTTCACTCCGCTTGCTGCTGCTTCTGCGGCCGCTGTTGTTGTGGCGGTTGCTGCTGTTTTCATAAACATGAATGTGCTGTTTGGAGTCACTGTTCTTGTCCATTCGTTCTTCCTCTTTGGTCGGGGTCAAGTTTAGCCGTCTTTGTTTGGTGACAGTTTTATGAACTCCACCTTCCCGTTGCCATCGTCTTTCATATCTTGCGTATACTACCTTGACGCTGGTTCTCCATGAAATAATGCAGTGGTGCTCTCTGAATGGCCTTTAATACTTTTTGTCTGCATGCAGACGAGTGTTGAGTCTCTACTTAACAAAAAACGCTGATCCGACATTAGCCAATCTCACACATGCTATGGGCTATGTGAAGACAGTGATCAGCGCTCACCCCCACCCTTAATTCTCCACGGTGTAGATCAGCATCTGAGCATGGTGACATTCACACGCAATCGGCTCTGCCGCCGCTATCCTCTCCCCGATAGGCCCCCATGAATAAGTCATCCTCCAACCACTCAGCCGGCCCTGTTTACATGGATTAAATTTGCATGGCCTTTATTAAGATTTAAGGACAGACGCCCAACAGTTATTGGTGAAAAAGAACATACACACAAGCCAGACCTATAGCACATGGGTGATGTGAATGTTTATTTATTTATTTCTTCTACAGGTGAGCTTTAAACCACGCACACTAACAGCAGTGTGCAGACGGAGGTCAGTGCTTTAAAGTGGAGTCACACCCCATAAATATTTGGAAATGAATAAAAAGATGGGATTTCACGGACCTGTACACTTTCCGTTCTCAGAGGGGATTGTAATGAATCACATTTACTCAAACAGAAGGATATAGTTTCCTTTGCATCGCTGCCTCTGTGATCCATGACATCTCAAAGATGCAGCCTGGCCTTATGCAAACCTACAAGGTTTCGGATCCTCGTTGATCCTTGACCAGCTACATTCTGTACTTATCCGCTGATTTGTTACCCTGCCACTTGATTTTTTGCGATTTTGATGACGTCTTCTGCTAATTCTCCTGGCACACACCAGTCTGGACTACAGGGGTCATGTTGGGACATCTCAGACTCACCTTTTTCTTTCTTTCTGAGAATTTGAATCATCAGTCGAGCAGCCCTCACTTCAACCTTTTGTTGTCAGCCGAGCTGTAATTTTTTTTTCTGTTACTGATCAGTTAGAGCAGGAACACAGCCAGTTTTACAATCTTCTGGGCACGACTGATGTTTCTTGTCGAACCCTAAGCCTACATTTCCTACGATACAACTCACCTTGCTAACTGAGTTCAGCTTGTGATTTGGGCGTGTTGGGTGTACCAGTCGTGGCTCATGTGACCTTGAGCCTATAGCCTGCAGCTGAGATGAGTAGCTCACTTGTTCCTAACTAGCACACCTCCTCCACCTCCTCCTCCTCCTCGTGAAATCACTCGAGGACACACAAATGCATTTGCATGTGCAAACATCTTGCAAAATTGTATTTGTTTGTGTTGTGTATATTTTATTATTTGGTAAAATGTAGTGTATTTGAAACAAACCTGTCAATAAGGATGTGTTAGGGTTAGTCCATTCCCTTAATTGTAATCACTTTTTTTGAAGTGTCAAATTCAGAAATGTCTCAAACCCTTTTTACCTGACAGTGAAACCAAACTCCGATCTTATGGGCACGCACAGAGTGGGACAAGTTAAGTACAAGAATTACAATGCACATTTTTCATTGTATTGAGTTGGTTTTCAGTATAAAGAAAGACATCCACAGAGGAAAACGAAACAAGAAAAGAGAGAAAAACAACCTTATGTAATGATGTGTAATTCCTCCTCTGTTATACTATCAAACATACATTTTCTACCATCGCTTTCACCCCCTCTTTCAGTTTTGGGGCCTTGTTTCCTTCAAGTGTGTGTTAAAAAAAACTCGACAGATGTTTTTCATTGTGGCAGTGGGGTGTGGTTAGTGCGCCAGCGGCCGGTGAATGGTGGAGAGAGGGGAGTGGCAGCCGGAGACCAGACAGCTGACCAGAATCAGGTAATCAATGAAGTCAATATAAAGCATGTGGTTAACCTGGTTCTGGTCTCTCTTGCAGTAGGCTGAATCCTGGGAGGAAAGCACTTTGATCGCCCCACATTCCTCCAGAAATAAAAGAGCGGGTTGACAGAGTTTCCGTTCTTTTGAGGACTCAGCGGAGCCTCTTGTTTTGAGTTGATGTGGCCTGGACTTTGTGTTTTATTAAAAACCTTTTGTTTGTCACAACCCTTTGTCCTTTTCCTGCCTGAATCATCTCCCAATCATACTCAAAATATTAACAGAACATGCACACTTGGATATCATGGTGTGATATGACTTTGTCTTTCGCTCCTGTACTCTGTTGACTTTGTCCGCAGAGCAGAAGGACGAGCCACATCTGCAGCCTGTCAAGTCGAGGGCTGAGCTGAAGCTGAGGGTTGAAATGTCATGTCTCTCATTAGTGAAATGTCCCACAGTGTGTCTCCTTCCCACTCTGAAAGACGGAGCAATGGTGCGTTTGGTTAAAACCTCTGGATTTGTGTCCGTGGAAGAGGGGAAGGGGAGATTCATCAAACCTGTCAGGAGGGGCGCGGGTGGGAATCCCCCCTGGAGAGGGAGCTCACCCAGGTCCTGATGAGACAGATTCATCTTCCACTTCCTGTCAGACCAGTGGACGTCCACAGTTACGTAAGGAGGACAATGAATGAGTGACAGTGTTGAGAAAGCCAGTGTGGATAAACAGAGGGACAGAGCATTGAGGACAGTTGTCAGATTCAGAGAGGGAAAGTCAAAGTGCAAACCAACCTCTGATGAATTCATCTATCCAAATAGCACATAAACAATTATCTGTTGATAGATGCAGAGATTTTTAGTCTTGTTTTAAAGCTGCTGTACAACTACTACACATGACTTGACATATTAAAAACGTGAACCAATATTTGCTGAAAGCTTTTCAATACCAGCTTAGAAATGTAGATACAGATAAAAAAAAAGTGTGTATTTGTGGGGGTGTCTCTCTTTCAACTCCAGTGGGTTAATAATCAGTCTCTATGGGGCTCAGATGGGATGTTTCTGCTCAGGTCTGATACTGCATGTCATAAGACCAGTTCTGATTAAATATTCATGAAGTATGCAGCGGCTGTGTGTGTGTGTGTGTGTGTGTGTCAGGGTGTGTGTGTAGGTGTGTGTGTGTGGGTGTGTGTGTTTGTGTGTGGGGGGCTTGTGTCTGTGTTTGAATGGAGTGGATGTGATGTGACAAGGGTGTCGGTGTACTCGGTGGGAGGTCAACTTGAGGAGAGAGAGAGAGAGGGAAAAAGGTGCTGAGTTTCCAAGGAGATGGTTCTCACTGCATCCAGGCAGAGTAACACCCCTTCACACAGGGACACACAGGCACACAGGGATCAACACAAACACACTGCAGGCACAGTAATAATTAGAGCCTGTATCCACAGTGTTTTTTAAATTAATACATAATAAATACATAATTAAGTCATGTTTCAAGGGGTGTCTGAACACATTAACTGGCACATTGAGCAACTCACTTCACAGTATGAAGACAATGACATGTGTCGTCCTTAACACTCAACTGCACACCCTGAAATCATCCGTCAGTCACAGTCCGTACATAATAAACATTTTCCTATATTTCTCCCATAGTAGAAAAAACATTGGAACCTAATGTTTTTACATATGTTTAACCTCACTATCTTACATGTTGGTCATGTTTAATATCAACATCTGGCAATTGAAAAATAGCATCCAAATTCAAATTGTTAACAGGTATGGGGTCTCCGCAAGAGGAACTGTCCACAGATGAGCTTGTGACAGACATCAGGTTGCAAGACTTTCTTTTCATCTCTTTTTATGTGTTATGTGTTTGGTTATTATTACTCACTGTGGTCATTCAGTGCTGCCCCTGCAACTTCAACATCTAGCCGATTCTATTACACAGATTTAATCTGCAGCTGTTCCATGAACACGTCACGGGGCTCCCTGCCTTCCTCTCTCCAATTGGAATGTATTTCCTGTGACGCCTTTTGTGTACACTGTGTACACTGTCCATGGAGACTAATACACTCAACACTTATGTTTCATGTGTGTTTGTGTGTGAAATGTGAGTATCCACTCGGATGAGGAAATGCATCTAAACACACAGGATAAAGGTGTTGGGGTGGAAAGATGAGGCTGAGGCGGAGAAGAGAAATAAAATCTGACCACTTTATATTTTTTAATATAAACATGCTTTCTAACCTTTAAAAAATATTAAAGGTTTATTTTTCAAATATCCCATTGATGGTCAGTACAGCCTCATATATGACATGTTAGAATTCCTTGCCACATGCACTGGGGGTCCGAGGAGTTGAAGTGCTTGGTTTATAATTGTATTTATTATATTATTATTATTGTTTTTTTTCACAATGAAGGCACCGTCTGGATGCAGTGACTGCAGTTTACTAACAGCAGCACCAAGGTCGTTCATGGCTACTTTAGCGCCCGGTGGTGCATAAGTTGCAATAGCAATAATGCATGAAAACTCTCGTGGTAGATAAAAGGGCCTGCACTTAATTATCAGGTATTCCAGATCAACAGAGCAACAAGTGTCGACAACGGCAGAATGGGTGCGGCAAGATTTGTTCACGTAGATGCATGAACCGCCACCCCTGCTTTTACCTGTTGCTGCGGCATCCCCGTCGGCTCTGAAGACTGTGCGTCCCTCCAGTTCCAGTTGTCTTTTGTAAAAAAACTTTTTTGTCTATATATACGTACAATATATATATATATATATATATATACACAAAAAGGTTTATTATTATATATAAATAAATGCCATTTGTGTATATATATATATATATATATATTATCAGGAAAAGGAGGCGCTGTTCTGAGAGGTTCTTAAAAATTTTAATCTTTGCATATATATATACATATATATATATATATACATATATATATACATATATATATATATTATCAGCTGCAGCAAGTGTTTTTAACTGACTCCTGTCTGGTCACAAGGAAATTATTGATTCCAGATGTTTAATGAATGCTTTTTAATCAGCTATTACAATATATCAATGGCTTGAACATCTTATTTCTGAAAATCAGGTGCAAGATTTAACACTGGGGGATGAGGAGAGAAACTAAAAGCAGCAGGGGCAGGGAAGGTAAAGGGAGTGATCAACAGAGATGAAATCATACCAGACCACTCAATGAATTATTCAGGCCTACCTTTTTCCGCACCTGTCATTCCACCTTTACTTTTCTCTCTCTCCCTCTCTCTGAATTTCCCACAGATGTGATTTATACTTTGGTTTGGTTTTTCTCCTGAGTTGAGTCACAAACTGCGACTGGAAACAGTGGTAGCTGCTCTTCTTCCTGCTTGGAGTGTTGTTGTGTTTGAATGGGTAGATTTGTCATCTCAAGAGTGAAAGTTATGACATCCACTTCCTCTACAATTAATGATTAATACATTTGGCCGTGTGGATTTGATTTGAAATTTTGGTAGTGGACACGAGAGCATGTTATCATCATCATCACCCGGCTGTGTGACAGGTCTGCCATGGACAGGTAGCTCTAATGGGGACAGTCCATTTCTACCCCTATTTTCCTGAATTATTGAAGGTGGGGCTAAAGCCAGGTGCTGTGGAAGACTGGAAGCTGTGCATTCTGAATTCCTCCATGCATTTTCTGCCTCTTACCAAGCACATTTCTTAAAAATCTACATTTTTGCATAAACTTAACTCAGCGTCCTTGTTTTTTTCAACGTTTTAAAAACCTCTCAGAAGAAGAATCTCTTCTGAGAGCGCCTCCTTTCCTGACACCTCCAGCACTCTAACATGCCTAACTAGCGCTTATTGTGCATTTATCTCCAGCACTTTGTCTCATTGTACAAAAAACATCTTGTGTTGCTATCACTTAAACTCTCCTATTTCAATGAAGCTCCCCTCCGTTGTAAGTCCCTTAGGATAAGGGTCAAATGGGTAAATGCGAAACTGCAATATGTAGCGGCATTTTCACAAAGAAAACATCATTACATTTTTGTAATTTTCATTTTCAATTTAAGCTGAACATCAGCCATGTTATGCTCTGTGGTATAACCACAGTATGTTGTGTTCTGATCTTGAGTCTGAAATGTTCAACCTGACATGTGCAACCTCTGGTCACTCTTCAACCGACTCGCGCATAAACCAACACGGGTCATAATCTCATAATCTCACCCAAAAGGTGCATGTCAGCAATCCCAGGGTGTCATCAATATTAATCAGAGCTGGGCAGAGAATGCATAAGCATTCATTAGGCCTCATAAAAACGAATCGTGAGCTGCGTCAAAGGTTAGGGGACACGCACAGGCCTGCAGGACAACATGTGGGACAGGGACATGAAGAAACAACACATACTTGGCATAGAGGAAGACCACGTTGTGTGTTGATATTGAGAAATGGTGTTGTAGATGCAAGAAAATAACTTGGGAATAATCTGAGATTTGCAGATGTACAGATGATCAAGGGGCAACTGAAGGGTGTACCATGTCTGCATAAATGTTCTCGATCGCAATTTTTTTTAAAGCATCAGTAATTTAAATTTGCCCATGGCCTTCCTTTTCGCGTGTGTGTGTTTGCGGGAATCTCGATTCTGCCATGATGTGTGACGTCGGCTGAGCCTGCAGCTCGAGTACACACTGAGGTGTACCTGAAGTCGCTGAGCTCGGGTGTAAATTGACAACACTTACGTCAGTGTAAACTTTGAGGCATAAAGGAAGAGTTTCGGCTTCAGCAATGCCCGCTGGTGTTTCGGTATCTAAAGTGGACAGACCTTGTGTCAGCAGGTTGGTTTAAGAGAACACAAACACATACACAGCAGTGACGCGAACGCACACAGACACACATACACACATACACACAGAGTGGCTGAGCAAACAACATCAGCGGCACATAAACAGGTGTAATCAAATGCACAAAGTGCTGAAGAGGGTGGAATCTGTGACGTGCATGATAAAAGGCCTCTTTGAGCAAGTAAAAAGTCGACGCTGAGGACCACAGAATAAGAACAGAGAAGAAGAGACGTGAAGAAGAGGCCTTGGCCCGAGGCTTGTTAGTTTGTGTCTCTAACAGCAGTTTGTTTGAACCTCTGCGTGGCCTGTTTTCTTACTGACAGCTTCTCTTTCATCACCCTGCCAGGCTGTGGGGCCACAGGGAGGGGGAGGAGGGGGGCGGGATGCAAGGTGCTCCTGAGTGGAACGGGGGGCTAACACACCCCCCTAAACCACCACCACCGCCTCTCAGAACTGGACTCTGCAGCTAAAGCGCTGATGGTTAGATCCCTTTGTGCTGAAGCCCGAGCTTTAAAAATGCTGTGTTTGCCTCCGACACACGTACATCCACACACACCTCAGCAAAAAATAAATAAAACGCGCGCGCGGCCCATCGATACACACCCATCACCTGGTGCCGATAGAATGAGCGAGTGAAGTGTGGACGACACGCACCAGCGTGAGCTGACACGCGGGCAGGCACTGTGTGACATCACCTGGGCCCAGAGGTGCCTCCTTCAGCTCTTCCAACACACACGCGCACAAACCCACGCACACACACGCACACACACACACACACACACTGCTCACCTCTGGTCATGATGCACACTTTCAGAGGACTCCGTCTGCCCCACCAGCACTGATACGGTCATCAGAACGGCCATTAATTGCGTTGTCCCTCGGGAAGAGGAGGTACACCGAGGCAGGATGGGACAGGATAGGGAAAGTGTGTTTGTGCGTGCGTGTGTGTTTGTTGCAGTATGCCCACATTTGCAAGGACCACATTTTAAGACAGTGTGCATCATTAGACAAGTTTTTAGGAGACATTTTGAAAAAGTGGGAACTTAGGATTTTTTTAAGGAATTGAATAAATGTATAGAAAAGGAAGGCTTTGAGCACTTCTGGCCAGGGGAGTTGCCGATGTTTAGAAAAAAAAAGGGTTCCATCATGGAGGGTATAGAAGAAAGCATAGAAGTGTAATTGTTTTTGTCTGAACATATGTGTGTGAGGGGGGCGTGGAGCCTGCATCTGGTACAGGGTAGACGTTTTGCTGGTTTAGCAGTTTTTAGGTGTGTGTGCACTATATGCACAGTTTCTAATACTTCAAGTGTGTCTCTGTGTGTAGTAGTTGTTGTTTGAGGTATTGGTGGTTGAGCTGATGTACTCTTTCATAAATTGCCTAATAATTGCTTTTTTTTGGAAAGTCTGATTTCACAAATGAACAGATCAGATTCTCTGAAAACTTCTGTCCTGGCTTTTTTCTGATTGTTTGTCCACATTCTTGTGTTTGTTTGACAATGAAATAGTGCGTATATGTTGTGCTGTAAATTCCCTCTGTTTGTCTGGTTTCCCCCTCATTAGCGAGAGAGAGTTAACGTTAGCACAAGTGTCCTGCACTGGACCGTGAGATTAGTAATTAACGCCGAGTCTAACGAAGGGAGGAAAAACAACACCTCGACAAAGTCCAACCATCAAGCAGCCAGACCTGCTGACAGAGACAAACTTATCCACTGACACTTCCAAACTCTGCCGGGGCTACACATGCGCATGGGGGAGAGAGTGTGTATGTGTGCAAGAATTTGTGTGTTTTTTTTATGCACATTTTCTATGGAGCAAAAATAGAGCAGAAAAACAGAGGAGTGAAATCCAAAAACTAAATGCTTCTCTGGGGGTTCTCCATTTCCAACTTGAACTTAAATTTGAATTCAAACACAGTATCAGCTTTTCGTTCAATCACAAGTCTAACGAAGGGAGGAAAAACAACACCTCGACAAAGTCCAACCATCAAGCAGCCAGACCTGCTGACAGAGACAAACTTATCCACTGACACTTCCAAACTCTGCCGGGGCTACACATGCGCATGGGGGAGAGAGTGTGTATGTGTGCAAGAATTTGTGTGTTTTTTTTATGCACATTTTCTATGGAGCAAAAATAGAGCAGAAAAACAGAGGAGTGAAATCCAAAAACGAAATGCTTCTCTGGGGGTTCTCCGTTTCCAACTTGAACTTAAATTTGAATTCAAACACAGTATCAGCTTTTCGTTCAATCACAAACTCCGATCTGTCAATCATGGGGAACCACTTCCCCCCGGCCAATCGGCCTCCTCCAACCCTTCACTGTCTGGCTTACAGAAATCCCAGAAATCCAAGCGGATGGAAGCTTCGCGTGGTTAATGATGTCACAGGCTGATCCATTCCTGTGTCCGCTACGCTCCTGCTCAAATCCTTCACAATTCCCATATGTGCTCCATGATAAGTCCCATCATGCCTTTCTTCTGACCCTCCTCGACCCCGTTCTTCATTTCGGCCTGTCTCATCCTGAGCCTGGATTTGGGCAGACTGGGGGCGGGTTTAGGAGGGTTAATAGGAAGCTAAGTGGGAGGAAATGAAGGGAGAAGGAGGAGACATTCAACTCAGCTTGAAAAACAAGACATTTTCAATAGAAGCATCAAAAAGAACAGGAAATGTCCTCTCTTCCATTCTGAACTGAGAATCCTTGTATTAATGTAAGCCCCCATTTGGGGTGTAATAGCAGGGGGAAGGAGGCTCATTAGACATTAGATATACTGGTGCGGTGCCCAGAGCCTGACCTTTTGATGAGGTTACAAGTGACCTCATCACAGGGTTTTGTTTTAATTCAAAAGACAACATTGTCAACACCAAGAGTAGTTCAGGTTCAGGTTGGAAATGAAAGCATTCGTGTGTTTGTGTTTGTTTGTGTTCCGAGACCCACGTTAGCCTCCACCTGCCCCATCACAGGAGGACCGAGAGAGAGGGAGGTGTGTGTCTGTAAATAATTAATAATAAGTAGATTTCAATAGACTGAACCCGTCCCTCCTGATGAGTGACCTGTCAATCAGTGGGGGGACCGCTCTCTCACTGGACGGGTGGGTGCCGATGGTGGGTAGGGTGTAGGCGATGGAAGAAGTGGGACGACAGAGAGAAGAAGGCAGGATGGAGAGATAGAAAGGGTGGGGGACTGGTAGTGCTCCCCTCTCCCTCCACAACCTCCATTCACCTGGAGAGACTCATGCGTTGCATTAACTCCTCAGACCTCGGGGACGTCAAACCCAAAATGCGGCTGGAGCGGAACGCAGTGAACCCGGGCCGTGACGAGCGGCTGAATTAGGGGAGCAAAGTGGCTAAAAAGCTCTGAAGAAATTGCTGACGGAGGCAGTTGTTAGGATCAACTCTCTCAGGTGGCTGCCGGTTTCAGTCCGTTCCTTCCAGGCCTCCCCAAGTCTGTAAACTCTGTGTGTTTGTGTACAGTGTGTGTGTGGGTGGGTGTGCGTGTGTGTGGATGTGGGTGGGGAGGCGAGGCTGATAATGGCAGCAGCGACCGGCCGTCTCCATCAGGCCAAATGCGCCTCAGCTGTCAGCTGTGGTAGAGCTGAACTGAGTTTCGGCGAGAATAACACAGAACGACATCCTGTTTGCTTCAGTTTAATCCTAATCTAATCTGACGGGACTGCATTTGGGGAAATTTTGCCTCCGCGAAAAAACTTGTTGTACATTTGTTCATTGTGTCAGACGACGCGGTAAAATCAGTGTTTAAAGTCTGCTCCTTAGGCACCAAGTCCCCTTGGAGGGAAGCTACAGTCTGAAACCTCTTTTCCACTCACTTCAATGGACTTTTGGTGGCAGTAGTCAGTATCCAGGTGTGTCAATCAAAAGTCCAGTCTCAGAGAACGGGTCATTGTTGCTGAGGTCAGGGTGGTGGATGGACAGGTTGCAGCAGTAGTAAGAGGCACAGCGGTTGTTCTGCGGCACCCTCGTTAAATGATTCTTTTTTTTAAGACTGAAATAATTTGTTTCTTTTTCCACATATAGGCGGTGTTGTCCAGGTCAGTCCTGCGACAGCTGGATATACCCATGGTTTGGGTGCATCGATGGGTGGTGCAGTGATGGTTGAATAAGTGGCCAGACAGATGTGCTGACAGGAAATGTGGAGCACCACGCTGAAAACAACACGCGTGTACATGACTGGGCTTTTGACTGTCGTTGCCTCACAGCAACAAATGTACTACACTCATTCAACATGTATTGACTTGAGTGCTTCTCTACTGCCCCTCTGCTCTTCCCCTCCACCACGTGCACACGCACACACACAGGGCGTGGTGTGTCGCTGATATAAATTTTTCACTGCTGTGATCTGTGCTGTAAGTGGCGGAACCCTCGACTCCTCTCCCAGTCATCTCTGCTGGGAGCCTCTCCACACACACATGTGAAACACTGCTAACAGCTACCCAGGGAGGATGATTGGGTGTGTGTCTGTTCATGAATGCATGTATGACTGTGTGTGTATGCCCGTACCTTTATTTCCTATAGTACGGGCATGAGGTAGTATTGCATTTCTTTCTTTTGAAAAGAAAAAAGAGCATTTGTCTTTTCTTTTCTCTTAAATGTCTTTGTGATAGGTCAAATATTTATAGGAAAGACGGAATAATGTGAAGCAGTGTGAAGTGGACACATGCTCCTGTTTTGGGTGTATGAGCACATTCTTTCAAGTGAGTGGAGCTGGGCGGTCCTCTGTGTGTCCTTGACAGTCCTATTGAAAAATTAAACTCTCTATCCTCTCGTCACCCCTCCGGGAACCCTCCTCCTTCTTCCCTTCCTCAGCTCCCGGTGCACCCGTTTCTCCTGTCAACCCCTCTTAAGCACTATGAGGGGTTAGAGGTCAAGTGACAAGGATTCCCCGCCTGTGCTTCCCTTTGAGGTTTCAGGAACCTGTTCTGTATTGAAACATGAGACAAAACATGTTTTATTTTTAATAAATTCTATGTGCAATTTTTTCACCGAAAAACATTTATTAAAAGGAGGTTGTTTTTTAAAGAATGTTACCCACATATATATACCCAAGACTTCTATCCATATATATATATATATACATATGTGTATAAACATACATATATACATACCGCGATAACACATTACATAGTCAAATGACTGACCAGAAAAACAGGCCCTTGAAATGCTTCCCTTGAACATAACAATGCGGTTGAACTTAATTACTAAATGTAAGTTGGCAAAGGTTGTGTCCTGTCTTTTTGAACTCTTAGCACTTCTATTGTAAAGAGAAAACCTTACAACACACATTTTTGGCCGAACTCTTTAACTTATATGCTTGTGTTGACAAAATGAACTAAATGCCACTAATTAAAAAAATCCTCCTCCAAAACACCCTGATTACATTTGTTATATCAGCCTGGAAAAACATGGATGCACCGTAAAGCTCCAGCACCGGATGTGTTATGTTGAAATAATAATTATTAGTAGTATTCTTGTGAGGGGGGGGGTTCACTCCTTAGAGGCTTTCGGCATGGGTTTGGGGTCAGAAGTGTTTAGAGACTGATGCTCCCTGATGCTCTCCCTGCTCTGATTTTATTGACATCACTTATTCATGGCCCCACTGTCTCACACAGGTTCCTTTAAAAACTATTGTCACTACACGCAGTTTGAGTGCTACTGATCTCACCCTGTTATATGCAGCGTGTGTTGCTGTGTAAGTGTTTGTCCAAGCCTCACAGATGGTAACTCCTCTTTTAATCAGAGCTCAGTTCACTGTTCATGGCCCAGTCTCCCCGTATGCTTGTGTGTGTGTGAGTAGTGGGATATTTGTGTAGCGTGGTCAAATATTGGACATGACAACAGACAGCAGGTCAATATCCGTCAATGCACTCTTTGTATCATCCATCACTTCTTCATCACCTCTTTGTTTGCTTTTTGTATCGTCACACTATGCACAGAAACATAATCTTTATCTAAATGATTGTTTTGTTCCTTATCTCCAAACAAAAGCTTAAAGATGAAGGCTGAGGGGTTGATTGTGGACTTTAGTCAGTCTCACATGATATCCTTTTCTTTCTCCCCTGAAATCTGGGTCTCCAGCAGCCTCTTGCTAAGCTGACTGGAGTGGTCCTCTTGATCCTGTGGAAGCTGTTTGAAGAGTTTTCTGTGTGTCTGACCGCTCTGAATGACAGCCGCGCTTTGCTGGCCGGTCGCTGCCCTGAATCCCCCAGCTTTGGGCCTCTGCAGCCGGCTCTCATCCAGGCCTGATCCCACAGAGGAGAGCCGCAACGCCGTCAGGATGGATTTGACAGTCCTCCCTCATCCCAGGGATGTCCAAAGCGCTTTCACACCGGCTGACCAGACCCCTTCCCACCCTTGCTCCCCTTTGCCCGGGCCAACTGGAGTGTCACTGGAGTGTCTCTACTGGCATGTATGAGTGTGTGTGTGTGTGTGTGTGTGTGTGTGTGTGTTGCTTGATTACAATTTGTTAGGTTAGGTTTTCAGCGTTGTATGTTTGTTGCTGTGGTTGTTAGTAAGTTAATAGTGAAATGCTGAAAGGATAGTTCACAGATTTTGGTGACACTTGGTGGCAATAGGTCAAGGAACCAGAGTTGTTCAAATACATGCCATCCCCATATGCTTAATTATACTGCACCTTCTCAAAAGACTAAACTTCTCCATTTGCGGACCAGTAGAGAGTGCAATGTCTAGTATGGCAACGTCTACAACATTTTCATCTCCTTAAATTTTGTGGGGCCCACAGTATTGCAAATGACATATTGAAACTGGACAACCCATCCTCCTTTATTTAGATTAATTTTATATTTTTCATCACCTGCTTTTACAGACACGTCAGGCAGCTTAGCGGTCCTTCAGGTAGGAAGCAGTTTGTACAGTTAACAATGACAGCCTGCAGTGTACAGTTGATGAATTGTGTAAAAGGTGCGATGCAGATGAATATGAGTAAGAGTAACACAAGCGAATATGCAAATGTGTTTATAAGGGAATTTTAATAAGGTGTGGGTGGACATTGTGCATCACCTAGCTAGCACCAAGCCAGTGAAAGAACCACCTCTACCTAACCTGATGGAATGAGAGTTGTGTGAATGTGCAGAATAGCAAGTATGACAGAAGAAGAAGAGTAATAGTGTAAGCACATTTTATTTGTGTATGTGAATTCTGGTTCAATGTCCATCTTTCAATATGAACTCATATTTCTTCCTGCAGGCATTTGATTAGATTACATTTTCTTGTGAAGCAGGTTTTTTAAATCTTTTTTTTAATGTTATACATTACTCACCATATTTTGGCCATATGTAGTTGAGCTAACACTGCAGGTTTTGTTATGTTATTTGGAGGTATTTGTTCAATTTTTGGTGTATTTGCCTGTATGGAAATGGTTACTTCACCCATAACTATAAAAAAACAAAAAACATTCAACACACTAATGGAATTTCATTCACCTCTTTTTTAGGATGGGATGTGATACAATTTACAGTGCTTTTTGGGTGAACCAATCCCTTGAAGATGATTGAAAGACATGGGGCAAGGTTCTTTATTGGTGCGACTGTTCACCACTGGATCATTATTTAGTGTGCACATGTGTCTTGAGACAGACAGGACATTGACTGGGTCAGGAAGTGGCTAGAGTGTGTAGACAGAGGGGTGGGATCTGAGCTTCATTGATAAACCTCTTTCTGTCCCAGACAAGGAAGGAAGCAATGCAGGCTGCAGGGGGGGGAGACATGATGGATCCAGTATTGGGACGGGAGTCCAGCCACTGCCAGCCATTGATCAGGATCCCAATCAATCAGGAAACCATTGAGCAGCCTCGTCCAAAAATAGAGCGAAAAAGCACCTGAAAGTGAGCAGAGAACAGGGTCAGCCTTGAGTCACAGCTGACCGCCCAGAGACACCGTCCCTTGCGCTGATCGCCTGGGGGCAGGAAGTGGATCAGAGCGCTGCTGTTAACCTAAGAGTTGTGTTTCATCATAGAGTTTACAGGTTTACGCCACTTGACCTCTGACCCTCAAACGTTATTGACATGTTTCCTTGTTCATGGGTCAAATCCTCCTCCCCTGAGCCACAGATCTTGAAGCTTAATGCAAGCGGTCGAACCGGCTCAAGAGTCAGACGTGTGATGAAGGAAAACCCATTTCTTTTATTAGAAAGCTGCAACTGATCAGTGAAGCACATTACAGCGTAATTTAGTAGCAATAAGAGGAAGAAAAGTGTTCAATGGCTACTTTCCAGTAAATGTAGTGACTTTAATTAGTTTTCATTTTTTTGCTGTTTCCTGAATATCACAGTATTTATTTTTGTAATTTATGGTCTTCTGCTTCCATAAATACAACTTGTGTGATTTTCACTTTATAGACCAGATTTCTAGAGTAGAGAGATGGAGAAAAGCTTTGACACAGGCGCCCGCAAATTCCATACCTGTGTTATACTGGGGAAAATAAAATGATCTCCTGAAGTAAAATATCACTTTAAGCTGCTTCACTCCGTTTGGGTTGCCAGCGAGCTACTGGTGGTGCCAAACTGGAGTAAATCTTCTTTGGTTTGTGTGTTGAAGGCTCAGCGAGAGGAGGGGGAGGCTGGAGGAGGACAGATGGGGGAGGTGGAGGAGGAGAAGGGCCGAGCGAGGCCGGCGAGAAGACGCCTCAGTCCTGGCCACGGGAGATAAGTGTCTGTCCCCCACAGCCTCATACACCAGAGCCTGAGAATATGTACAGTATGTATATGATATGGAGATGCACCCACACAATCCAGATATTCTGCTGCAAGAGGTTTACACAGACCTCACATCCTGGTAAAAAAAACTTGAAAACACAATCACGCACACACGCTCACACACACGCGCACACACACGCACACACACGCACACACAGGGAAACCCATTTTTACACACATAAACATATCCAAAGATAGCATTTAATGTGGGGAGGAAAGCGTGCATCCGACAGTGAGTGTGTGGAGAATTGGCCTGACTAAGCTCTGAATTTACATGGCTAAGCAAAGTTGTTAACCCTGAGAGGCAGGGCCAGAGCGGGAGCTAATGGGATTTCTCTGTTAATGAAATTTATGAAAGAGACTGAGAGAAAGAGAGAGGCGAAGAGAGGGGTAGAAAGCAGAGACGGGATGGGAAGATAGAGGAAGTAGGGGAGGAAAGGCCGGTGCAGATCCTGCACACAGCTTCCCGCGGCAGGAGCAGAGTGATAGAGCGTACATTTCCATGCGTATTCTGAATGGACACGACAAAATCCCGGGACAGATTCCACACCCTCACCAACTTAACCAAACAAAGCTTACAACTAGATCAGAACAGACAAAATCATTAAGGAATACAGAAAGCATATGCCTCTGAGGTTTGTAAAGCTTTAAAACACAATCCTTTGCCATTTGCTTTGGACACTGATTCAACACGTTGCTGAAACGTACGAAACTTAAAAAATAATATTTGTTTTCAATGAAAATTATGTAATGCATCTTTTGTGGCCTAAGGAAGGTGTAAGTCCTATACACGGACCTTTCGTATGGAAAACAGGAGCCGTAACGACAAGTCTGAAACAACTGCAGTGATAGGGGGATCCTAAGATGCTTTGCACAAAGAGTCGGGAGACTTAGAGCTTTAAGTCGATGAATAATTTATCAAGGTTGCATGAAGATTAAGTCCAGTGCAGACCAAAATGCACCTAAAACAGCGTTACCAAGGCCCACATGTGCAAAGGTGTATTTTAGGAGATTGACGCAGGGGTTGAGCAGCAACTTGCCATGTGCTAATCATTTTTATGTAGAATTGAAGTAAACACACACACAGGTTGGCTCTCAGGGCGGAGCGTCAGCTGACCGGCTGCTGAATGAAGGCCTGAAGATTCATTATTTCATGGCCCATGGATGGCCTACCCTTTGAGTTAAACGCCACTCAAACTTGTAAAAGCTTGGAGTGTGGAGCTACACAAAGTGTCAGGTTTGTGAGTGGGCAAAAGATTGTGATGAGCGAGGGAGAAAAAAAGGAGGCAAGTGTTGAAGTAAGTGATGGCGCGCGCGTGTGTGCTGATAGTGGAGGAAATTACTCTCGCGTCTGCACCTCCCTCGGTGCAAACACACACAAACACCTTTTCCTGGGTTTGGTTTTCGGTTTTAGTTAGATGCTGAGGCAGATTTCTTCATACGCCCATCCTGACACTCCCCCTCCCTCTCCCCTCATCACCACCACTAACGCACACACACATATGCAGCCAGCACGCATAATACACCCCCGCCCCTCCCAGCCCCACCACCACCTCACCTCTTCCCCTCTCTCGCCCTCCGAACCCGGCACAGTCAGCATCGGCGTGGCGACGCCAATCGATGCTCCGCGCCCCGCTGAGCGTGTCCGCGCGAGGCCGAGCGAAGGGCCCCTCCGCGGGGGATTGTGGGAAATCTGATTTATGATGCCCGCGGTGTTGCTGACCACTAACTTTTGCTCCCTCTCTCTTAGTCTTTGCCTTTGTCTCTCCATCTGTCTCCCACCGGCGCTCTCTTTTCTCCGTGACTTACCTGTTTAGCTCTCTCTTTCCGCAGAACGCTGTCTCCTTATCATAATGAGAGCGAAGCATGCAGTATGTGAGAAAGCTACCCCACAATGGGTGCAACGGGCCTGGAATTTGGACAGAAGGGAGTGACACAGAGATGAGAAGGGGTTTGTCAAGGAGGACAGGTTGAAATATAGGCAGAGAGAGGAAAGAAGATTCCATTTCATAGGGATCTGCTCGCTTAAGGAGGAGGATGTAGGAAGGATTTTCACGGGTGCTTTGGTACTCAGCCTCACTCATCTGCTGTTTCTCTGCCCTGGCACTTTAGGTGACGTTTTTTAACCACCGAGTGTGCACACACACTTTAATCAGTCCATCCCTGTTGTATATTGTTATATCACACGTCTCCTATCTTGGTATCCCGCAGCTTGCCGATGAAAAAGTTACCGGATTGCAGCAGTCGTGCATGGTTTTTGTCCCAGTCAAGTCAGGACACTTGCAGAGATACTTAAGACACACATACTGTAGATGGCTCTATAGTCAGGTTTTAAAGACAGCAGTGCAGGGCGGGAGGTTAAATAGTGGGTGGGGTACTAATCTGCGGCACAGGGCCCAGAATAGAAAATATACAGTCATGTTTGGTTTTTAACTACTAACCCAGGGGTCTGGAACAGGAGATGAGGACTTTAGAGCTGTAACTTAGTCCCAAAGCATGCTCAACAAGCACTTAAAGCAATTAAAACAGATAAGTGTACAAAATCATCCCATCAAGCTGTGTAGACAGTGCAGCGTGAGGCATAGTGACACTCAGGCTATGTGAATGTATGTCCGTGGGGGCGGGGGGGGGGCTCCCCGCCCCTGCTGTGTGTGATGCAGGCTCCTCCCCAGGACGTTCATTCCCTATCTCCTCCACATCAAGTACACAGTAAATTAGAAAGTTAACGCACTGATGGGGCGGAAGATTACCTTGCTCGGCTGTTGTCTCAGTGTGTGTGTCTGTGGGAGTGCTGTGGTTGTGTGTGTGTGTATCAGCAGTAAAAGCAGCTACCTAAACAGCAGGAGATATGCATTATACTAATGTGTGATTAAACACATCCATCCATGGGATTGGTTGATTTATCTGCATTGACAGTGGTAACTGGTGGGTTTTGTAGATCAATCACGAGGCAGTTGGGAGGGTGGGTCGGTGATACATGCTTGTAAGCACAGTATGCCTTATTATTGTAATTTCTTTAAATGAAGGGGGCCTTAAGTTCTCTCTCTGTCTCCAGGTAAAGATTTAACTACTACTTACGGTTTTGAACAATATTCTGGTTGTAAAACCCCAGTTACTCCAGTTTTGTACTTAAATGTTGCATATCCCAAATCCATTACGATAAATTACTTGCAATTACCCGCATCAACACATACTAAATCTGAAGCAAGGTACTATTGTAATGAAAATAAAAGTTCACACATTGCACTCAAGGAGCAGAACAATTTGGGCACAGTAGCTTATGTTTGACCTTATGACAGCTTTTTGTGGACGAGATAGAACATAGAAACGTTGAAGTCTTAAGGCGGTTCTTACCACTTCATTTGGTGGTCTAAATCAATTTGTAAACTTGCAGTGGGTGCAGGTTTTTTTTTCGGTCTGCACCACGGGTGTTCATTTGGACCAAAGCTGATGCAAAAATGGCTGTAGAGCTCAGATGAAAAACGGTCATCTTAAAAGCTTGAATTTTGAAAATCTCAATTGAGGTCTGTTAGATTTGGCTGCCTCTGTGTAAAACAGGCAAAACACATAAGCGTTTCACTGTGAGATAGATTGCACAGTTCAGAAAAGCCATGGCATGATGCAGTTTGCTTACCACTGCCGTGTAAACTGCGAGAACCTTGTCATCTCTCAGAGGAAGGCTCATTTAATGGTTTGAGTTTCATGTCTCGCTTCGTTCTATAATCACTGTTAAGAGACGATGTATATTTAATATCTCATCTTGCTGCGGTGATGAGGTGGCATGTTTTGAAACACTGGTTTCATAACTATATCAATACCTCATCTCTTTTTCATGCCATTGATGGTCGTCTCCCTTCAGAGGCAACATCCGCCCCGGAGGCGAGTAGAAGCACTTAGCTCGGCTTATTTCAATAACTGATTGAAATCTGCTGCTTTGCTTTATTAGGACATCACCACTCATCAACAACAACACCGACATAAAGTAGTAAAGCATGTAAACACACACACACCCACGCACTCACGCATATATACATATATATGGATTTTACAGGGCATTAGGTTGATGGGCATGACGCAGATTTGCAGATGTCAGTTTTTGGTCCGAGCACGGACTCACCTTTGTCATGTTTGTGTTTTACTTGTGTAGTCGTTTATTGAATGTGCAGAGGGGAAAGTTTGTTTTCATAGGCTCCAATTTGAGACTAAGTAGTTGTGACATCTCCGCTACCCACAATCCCCTGCGGGAGGAGCTGGCTGTTAGCTGTATTTCCCCGGTGGCGGCTCGGGCTTGGGCTTTACGATGTGTTACAGCAATTAGATCTCAATTAGCTCAGGGGTAAACACACACACACACACACACACACACACACAGCGAGAGAGACACGGAGAGCTGTTAGCAGATGTAAAAAGAAAAAAAAACAAAGAGGGCCTGTCCTCTCCAGGGCCTTGTTTGAACCGCTGCGTCCCCCGTGCATGTGCTGTGGTCCTGTGGGCCGGATTCAATCTACAGCACGCACAAGCGCAAACACCAAGCCGGAAAGCACAACAGGGACGACAAACGCACAAAACGAAACCATGGTGATGCGTCGAGTCATGCAGGTGCCTTCATTTTTGAAGGGAAATGTCAGTGAGTGTTGAGCTTAGGTCCATCTTCTTCACCCACTCTCCTGACCCCCGTACGTCCCCCGTACGTCCCCCGTGCTCCTTCTTCTACTCATCCTAGCGTTCCTTCCATGCTCTCTGTCCTGTCTCTTCCTTTCTTCTCGCCTCCCTTTCTCATTCCACCTGAACTGTCTTTGTTTCGCCTCTGTTTATTCTTTTGTTCTCTCTTTTCATCCTTTTTTTCTGCCCCACCCATGTTCGTCTCGGCTCTCCTCGTCCATACTCAGTCTACCTGACCCTGTGTCCTCTCCCCTTCCTTTTCTCCCATCTTGCGTCCCCCTCTCAAAGTCATACCTCTCCTTCTTCCCCTCCTTCTTCACCTCTATTTTTTGCTTTTGTTTTCTTTCTCTTTTCTATCTCTCTCCTCCTCTTTCTGACCACTTCATACCTATCATTTCTCTCCACTGCCTCTCCAAACCACTCTTGTTTTCTCCCTATGTGCCTGTCCCATCTCATTTTCTTCTCCTCCCCGCTTCCTTCTCTCCATCCTTTCCCCCCCATTCTCCTCCTCCCCTTCTCCCTCTCCCCATCTCCTCATCTCTCCTCCGCTTTCCTCTCCACTCCACCGGGTCGCTGTGCTTGTCGCGGGTGATAATCCGTGTCACGGCGGCTGATTGGGGATTAGGACTAGCAGTTTATTCACGGCAGGGAGAATGATACAGCGCTTAGTGGCACCGGCTCCCGCGGCAGCCGCTCTCTGCTGAATTAGCAACATGTTTGAATGAGATAAAAGGGACAGCTTACCCCACCGCACTTCACCACCTAATCCCTATACAGCTGTGAAATGAGCCGGGCCAGCCGCTCCACACCTACACCCAAACTGGACGTCTCTTTCTCTGTCACACACACACACTGTTTATACTGTACCTGCCTGCTCACACCCACGCACACACACACACACACACACACATGCACCTACCCACACACACACCTACCCTAACACACACACACCCACCTCCCCACCCACACACAGTGGACATTCCAGGATAGAGAGCCCCCAGAGAGCCCATACCCCCACCAAGCATGCAGAATCCTTTCAATGGGTTCTTTTAATATAAGAACATTTTACCTTGATCCCGAACTGCCTCGAAACACACACACAATCATAGACAATTATGTTGATCAGCTGACTTTTTTCTGACAGTTCCTAAATGCTGCCAGATAATGTTAGCGTTTTATGCCAGGGTGAACTGTGCAAAATCTCAAGTGAGTCATTGCTATGTCGGCCAGGATGTATAGGCAGCAATTACACAACATGAGTCAGCTAACAATTAATATTTGGCTGCCAGATATGGGAAACAATATTGAATTGATATTGAAGATTGATTTAAATGGAATGTACCGAATGTTATGTTGTGTCATATTTATTTATTTTTTTCATAAAAATGTAAACATTTGAAAAAGTAGGCTCTGTAGAGAAAAGTAAATTACAGTTATTTTCCTATGTTAAATATAGCAGTTCAAGTAAATGTCAGGAAGTATGGAGAGTTCGCTCAGACTTTAATTAGTGTGGCCAACGTGGTCTCTGCTTCGTGTATTTTCATTCACATCTATTCACTTTCCGTTTTATTGTGTACTTACCTCTTGTCTCTCGTTCCAGACCCCTTTACTTCCTGCCTTTGAGTGTTTTCACTCCATCGTGAACGTTTGCACAGCCCTTGATTGTCTTCTGATTATCCATACTCTTGTGCTTTAGTCATGTTTCCATTTTAGCAAAGGGAAGTTGATTAATAGCTTTGTTCATTTGTGTATATGTATTTGTCACAATAGAGTAACTTTTCTATTTTACACTGTGCTTTGAGCCGTGTGTTCGTGAGTTCAGCCTTCCTCTTGTGTGCTATTGCGGTTAAGCAGCATGGTGATAAACTTATCATGGCAACAAGTAGCAGTAGTTGTGTTAATTGTTTTGCCTTTTGATGTCATTGTTGATGTGATGTGCGCTTCCTTCTAGTGGAGGGTGTCTGTAGGGGCTGTTTCAACCTCTGCTCAACAGATTCATACTGTGACAGGTCTGACGGAACTTTATTGTCCAGCAATCCAATAGAATTCTGTAAATCCACAGTTAAGCATTGGAAAAGTCAGAGAGCAGCAAAGATGATGAAGCATGGCCAGAAAGTAGGAATGTGACACAGGAGACGATAACTAAGTGGCCACCGTGGTGACTGTAGATGCAAATTAATGAATAATGCACTTACTAAAATCTATTTAAAAACATTTTGACCTAAGCAAGGATCTCCAAATCGACACTCTCCCAGACAGTGATGCGCAGCTGATGTGTTAAAGCCCTAAACATAGCCCCCAACTCCCCAACACAATTCAGAACAATTCGAAAAACAACATGGAGACAAACTGTGGTCCATTTTGTTAATGGTTTAGGCCAGAAGGGATTGGCCATCTCGACCAATAAGCGCGGCCGTATATCTCACTTCATTTGGCTAGTGTTGTGTCAGCAAAATAAGGCTGGGAAATAATAATGTGTGGCTATCTACATATGGAGAAGTAATGAAGGAGAGAGGGATGGTGTGGAAGGAGGAGATGTGAGCACAGGAGAGGAGAATTACAGCTGATATTAGAACTGGGGGATTTGCAGGCATCTCTCTAATACGGCGAGGTGAATGGAGCAAAGCAAGCATTATACTCCTGACTGTTAAACAGTAATATTCTGCACTTATGTTTAATATGTACTATTTTAATACTTCTCCATATTGGCCTCTCGTAAATTCCATCAGTATTCGTTCACCAGTTGCCAACTTTGCATAATGTCATATTTTATATTTGACCCTGACTGGTTGGGGCAGAGTTGCTGTACATTTCATTATAGAAATAAACCTAAAAGTCACCTGACTTTTGTCACCAGTTGACGAACAACAGGCAGGTAGAGCTCCCAGACGTTGGGTTTCACCATCCTTTTTTCTTTTTTTTTCACCACAACTGCTTTTATCCACAAGGATCGGAAAAAAGGAGATGCAGAGGGTATTTTTAACTAAGCTTAACATATATTTAATGAAAACCATGTAACACCTCTGATTGATCGTTTTTTAGTGATAAACACATTGCTTCTCAGATACAAAGAGGAACAAAAACCTCTCCATCAAAAAGAAATGTTGACAAGACACTTGACTTCTTATTCATGACTAGTTTTTTCTCAGTAGAGTGTATTCTTATATTACAAATATTGTTCCGTTACCTAGAGTGGTTTTGTTTTGAACTTTGTATATAGCGCAATGTTTTAAGATAAGAGAATTTTAAGTTAGAGTTGTACAAGTTTTTCAGTAAAGACATTTTGATTTTCCTGAACTAACGGTTGCATTTGAATCGTGCGCCCCAAGACAGCTTCATAACATATAAGAGGTTACTCTAGTTCATGCATGGAAAACATTTGTTTTAGCCATGTCATTAATTTATTTAAGTTTTGATATATTTATATCCAAAATTGATTGAATGGGCCAATCAACATTAAAACATTTCTTATCTCCCAGTTTTAAAACGCATCAAATGCCTAAACCCATATTCTAACTTTTTCGATAGCATATCGGTATTTTGTCTTCATGTTAACCTGTTTTTGTGGCTAAACCTCACTCAGGGGCTTTCACCATTTTGCATTTAAAGTTTGTAGAGCTGTCGATGGCTTAGCTTGTTGAGCTGAAAGTTACATCAACATTGTTAAGGTGTAATTCACATTCCATGCTATTGGCAATCGTAAATGGAAATCAATATCCTTGTCAGTTCCCTTCGGAGCTTACTTTATTTGAAAATGCGGAATCACATAGCTTTAACATCTTCAGTGTCTTTAACTTCAATAGCTGTGAAACATTTTGTGCAGGTGTAACCACATTCACCTTACATTATGTACACATTAACTGGAGCCACACTTTCTGGCACCTGGCCTTTAGGTGGAACTGCAGATACAAAAGCAATTCCAAGAAAGTTCTCAACAATATTTCAATATTCAGAGTACTTTGTGTTAGCTGAAGGGTGAGGATTTCAGTGGCAATGCCACAGAGAATTATTATTTTTTAAGATTTTAAGTGTCTTTTAGGTCATCGTTTTTGTTCAGCAACGACAATGCTACTATTCTAATCCACTGTCATCAGCATCTTTTGCAGGCTGTTATTTTTAGAAGCTTTGATGAGACCACTGAACAGCACTTCCATAGTACCAAGAAACACATTGATAATGTTAGTCAGAACCCTTATCTGTCACTGTGTTTGTTCTGCATGATTCAAATCAAAGCGCAGATGTGAAAACATTTAAACATTGGCAGTAGCATGCTTCTTCTTCTTGTTGTCTAAGGGCTCAGAGGCCATGTCAGTGTCACCTCTGTGTGCCACCGCCTCCGTCATCTTTGGTTACCAACGGATAAGCACTTTTCCCCTGATTGGTTTAGCCAGTGTCTCTTAATATCATATTGATGATAATTTCCCTGTAATGCGCCATTTGCACTAATTGTGATGCAGGGAGTGAGTAATGGCATGTGACTGCAGCCGCTCCCAAGCCACTCCTCAACACTTAATCTCCTGATTGTCCCAGAGAGACGAAACGTGACAGGATCGCCATAAACAACCTGCTTCCCCCTCGAACCACACACACACACACACACACACATGCACGTACACACACACACGCAAACACACAGACCAACCAACCGCAACCCCTCCTCTGCTCGAACTGACCTCTGTGCTACCTTACATCTCCCTCCCTCCTCCTTATTTCCCATCTCATTCTCTTTTTGAATGAGTCTAGTAGTAGTATTTTTTGAAAGATGATTAATTTGTGAATCAAGAAGTGTAAGGCAGAGACCGCTTTGGCAAAGTGGGCACATGTTCAGGGCTGTGGGGCCAATGGGGGGGACCTTGGCCTTCAGATTTACAGAAGTAAAGTATTTTAGTTTTTAGTATTATAATAAATGTGATTATGAAATGTAAAGGTAATGTTGTAACGATGAAGGGGCGCCAAAACGTAAATTTTGCTCATAATAAAGAAAAGCGTGCCCTAGCAGGTCAGCCAGTAGCAGGTGAACCGATTCAATTCACGTCTTCATCAGACCTGAAGGACAGCACATTCCTCCATAGAAATTTGTCAAAACAATGTTTGGTTCTAGTAAACATTTCTAAATGAATACATTGTGTCACGAGCTAAGACTGTCTCTTATGTGGCCTGTCAGGAATTTGAGGGAAGTAATATGCTTGGGAATTGTAGGTTGTCCTGAGGCACGCGCAGTGCATGAACTCTGCTCAGACACCATTAGACTGAATTTAACTTTGATGCACCCCAACTCAGCACCAGCCACACCAGATTTCACTCAATAGGAACCTAAAGGACCTGTGGAGAATTCTTTGTGTGCGACATGTAAGATAAACTAAATTGATCCTAATTATCGTTATGGAACATGTAACCAGAAATACAGTCTGCCTCTTCTTACCAGACACATATAACTAGATATATATTCTAATACCTCTTAGGCAAATTGAATCATATAGTTGGCCACAACAGTTTAACCTTTGAACAATGAATTACTGCATGTCTGTACTCCATATGCAAATAATTTACATCATTTAAATTCACTCTTTTTCGTACCTTTCGTCATGTCACTTAATCCTCCTCTACCTTAGAGCAGTTTATTTATTTATTGCACACAGACAATAAATCTGCAATCATACATGACAGTGGACCAGCTGAGTTATCTAAGCTTTGGGTGTGAAATCAATGTAGGTGGCCCATCTCCAGCCCCGCAGGAGGGAGAACAGCAGACCTCAACAGAGTGAAGGCGGCAGGAGAATGGGAAACTGGAGAAATTATGATAATAATCATGGATGTATATAATTCTGTCGGTCATAGTTTGAATTACAGACCAATGGACACTTTTGCCACTCTTTATAAATGAATACAAACAAAAAGGAAGAAATGTGATGTTGATATATGATGGCTATTTTCTTTCATTGGATTGTTTTCCTTCTTTCTGAGCTGGAAAACAGGATGAGCTGCTGGTTGGGGGTGTAAAATGGAGTGACAAGGGTTGAGTAAGGCACTGTTAAACCCAGGGGAGGACCAGAGCATCGGACCTGAATCCCAGGCTATCTCATTGTTCCCCGTCCGGCTGTAATTTAGGAGGAAAGCGGCGTCAAAGCGCCCATAAATCCTCCGTGTGCCGAAAGCACCCCAATCTCAATCTGTCAGCGAGACACTGGTCAGCCGGTAAATACCCATCGCCTGCTCTTCTTCATGTGATCACACACGGGAACACATACACACAAACACAGTTTTGTTTGTGTGCATGTGCATCTACTTTTGTAGTTCTACATGAGGACGCAGCTCCTGCTGAAGAGGCAATTTTGCAAGATGAGTGCTAAATGCACAGATGTGCGTGTGCACTCGCACAGCACACTGTCGAGCATATGCTAAGGTTACCGCGCAGGCATCTTCACAGCACTGGCCTGTAACGAACAAGATTGAGAATGAGCATTGAGTTTCAACCAGTAAAAATATTGGACTGATTTAAAAATGACAAATAGTCCTAAAAAACTACTTTAAATTGCAACACTTAAAGTTGCAAAAAATTAAAAGTCCTCATTATTATTTTTTGAAATAAAAGTAAACTTTGTAGCCTTTTAGTAAACACATTTTTTTTTCAACCATTTAGCGATGCTGAACAATGAAAAGAAGGGTTGATGGATAAGGTAAGCGGGAAAGGCAGAAGAAAGACATTGTACATGTATTATGTATTATTATCAAGTATTATCACAAGACATGGTACGAATTCTACTTTTTAAGGATGGTGTTATATCATTTCAATTCTCACATACCTTTGCACAACTCCAGCCTAAACATGTTAGACCAACTGCAGGTTGTTGGTGTGTAGGCCCTTTTAACCACCACCTTAATGCATCATATTTATTTATTATATATATCTTAAGGTTTCCTTCTCCTTTCTCTTCCTCTTCTTCTGGAGCGTTTTTTACATTTCTGGTCTGAAAGAGCCAAGCGGGCATTTTAGTTCAAACAAGGTGACGATGTCACATCGACCTTCATCTTTTTTGTGGCAAGTGTTTAATCCTCATCTGAACACCACAGGCTAAAGCACACACACACACACACACACCTTCATAAAGGTGACTTTTTTTTACTAAGACCTTCTTTGTCCCGGATTTTTTTATTTCATCTAGACATATAGGCAAATAAACGCCCACTTCCTTACAGTCAGATGCACAGAGACATCTTCATGTCGATCGATAACCCTCATAGATTGTCAATTACGCTCTGGATAGGGAATGAATGAGATTTGCATATATAGAGCTGGGTCTACTCATGCGCTCACGCAACGTCCACAAACTGCTGCCCTCAGCATGCTGACCCGCAGTCGGGAGGAGGGGGGCAGGGGGAGGAGGCAACAGGACACGGAACAGAAGCCCGAAAATATGAAAGGGGACATGATATATATAATATATATATACATTATACAATCAAGCATCAGTGTGGTTTAATCAAACTCATGGTGACTTGAATGTCGTCAACTAGGCGAAATATAGTCATTCGTCTTAGAATGAAACAAAACAAAGCAGATGACGAAAAACACTGAGATAGAGACATTTGAGGCAGGAAAACGTGTTAATCTTGCATCTCAACATACTTATCTTTGCAAGGCTCCGCTTTTTATTCAAACCAACATGTATTCTGTGATAAAGTGTTTTAATAGCCAATAATATATATTTTTTTAGCTCTACCTTGAAAGTGAAAGATTCAAATCATTCTTCCCATCTGTTACGGGTACAAGCAGCAGAGGACCTGGATCCTTGGGGAGTCTGAGGGAGACACGCACAGCTGCTTGTTCAGGCTCCAAGATTGTAGAGCGTCAGAAAAAAAAATGAAGCACATTCCCAATCTTTCCCAAACATTCAACAAAGATCGATGTATCGATCTAGAGATCGAACATTAAAATCACAGCTGCTAAGTTCAGGAAAACCTTGCATGAAAAAAATGATCCACTCATGCAGTATTCTTAATGAACTGCCCAATCTGATTTGACTGGCAAAAAATGTCATCAGGTACAGCCCTGGTTAATTGTCTCTATTTGTCTCAATTCTCTTTGTTTCGGTTCTCATTGTAAGTCAATTATAGGAGAGTTGATCTTTACAACGATTACAGATATGGAACAATGGAATACAGAACAATCAAATGCACAAACTACACTATAGTCTGATTCCAGATTAATATGCAGATTTTATTTTTACTGTCATACCCCTCTCTAACTCTACTAATAACGTGTGTGGGTGTGTATTTGTGCATATGTGCAGTTGTGTAAGTATGTATTTCTGTGTACCTGAGTCACTACAGTGGCATCGGGGGCCAATTAGCGGGATGGATTATGTTTCTGAACTCTGCTCCACAGGGAGCCAAACCACACTGTGAGGAGAGAGGGGTGTGCGTCTGTGCGTGGGGGTGTGTGCTCACTGCATGAAGCCGCACAAATTACACCCGCACCAAACACATCAGTTCACTGTACCTATACTGCATTAGCTGTCATCTCAGCGGTGCATCCGAGTGACAGTTGTGATTTGTCGGGTGTTCATAGTTACAGATGTGTATATTCACACTGCAGCATGAATTCATCTTAACTTTTGCTTAATTCCACTTTAACTGAGTGAGGGAGAGCTGAAATAACCTGATTAATTGATGAGTTTATCAACTGGAATTCAATTGGCCACTAATCAAGCAATCAATTGTCTTTTCTCCCAGCTGCAGTTTTGACAATGTGTGCTGCTTCTCTTGTCCAAAGTTTAATATGTTTGGGGTTTAGACCGCTAGACTGCACAAAACAAGCAGCTTAAAAGCAACTTTTCAAAATTACAATCAGATTGATTTTAACAATGATTTGAAAAGCAGTTGCGATTAACTAGAATTGTGTGTTTTATATTAATGAACAATGTTCAGTAGCTGTAAACACACACAGCGAGCAATGCAGTGCTGTTGAAGCTGTGTGTGCGTTGTGGTGGCGGGAGGGGGGTGGGGGGGGCGGAAGAAGTGTAAGCGTGAGCATCAGCGTGTCCAATGGGATTGATCGATTGGTTGTTGATTGCCATAGCGGCTCCCAGAGAGCGTGTTTAATATCTCTATTCTTTGGCAGGCGTTTACAATTTGAGCACAGAGCGGGTCTTAGTGACAACACAACACCTGAATGAGCAAAAAGAGAATTTGTTTTCCTACTGTGTGATGTCTGTATGTCGCTCTGTTTTTATTTATGAATGCAAAAAATGGAAAACGGGACCAAATAGGCCAGCTGACAGGACAAGGAAAGTCACTTTTTGTGTGCGGTTGCAGTGTCTGTATTGGTGTAATGTTGTGGGGATGTTATCGCTCTCATGCAGCATCAAGCTAATATTGTCGCCCGGTTAGGAGATCCTGCTACACTAAATGTGTGCAGAGTGATCTGAAGGGATCAGACTCCCAGTGTTGAGAGGGTGGGGGTGCCAGGGGTTAATATATGTGTCTGGGAGACGGCCTTTTCATCCCCCTCCTCCCCCCATTCCTCCTCTCTCCATCTATCCCTCCCTCCAGGCACACCCCTCACTCTCTATCCAATCTGTTTCTTTTTTTGTTAAAGGACCTGGCCTGTGATGTAGGCTGGGTTCAGCAGAACACGCACACACACACACATACAAACGCGCACACACTCACAATCACACACACATCCACTATGGTGCATTAGACTGGTAAACTCCCCTCCTTCATGCCTATGCTATGGCCTTATTTATCATAATTCATCATTTTACCATACCCACTCCCCCCCGCTATTCCCGTGGGCATTATCACATTGTGGTGTGGCTGCAGGGTACATGGCACAGAGGAGTGGTGTTGGAGTGTAACAGTGTATGAATGAGAGTTCATCCCTTTAAATTTGTCCTCAAACAACCTTTAACGGCTTTACCACAGGATGTATTGTCAGGGAAATATGGGTATGAAATGCACATGAGTAAAGGAGTGAGATATTTATGATCCTATAACATATGCTGGTCCTCTATTATTGGAGCTTCAGAGAGCTGGCCAGTTTACCAATTGGAAGCTATGACAAATGATAAAAACACAATGTATATCAATTTTTAAGTAGGATGAGTGGTACTCGCCGGATAATACAGTTAAGTGATTTGAATAAACTGTCATACTTACTTTAAAGAATAAATAAAAAAATACTATATACACCCACCCTTATGCTGGTACATTCAAAAAGGAGAGAAAAATGATTATTATCACATAGTGACACTGTGCGCTACGACACGTATAAGACTTTGGTTCATGAAATGTTTTTTTTTTTTTTTTTTGTCAAAATTAAATGACAACTATAGGATGGGAAGCTGATGAGGTATCATGTCCTTGTCACTGCACCAGTGACTCCCACTGGATCTTCAGGGTACCTGTAGGTGGACTTCCCAGCGAAGCTCCTTACTGGACTTGCCATAATACAGGCTAAAATGGGCATCTGAGGCACTGCCGTATTCAGAGACCGTGGAACTATCAGCCACTCTGAAAAGAGTAATCCTCACTGAACAAATGATCATCTTTATCTGGCGCACCCACAAAGAGCAGAGAGGCATAATGTAGATTAGATGATTATCTCCGCTTCAGTAAAAAGATACAGACGCATTGAGCAGATTAAATCGCCATCCAGTGGACCACACATAGACAGACACACACACACACACACACACTCAGTATCACTTTGCTCTCTGGATCCTAATGAGAAGAGAAAAACTTAATTTGATCCATCTCAGCCCTTCACTCACCCTCCCTGCCCTCCTCCTCTCTCCACCCTCCTCGGCTGGTCATGGGCTATTCCCGCTGCTCTGATTATTGTTAATCTCATCATATGTCTCTTTCCGCTCAATAAACCCCCCCTCCTCCATCAGTGCTCCCCATTTTCACTCAAATCAAATTGTTACCGAACATAACCTGCCTGAGCCCCAGCGTGGCGCTGCAGTAATGCAGTTTGTCATAATTAAGTGCCGAGCCTAATTAATTAAATGGTCAGCCGGCTAATCAGTGCATTCTGTGGCCATACCACTGCAGGATGGGAGAGAAGTAAAGAGGAATAGAGACTGAGTGATGGATATCGCTATTGACGGTTCAGGCCGAACAGGGATGACAAAGTTAATTGTGGAGGCCTCTCAATGCATCTTTAAGGTATGGGACAGCTGCGGTACACACTTTCATTTGAACACACAGGCACAGAGCCAAGCGCACACACTGTCACATTGAAAGCCATGCAAAACTGACTACTGTGCATATACTGTATACACATAAACACAGGCACCTACACAAGCTAAGACAGAACCACTAGTCAAGCGATACACAGCATTGTGCTCAAGCACACGCGCACGCACGCACGCACGCACGTGCACACACACATATTCCTCTTCACTCCTACCTCTCCTTTCCAGTCCAACCATCCACCTTATAGTTCATTGAATTGCTTGAATACACTGTGCGTATTGATTGAGTAAATGTGCTAATGAAAGTGATGCACAAGGACAGTTCATTAAAGTTAGGCTTGATTAAAAGAGAGAAAGCCCAACAGGACCCTTAACATACACACGCACACACACACACAAACACACACACATGCGCAGGGTCCACCAGCTTGCATTATAATCTCTTTTACACAGGTTTACTGTTGGTTCAGTTTTCATCTCAGAGTTTTCCGAGGGAAAAAACGTTTTTTCCAGATTCATTATTCTGAATTCTCAATCACATGCAGCGCAGAACATGTCAAGCGAGGCAAGACAAAGTGCAAAAGGACTTACGTAGGCCTTAGAAATTGCACAACTGCGAAAATGAAGAAAGAGAAATATATTTGGTTTCAAATCCTCAAAGGGCCACATGTAAGTTATGATTAACTTCTCCAAGTGTTTTCTGACTTTTAATTGCTAAACTGATGTTTACGAGATGATTATTTTTGCAAAGTAACCTACGATCACATAAAGGTGAGATCATTCATAAGATATACGAGAAACTGGTATAGTTTACTCTTCATTTATATAAGTCGTGTTATATTGTTCATATGTCAAGTCACCTTGCCTAACATCCAGTCCTGTCAGTCACTGTCATTGCACTTCCTTCTCTTTTCTCTCATATCAGATCCCTTTCCTTCCTTCCTGTGTTTTCCCGCTCCTTGTTAGTGTCAGCTCCACCCTTGATTGTTTCCACCTGTGCTCACTAACCTCATGTATAAATAGTCCTGTCTCTCTTTGTCTTGTACATGTGCCGCACCACTACCCAAGAGAACCAACTTAGCTGAAGCTGGTTTCAAGCCAAGTTTTGCTTTAGTGTCAGATCTTTTCTTTGTGACTTTTTGCCTCAGCTTTGTTTTCTGTTACAAATAAGTTACATAAGCTACTGAAATAAATGCAAGGATTCTCCACAAATTCATTAAGATGAACGCTAAACAAAAATCCACATCAGTAACCATTCGGTTCATTCAGTGGAACCTGAGAGTCCTGCACAACAAGAGATTTATGGAAATGGTGCTGATAACATTATTTGAAATGTATTTATGTTACTGCTGGGGAATTGAAGCTAACCTTGGTATAATTAAGGATTATAAAAAAGGATTCACCAAATTCTGGAATCACTGATATACAACAATTCTTTTTTGTTTTATTTTCCACCTGGAAAAGTATGTGTTGCTAAATGTGTTTATATTATACTTAAACTTCAGACTGACATGTTTAGTATAGTGGTACATTTCAACTGCAATAGCATACTTGTGTTTCAGTATTGATTATCTGAGCAGAGCCACAAGTTGATAGCAGTGCACATTAAAAGACAGTTTTGAAGCACAATTTTTTAAATGAAAATTGAATAAATGCTCACAACTTTTACATGAGCCTCTCTTCCTCATACTCATATAATTCAATGAGCGATTCAAATTAATAATCCGCAGCCTGTATTATTTTTAACTTCTTGTAGCTTGCTCTCCTTCTCCACCTTGTCATCTCCCCCCTCCCCTCCCCTCACTGAGGGCATTGTGAGAACAGTAAGTGCTTGACCACGGAGGGGAAGTTGGCCGGGAGAATAGGAAGTGCTTGGCGCAGCAAGTCAGGGACTAAAAACTTTGCTAAGTTTCTCTGCATCCAACCTTCCTCCCTCCGTCTCCTTCTACGGCTCCCACCCTCACTCACTCTCTTATTTCTTCCCTTGAAATTTCTCTTAGGAGATTATCCGCAGGTAAGCTTGTTACCTCTGCCGGCCTGCGTCAGCAGCCCTTCCGCCCGCACTGACCATTGAAGGGGGAAGAGGGGGTGGTGGGCGAGAGGGCGAAGGGATGGATGGAGGGGGGGGGGGGGGCATCGAGCCGGGGAAGCGGGGGGGGAGTAGCAGGGGCATGTGGAATCATGGAGCCGGGGAAGCGGGTGGTGAGTAGCAGGGGCATGTGGAATCATGGAGAGGCGCAGGGAGGGCTGGATTGGCGTGATGGCCTCGTCACTCGCCACTAACACACCGTGACGACATCATAAGACTGAGCAAATAAGTCCGCTGCCTCTCCGGGGGGCTGAGGAGAAGGGAAGGGAGGGAGGGCGGCAAAAAGCTTCATCCAAACACCCACCGCAACACAGAACACACACACATATTCTCACTGAAACACACATTCCAGCCACAGTGACCTGAGATTCAGATATGCTGGAAATGGGCCGAAATTGACTGCATACACTCTCATAAAGCACGTTAATGGAGATGACGAACAGAAAAAAAGATATTATCAGACTTTCGATAAGCCTTATTGACACCCACACTCTAGCTCTGTGTGTGTGCCTTAGCCTGCAATTCTCAGCTAACCAGATGTTTTCTTATTTAGAGGTGTGATCAACCTGCTGGGGTTTTAGACATATTTTTACACACTTAAGCTTAAGAAGCTTTCACTCAGATGTGCCGGACCCTACTATAGCAGAACATCATTATAGAGGCAACCAAGATAAGGTTATTATGGAACTGAACTAGCTTTGGCTACATATATGAGTGTCAAGGCGCACACGTTTCTCTCTTTGTGAGAAACTTGTTTTCAAAAGTTGAGACATGTAATAATTTGGAAATAAAGTAAGTCTGAACATTTAAAAAATATTTTTGACAAGAGCATGTTTAGATATTGTTGAAAGCCGGAAAATGTTTTTGAAAGTTCTGTGTAAAACACTTTCTTTGGAATAGTTGTGGTAGTTTAAATAATTATAATAGTGTAATACAGGAAGGTGGAGAACTTGTGGAACTTGGGACAAATGGAAACAGTGAGGAAATATTTGGTTGCGATTTTGTGTCGAGTCCAAACTTCCTGAAGAGTGTTGTGAAGGTTCGGTAGGCTTTCAGACCTAATACAGGCCTTAATGATGACGAGAAAAGAGGTTAGATTGCTGAAGAGATAATGATATCCTGGGAATACACTTCCCAGAAAATACAGTTTCCTGGAATGATTAATTCATACGTTTTCCTCTGATTTCGCAAATTTGGCCAAAGATTTGGACTTAACACCAAAGTTAGAACAAGGTTAAGGTCCATGTAGAGGTAAGACAGGATAGGTCCTCACAAATACAGTTTAGAGAAGACAAGCGCGGGTTTGTGTTGGCATGCAAGTGGGTGTGCATGTGTGTGTGTGTGCAGGGAGGCTTACCGAAGCCTTCACAAACAGGGTTTCCCCTTCTTGCAGGCTTTGGGGGTAGGGTGGAGGGATTGGAGGTGCTCTTCAGAAGAGTGGAGAGATAAACGGGGGAAGTGAAGGGATGAAAGGGATGTTCTCCTCCAGACACGGAGGAAAAATCTGCTCAGATCTTCCCTTGTTAGAGGCGAGGGGAGAGGGATCAGCGCAGACACTCTCCTCTCTGGCTGAGCCTCCACTACAGCACGGCTCCTTCATTCGACATGATTTCTCTCCCCTCACCTTTTCCACTGTCTGTTTTTCTCCACATCTTTTTCTTTCCCCCGCGACCTTTCCACATATAGTTTTTATAGCCAACAAACCACACAGAAGAGTGTGGAAGCGCACCAAAAATATAGCAGTTGTAGCTGATGTTTTAATTAATAAGCCTGTTTCCTTTGGTGTCACAAGGTGTCCCCAAGGAAGAGATCGCAAAGAAAGGTGTGGGGGGGTGGTTGACTGTGTGTGTCTGTGTGTGTGTGTGTGCAGGGGGGATTAAACTGGTCTAGGAAGAGGTTGATAAAATAGTAGATCTTACACGGTTCTTACATTGTTGTTGGTTCTGCAAAGAACCATTACCAGTAAGATAGTAGGTGATATACATAAAAGTTCAAAAATAAAATCCACATATTCATAAATTGAAGGAGTACCATTCCAAAAGGAGTGCCATATATGGTGCTTTTATTTCTTTACAGAACTTTTGTGGAGTCAGATTCCTCTTCTTTTAATCATGTTTCTTGTGGAACTAAAAAGGTTTCCCTGTGGCATCGCTCTGAAGAAGCACTTTTGGTTTTGGTATAGCACCTTTAATTCTCTGAGTGTAGGGGAAGTTGGGATTGGGCCACAAGAGAGCCCCAGGGCCAAGGGTATCAGCTACCTGTCATGAATTAATCAATCTCCAACAGCTCACTCAAATGAATTCATTAACAAGTACAGCTGCTGCATCCTCGCAGTATCATATATTAATTAATTAAAAAAGGTGAGACAGAGTAATGCCCCAAAATAAACTCCACAGCTGGAGAGGATTGACAAGACAGGGCAGGTTTCGATTCTTTGTTTCATCTCAAACAAGATGCATATAAACTGTTGGTAATAAAATCTTTTGATTTCCTGGGGTTGTTATTGAGCATGTAGCCAGGTAAGCGAGTTCATAACCTTATGCCCTTTACCCTAAAAAGGTTTTTGAGAATAGACAAACATGAATGTGCTTGAACTTTTGGACTCAAATAAAAATGTTTCGCTTCGTGTTGCGACGTGGCTTCTCGTCAGCTTCTTTCAAAAGTTAAATGTATGTCTTTGTTGCTCCAGGAGTGGCTGCAGGAGTTGAGCATGTCATGCCGTGTAGTCAGCCAAATATGTAGCTATGAAATAATGGATGGTAGCATAGCATTAAGTTAGATAGGCAAATTAATTCAAGTGGTACTGACACATGCTTTCCGAAGAGAAGGAACTAAGGTGCACACTTTTATCCAAGAAAACATTGTGTCTCAGGAGTATAGAGATGATTTGAAATGTGTCAATGAAAAAAAAAGAAGAAAAAGAAATAGAATAGAGTCACACTTCAAGAATTACAATTTATTTAATGATAAACCTCTAATTTTAAAGTGCACATTTCCCTATATGTCTGTAGATACAAACAGCAAACAACAATCATTACACTAACCCATCTGGGTCAAAGCAAAGCTCTGCAATGCAATGAATCTGATGTCAGCCACCCCCCCATGTCTCTGCACAACTAAAATTATGAAATGTAGTATGAAAAAACTAGAAATGTAACAAGCAGTTGTTTGAGAAAACAAGAGAGAGAAAAAGAACGAGGTAAATCAATTTACCTTTGACATCTGATCTGCCATGGCCTCTATTCCTGCATGCCTTATTTCGCTGACCACTACGGATAGATTAATGAGTGTGGGATCTTAGGAATGTTAATTAATTTGATTATGTGCACAGAGGGGAGGGGTCTATGGTTACGTGGAGTAGAAAGTGAGTGTGTTTGTGTGTGTGTGTGTGTGTGTGTGTGTGGTGGTGGGGGGCAGGCTATAGCACAAGATGAATAGGTCCTCTGGCTGGTAGTGCCGGGCCTTAATATATAGCATGTGCTGCCACATAGTCAATGCACTTTTAATTCACCTCTTACTACACACACAGACAATAACAGTCTAATATGCACATGTGCGCACACACACACACGTGCACGCACGCCCACACACACAGATGTCATGGTTCTCAGAAAATATACCAGAAGTAAAAAACTTGGGAGGTAGATGTAAAAAGAAAAAAAGGATTTCCCTGAGGCTACAGAACAAAATGTATATAGGCAAGCGAAGCGAGGGTCAGGCAAAAAAAAACACAGTCAAGGTCCAAAACACAATCGGGCAGGCAAAGAGCAGAAAGCCGGAAAGACAATATTGTGGAGTACAAGTGGAAACAGACGGGTGCAACTTCTATACATAAGGGAGCTAATGAACAGGTGAGACGCTGATTGGGGCCAATCAGGGGAGTCTACTGCTAGGAAAAGGCCAACAGGGACGGCTGTGTGAGAACAGACCTGCACAAACAAACACACGCACACACACCATTCAAGCATGCCTGACAAACATCTCTGCGGATTATTTATCTGGGATATGCCCTGGTGTGTTAATGCAGGCCCACGGGGAGTGTTTATATTCTTATATAACCTCGGAGCAAAGCCAGACTAATTGCATTAACCAACCCGATGAGAAGCTCATGACTCTGACCCCAAGCTGTTTATGACCCGCAGATCAATCGACCTCCTCGCAGTTTTTTTTCCCTCTGATTTCACTCTCCCTCTTTTTCTCCTACGGAACTTCCAGAGTCCGCCGGTCCCTCCCATGTACGTTTCGTGGTGGCCAAACCACCCCGGCAGCCTGCAGTCTAATTACCATCATCATTAAGATACTGTATATGATTGAGTCCTGACCGTAAAAACACACCAGTAAAATGGAGAGGAGCAAACAAACATGAGGTTTACTGCTTCGGCCTGGTGATGCTGATATGGGACAGCAGTTATGATCATTTGGTGTCTATTCCTCTGACATTTTCATTTCATATTTAATTGCACACCGGTGATTATGGCACTTAAGGTTTTATTTTGCATTTATCTAATGGTGCTCTGGTGCCACTGTGGTGACACTGCTTATTTTATTTGGTGTTCAATCAGGCTGAATTTACTGTCACTTTGCCTCTTTCTCTTCCGATTGAAATATCTGCTAAATGATTGTTGTAAAGGCTGCATGGCTGTTTCCAAGCCAGTGTGTATGTGTCTGCAGGACAATGTAGAGTAAATAGGAGCAGGCTGTTGTATTACTGCATTGGACACAAAGCTTGTACTTAATATTCTTTTACTTGAGATTTAACTTCAAACCACTGTTGGAATTGGGTTTTGCTGGGCTATATAGCATATTTGCTTTCATTTGCTTTATTCCCATTGTTATGTCCTATCTTTTAATAAGCTTTCTTATATCAACCTTACTCGGACCACGATGTAACGTAAACATGTTTATTTTCCAACCTTTGTCATTAGCACCAAAGAACACCCTTCTTATCAAGGTCAATCCCAGAACACCCTGTGGCACTTCCGTCACTTCGGGAATGTGTGATAATTCCGCAATACATAAAGCCCATTTATCCATACAAACTTAATTTACACGCCTTCTTTTCCTGCTAATGCATTTTAATCTCACTTTTTGTAATGTCTTGTAGTGTCAGCAGACACAAAGTGACAGAAACCCTGAAACGATTATGTTGGTAGGTAACAGTTTAATAATACAAAGGAAAGGAGGATAGGAATAGGGGTGGGGCAGGCAGGTGCTGGGGTTACGGCAGAGAGGGAGAGCTGGAGTCTTGGAGCTCCATGTAGGGTTAAATGTACTATTCTGGCAACTGGAGGGGCTCCAACAAGGACACAGAAGACAACCAGAATTAGGACAAGCGCTTGAAAGAAACACACATTAGTTTCACACAAGAGGCCGAGAGTTACTACCACGAGTACGGAAAAACAATCTGGCCATGAGGGGACGAATGGCCAAGGTATTTCAGCAGGAGGTAGAGGTTCACCAGCCACCTACAACTGATCAGAGGAGTAGACAAGAGGGAAAATGCACCGGACTTCTCTCGTTTTCTTTCTTCTTGCCTTTTTAGTCCTTTATTATAGCAAATGCCTTTACAGTAGAATTAGAATTAGAATTTAATCGTCCAACACAAACATGCACATGCTCAAACACAACACACAAGTCGGGGGAAATTTGTTCTCCGCTTTTGCCCCATTTGTGGCGCATGCAAGGCCACAGAGCAGTGGACAGCTGAGAGCGTCCAGGGAGCAGATGGGGGTAGTGCCTTGCACAAGGGCATTAGAGGTGGCGTCTCTTTTTTGTTAGTGGGGGGGGTTCGCCTCGAACCGGCAGTCCTCCGGTCCGATGCATGTCTCCCTCGCCGCTAGTCCACCTTTCCCCAAACTATGGTACTACAATGCTTTATTTCCCTAAGGTTTCAAATACTTTTACTCGCATACTCCGGTACTTCACTGCATGATTTCAGCAGGAATTTAAATGATGCAACTTCCAGTGTTATATGTCCGTAACTTTCGCTGCACCAGTTAGGTAACAGACAGGTGGGTTTTTTTGTTTTCCTCTTACCCGCCTAACATTCTCTGTCAGCCCTGTCACCATGGAGACAACAAGCCACCACAAACCCTGTGTCACCGCCAGGACACTGCTTGTCATAACGGCCCAGCGTCGCCAGGCCAGCCGAGCTCGCAGTCAGAGCTCATCGCGCAGCGGCGTCTCCGGCAGTCAGCGGCAGTCTGCGAGAACAAGACAGGTGGAGGAGAGGAAGAACGAGTGTAACAGATCGAGAGGAGGACAGGTGGGGGGTGGGGCGGTAGGGGGATCAGAGCAGACAGATGAAGGAGGCGCACGGCCTCTTGTTTACTGTTAGGAGTCATTACTGTATTTTTCTCTCTGTACTCCTATTGGCATTTTGTTGTGTCGGTGTTCATCATTCAACCCATTCGTAAAGAAAAGGGAAACAGAGATTATATATACTGTGCACGGCGGGGCCCGTCGCTGTCATCACATTAGCCCTCTGCCTGCTGTCCTGTCTAGGAGGAAGCGCGCAGTGTGACAGCTGCTGCTGTTTTATTAATAACGAGTCGTGGCTTTAAAGCAGGCAAACACCCTCAATAGGGTGGGCCATTACCCCTTTATTTCTTATCGCTTTTGTCTTTGCTCCATCTTTGTGAGAGGTGAGGGAAACAATGCCTCTTGCCCGTAGCCTGCAAAGGAAATGTGCGTGTTGCATGTGCGGGTTGGCATCTGATGACAAAATGTTAGTAGACTAACATGCTATAATAGAGAACATGAACATTCCACCTGCTAAAGATCAGATTATCATTTGGAAATCACTGACCACTGAGTCTCAATCCATCTTCCTGCTAGAATAGGTTCAGTGGAATACTCATTCTTTGACTATTTAAGTGTCCCTTAAATTCTTCTTTTTTTTCTTTCAATGTGCGTGGGGAGGAAAGTCGACAAAAACAGAGGGACAGGAAATAGTGTAGTTGGAAAGTCAGGAGGTGGCGGTGATGCAGTTTCATGGATGCCAACTGCTGTTAAAACCCAAAAGACGAAGAAGACGGGATTAAAGTGGCAACGTGTGGATCTTTACTGGAGAAGGAAAAATGCAAAAGAAGCGCTTACTTTATTTTCTCAAATTCGACATATGACTTGGAATAAACACAATGAAGCACACACTACAGACCTTCTGAACACCATCAAATCATCGTTGATATAGCTTCGAATTGGGTTTCGGTGAAAAAACACTAAACTTTAGGCCTCGACAGCAAAAAAAAATAAATCTTTCCATTGTAAAAGGGGTTCAAGGTTAATATGTAAAAGAGCAGTAGCCCTTGCTTTGTGACCTATGGGATGAGAGCAGAGTGAAAACAACAATAGTGAATAATTTGCCCCAGCTTCCCATTGTTTCTGCTGTGTGCCTCTAATCAATGAGAGAAACCCCCACATGACTTGTGGGCCTGTGCCCTACATCAGCGCTCCGCCGCATGTCTGCAGAACTTGCTGTAAACGCTCGGTAAGCACTTTATCAGAAACGCTTGTTCTTTTGGTCTTTTTTTCTGCTTTCTTGTTGTTTTGTTTTTCTTCTCCCCCCCCCCCCTTTAAATAAAAGAAACCTGCATTCTGACACTCATTAAAAGAGAAAAACATCAAGCGATGGAAGCGAGGCACTCTCAGGCTCGCCTCTCTCCAACCTGCGGTCACATACCGCCGTCACGACGCAGGAAGGTGTGCTTGTTATCTAGATCAGACTCCCCTTTTTTTTTCTACTCACCAGCCATCTCATATGAAGACGATCAATTATGGATCAAATGAGGGCTCCTTTTTATTGCATCGCAGTTTCCCCTTCACACGCTCCGTCCTGAACACCTGAGTGTGTTATTACACAGGAAATGTCCATCTATACACAGTGAGGTCAGTGACGACAACACCGGTATCTTCATGTACTTGTGTTTTTTTACTTGTGCCTTTTTTTTTGTGTCACTTTCCTCATTTGGAATTAGATAAACCTACATCAAACTATCCCCTTATATTACTTCGTTTTTTATATATCTTTTTTCGAACACCCTTTTCTTCCTATTTATTATTTGTTTCCATCAGTTTTTCGAATTTGTTGCATTTTGCACCTTTCCTTCATTATTTCTGTCCAACCCATTTTCCAAATGATTTGCTTCCGTCCTCCTATCTTTCTTTTATCCTTGTTTCCTGGTGGTCTTTCTGCCTTAGTTCTCTGTCTTCCTTCTTTGCTTTCTCCTCATGAGTCTTCCCCTCTGTTGTAACACATTTATTATTTGTCTCCTCCATTAATTTATACCTTTCTCCATTCACTGTTTTTAACCATTATTGTTTAATTATTTCAACTCCTACTTCCTTTCTTTAATATTTCTTTTTCCCCCCTGTTTTAACATATCTTCCTAATTATTATTTTTAGTTCAACTTGATTCTTTCTTTCTGTCTTTCTTTCTTTCTTGTCCTTACACATCTTTGTCATTTAGCCCCCTTTTCTCCCCACGAGCCTCTGTTTGTTGATTTTTCTTCTTCCGCTACCCTGAGTTTCAAATAAACTCAAACTATTTCTTCACTTTTACAGCTAATTACAGCTGATTTGAACTATTGCCTTATTTCGAACATATTTTCTGTTGATAGTGAGAGTCACAAGGTGGGAAGACCTTTACACGGCACACTCTCTCTCTCTCTCTTTTTTGTGTGTGCGTGTGTGTGTGTGTGACATCTCTCTCTCAGACCTCCAGCTGTTTCAGTAAAACAGAAGATAACAATATAACGTCATACTGCCCCTTTCCGTCTCCACTGTCCCTCCTTCTCTTATCCCCTCCATCACTCTCATTCATAATTTATCCGGAGGCTGATTTTTTGCCGACACAAAACCAGCGTGGCAGTGCAAACACTCTCTCCAGTTTCACTAGGGCTGCGTGCTGTGTGGCCACTTCCTCCTGCAACAGGAAGCAGGTGTCAATAAGTACAGGAAGTGAAAACTGGCACTTTCCTCAGGTGAGTCTGCCCTCTTAGGTGTTAGATATCCCTTACCACTTATCTCTCTGACAAGCACACAGGCAAACACACATGTGAACGCACACACACACACAAACACACACAGACATACACGTCACTGTATATATACACTATTACACAAGCCTTGCATAAACACACACTCTCAAAATGTCGTAATCTCCTCCAAATGAGAACTCAACAATAATATGTTTTTGTGTCATGTTTTGTCTTCAAAACTTTGCAGTCGTTTCTTCCCTCACAGGTGTTCCTGCTCTTGTGATTACCTGATGTGTCCCACCTGTTCCCAATGGCTCGTTGAATTGATCCCCTGTCTGAGGAGTCGAGCATTTGGGTCCTCCGTTCTGCCTGACAATATGCATGTGCTTGACCTGTATATTTCACCCTTGATTTTAATGTATCACTTTGTCTTTTTTTCTGTTTACTTTTGTCATACGTTAAAGTAATTAATTTAAGTCTTGTTTATCATCTGTATGTGTATTGCTTTGAGTCTGTGTGTGAAGACTGCACCTTGACATAGCCATGTGGGGTTCACAATCCCATACAGTGCACTTGCAGTATAGCGCAAACTCTGGCCCATGCAGGCTTGCCGTCGCACACAGGGGAGCGTGTCCTCCACGGTGTTGAATATCCCTTACCTGTGTGCTTCACTGAGGCTGTGGTACACAAATCAATTGGTTCTATTAACAGGGGGCAGAGGGCTCTCTTAACCCCAAGTGCCATTGACCATTTTTAAAGAATGAAAAAAATTCAATAAAAAAAAGTAAAAGGAAAGTATACTATAAACCTATCAACACATGTAATATATATATATATATATATATCCATAAACGAGTCACACACTGAATTTCTCAACACTATGAGTGTGAGATAAAGACACTCTATGGCACGTCTAAATCAGACAAGCCATATTTTTGTATTCTGTAATGCTACTTGGTGACTACAGTCCCTCCTGAGGGCGAGGAGGGTGTGAAAACAGAGTCAGATCCCCAGGAGGGTTGTTAGCGAGAATTTTCGATTAAAGACGAAAGTGGTGCTGGAGAGACTCAGGGCGGGTAAAGAGTCTGAGCTGATTATGAGCTTCCTCCTCTTAATGAGACGCAGGAGTCCTTATTTACAGTAGAGGTCTAACAGTCAACCGGTCTATAGAACTGAGAGAGCAGACGGGACAGTTTGAATTGTTTTATATTAGACAGTGAGTTTAATCTGGAGTGTAGACATTTTTATTTATATATTTTGCAAGATTACCTTTGATTTTTTGCAGATGTTATATTTTCATTCATCTGAGAAACACATAATCAAATCAAGGTTTTGTGTAGTCCATATTCACAAATCACACAAGTGAGGGATGAGAGAAATGTAATAGATGGCACATGTACAGAGCAAATCAATAAAATAACTATATTTACAGCATTTATGAGTGAGTTAAAGTGGGAGCATGGGACTCAATAACACAATGATTGTGTTATTGAGTAATTGGATGATTACATCTGGGAATCAGCCAAACATAGTAAAGCCTCACTGTTCCTCCTATCGGGACTGCAATATTCATCACATCCCTACGATAATGTATTTTTTATTTGTTGTACATGAGCATTCTGGTAGAAGAATAATTGTTTGAATAATTGATTTGTGAAATCAGTGAACAGATCCATCCTAAGGGAAGCCTGAGGGCTGTATTTTACATAAAAAGAATCTGAAATAGATCAAATAAAGCCCTGAATGTACATTTCAAGCTGGTGTTCAGTTTGTAACAGCCTTTGTCTTGTCTTAACTTGAAATATATAATTAGCATTGAAAATGGCTCTGATATGTCAATAATTTTACCATTAAAAAGCTGCAAACTTTGAAGGTGAAAACCAATGGTGTTTAATTTTTTCGAGTGTGAAAAAGAAACAGCCTTTAATGACAATCATACAGATCAATCTGAATTGTAGCCAATATTTGCTTTGACTTGTTATACAATGTGTAATTTTAGCTCTTTGGCTCTTTAGCTCTGGCTTTCTAAATTCAAATGCTCGCAAGCAGACATTTTTTTTCCTATTACGGCATAAAACATTAGGAACCACTGCTAATCATGCTGACAAGGGATGTCAAGGCAAAGGCAAAGGTGTTCCCAGGAGGTCTACAGTAAATAAAGGTCAAGGTTAGTCTATAAATATTAAGCACTGATATTCATGTAATATATTATGGATCTATATATTTTTAGCAGTGTTTTTTGGAATATCTTATGTTCAAACAATTGAGTGACCAAAAAAAAAATGTCACCAACCTTCGGAAGTCTGCACAACAAACCCCCCCATCGGTTGGCTCTCCAGAGTAAAGTCGTCCTTGGCTGGAGTATGAGGACCAGATTGTGTTGAAAAAAGAAAGCAGCACAAGTCCTGAAACTCATGAACCTTAAATGACCTATTCTTTGCTACCACAGCACACCACAGCCCCTTCCCTCCCTCCCTCCCTTCACAGCCCCCCTTTATTTCTCTCTCTCTCCGTCTCTCCCTCTGGTCGCGGCGACATTCCCAGGAGAAAGTTTTACGGACAGTTTTCCGCGGACGGGATGGGATGAACTCCACGTCTCTCACCCACAAAGAGACGGAGCGAAAAAGCCGCTGCCTCAGCACCTGCCGTCCCCAAGTGAAAATCAAAATATCAATAAGCTCTTATAGCATTAAGGAAAATGCCTAAATCTGACACTTTCTCTCCCTCTATCCCCTCCTCTCTCCCTTTGCCAATATCACTCAACCACTTACACTTGGCATGGGCCCACTGGAGAGTTTTACATGTACATTAAGAGAGGCTTTCTGCCTCTATTTGTCCTCCTCTGCCTCCTCCTACTCGCCGCTATATCTATTAAAGTAAATATACACTGGCTGGGTGGTGACACAAAGTCCATCCTCATTCATTTTTGAGCAGGTGATTGACAGGACTTGAGTTATCGCTGCTGTTGAGTCGACAGCAGTAGTAGTAGTAGCTCTAATACAAGAGGGAAATGGTAGAATATGTGGCACCGCTATTTGTTCTATTAGAATAAGGTTGGAATCAGTCATGTTCAGATAATCCATCACTGTAAAAACAATGACTGACCTCATGAAAAGTGACCTCATAAAAGTGTAAGAATAAAGGTAGGGGATAAGGTGTGGAAGAGAAAAATGGGCCAGGGCAGGAAGATGAGAAAGGGAGGAAAGAGAGGGATGAGCGACAGAGAGAGAGAGAGAAAGAGAGAGAGAGAGAGTGGTGGTAAAGCTGAATGATTGCTCTGTGAGAATTATTATTGATGATTCAGACAGTGTGAATTATTAATGGGGAGCGAAAAGCATCTTTGAACGTGTCTCTGACATTCGATACTGACAGAGATCAATGAGCTGGCGTGGACACGAAGAGGAGAGATGAAGGGAGGAAGGAGGAGGAGAGTTTGGAAGAGAGGAAAACATTAAAAAAAAAAGGAAAATGGCGTGAAGGGGGTGGGATTTAGGGTGTGTTTGGACAAGTGGAGTCCTACAGATAGAAGCTTGTCAAAATGGGTTTATGAAAGAGGTTGGTGGACGAGACGGCCAACTGTGAGGGGTCATGTGACAGTGATGAAGGTGATTGGCTGTGACATTGTCTTGGGTCTAATGCTCCTCCTCAGACACAGGAAATAGCATGGCAGCTCCTTCCTCCCCTCATGTCTTGGAAATCTGTCTCTTCTTTCTGGCTGTCACACCACTCTGTCATTGTGTGCTTTTACGTGTGGGTGTTAGTGTGCATGTTTGTGTGTGTATGTGTGCGTGCGTGTTTGTGCGTGTGTGAGTGTTTTTCTAAATGTGTTTATGAGTGTTCGAGACAGCGTGACAGGCGTAGTTTTTCCCGTAACATGTCACAGTTAAAGGTGAGTTCACCACTCACTCATCCTCTGCGTCGTTCACCTCGTCAGGCCTCACCGCTTCTGTCCTGCTGTTGCTGATAATGACGATGTTGTCCTATTTAATGTGTTTCTCATGAGTGCAATGTGACAGAGAGACAATGTAAAAATCGATTATTTAGGTCAAATCCAGAGATCACTCATTTACTTCACTTATTCATAGGCACCCACTGTTTCGCAACTGCTTAAACATGTGTGTCCGAGTCGACTGTACAATTGATGACCTCCACTGTGTGTGTATTTGGGTGTTTGTGTGTGTGTGTAGGGGTCAGCAGGTCACACAGGAAAGGTTGATCCTAAGGGACAGACTGCCAATGCCACTCAGCTGCTCCCCCCCCCAAAGATGCACACGCGCACTTGTGTCGCTTATTTAGACTTATGTGACGTGGATGTTGTTGGCCCTGACACTAAAGGGGGACAGGGCTCAACTCCTATCGTCACGGTAACAGGCTGATGGGGAGAAAGACGAGCCTCAGCCGCCACACCTGATCATGTAGCCAGGCGGGAGGACCACACTGAGCATTCGCCTTCTCTTACCGTCGCTCACAGGCACATAGTCTATATACACAAACAAAGAAACAGTGCGATGGTTCAGCATGGACTTAACAAAATGCTTCTTCCCGAGTGTTTTCAGTGATATCCGTCAGCCATATTCAGCCATTTCTGAGGGTCGCATGAGATCGGACATAGTGAAAGCACACACATACATACATGAAGACAGGTTGAGAGGAAGTAAATATTTCCCATTCAATCCCAACAACACAGCCATCACACAAGTAAAGAAAAGCCGAGTTTACCTGAGTGTGACGCTGAAGAGAAAGAGACTGGAATGTTTGATGTTATGCATGTGTCTCGGTTAATGACAGGAGATGAAAACAATATCTATAACAATATTAATGCAAATGCATAAAATGATGATGATTATAGATGTTTACTGGAAGCAAAATTGTTCCAAAGTATGAAAAAAATATTTGACTTATGTGCAGTTCATGGATTTTCGAGAATTAACGGCTGAAACTTGATGCTGTCTCCACATCCGCATGATTTCCCAAACGTATATGTTTATGTCACTGAGTTTTCTTGCAGCCTGAAAGAGGCTGCTGTGCATTTATATACATTTCTGCAGTAGTTTTTGCCTGCAGTGTGTCCAGGTTATACATAGTTCCCATCACGAGGCAAACCTGAGTGCTGACATATCTGTTTTTTTTTATGATCTGAGAGCAATGTGAGTAAAATCCAATTTCTTTTGCATCCAGATACAGTATGTCATTTAATGCATTCTGGTATGACAAAGGAAAAAAAAATGCGCGGATACTGCGACAGTAACTGTAACCAGAGAGTGTAGGCTATACAGACATATCTATTTGTAGTTGTTGGGTCGCAAAAAATATTTATATTTGAAGTTTGATGCAGTCCATAACAATTGACGATGTTCTTGCGACTGACACTGTTGTGATATTGACGCACTCAAGTAATTTTTTTTCTATTAGCTGTCGTGATGAAGTACACTGCAAGAGCAGCTGTGGATCGGTGCTATTCTTTATGCAGGGAGGGATGCATGCATGCGTGTTAACCTGCACAGGAATATTAACATTTCAAAAATGAATGGAAACAAACTGCTGCTTTGTAGTTGCATATCACCGCCATGGGTGTTTTACCTATTATATATACTGTATATATTTATTTTTTGGTTTTGGTAGTGACCAATGAGCATGACATACATTGGTTGTTCCTGCTCCTCACTAATCAGTGCACCGTTGGTTCTACTGTCATTCTGTTCTACTGACCCACAACTATGATACTACTACCCTCTTCTTCCTCCTCAGCTACCCCATCACCCGCTCCTCCTGCTGTTTGTCACCTCTGAGCTTTAACACAAAGGGACATGTACGATTGACCTGGCACTAAAGCACTAACAGACTGTCTGGGCCCTTTATGGCTGCTAAAGAGAGACGGACTATTAACCTCCATCACCTCCACCTCCCTTACCCCCGTGCGCCTGTCACTCTCCCCTCTGTCGCACCGTCACTACCTGGAATTGTCTGAGGAGGTGAAAGGGGGGATTAAGAGCTGGGTCGGTGGCTTTACGTGACATGTCACCCTGGTGCTTTTATAGGCATATACAGCAGCGATGATCATTCTGCCTCAAAGTACCCCGTCATTGGATTGATGCAGTTGATGATAGAGGAGTATAACAATGTAGCCAGTGATACGCTACTATATCAATGATGAAAACCACAAACGCACAATGTATGTTTGGGCTGCACTGAGTTAAGGAATTGGTGATATGGGTACAGTCTGTTTCAGTGCCAACTTATTGCTGTACTATATTTACAACAACATTGTTTACATTTTTATAGCAAAATCACAGCATCATCCTTTCACAATGAAGATAACCTAAGAAGTGTTTTTTTTAATTACCCTAACCCTATTCATGTCTTTTTTTTATAATTTTCGAAGTCACACCTGTCTTTGTATAGCTCATAAAGTTCAAAATGTTGGAATACTGCCGGAAATGTCTGCAACTGTTGTGAAATGTTGTCAATTTGGCACTTAGTGTCTTTTGCAACCCAGTCTCACAAATATTCATGGAACTGTTACAAGAATTAATCTATTGATTTGGGGCAACCGTAACAATCTGCTCTCAATAATAGTGGTGCTGGTCACATATTAAAAACCAATAAAAGCCAATGCACAACTTCCAAGGTGCTTATTGTGTGAAAAGGTCTTCTCAAATGAGGCCATGACACCCTCACGTCTCCAGGAGCACCTCAACACAATTCACCCAGAGAAAGAAAGGTTTTTATACCGTGATATAGCAGCCTAATAAGAAGAATTGAAATACTAAAATAATATAATTGATATGCAGCATAAACCATAAACATTAAGAATAATCATAATAATATAATTATTATATAAAATCATGGAAGACATCTAGCCTACATTTTATGTGATGGGGGCGGTAAGGGACCTAGATAATGGATGAGGGGGCACTGGCCCAAAAAGTTTGGGAACCCCTGACTTTCAGCCTAACCCTTGGCTGGCATTGAAACCGACATAAAGTCAGATCAATTGCAGATGAATGTTGTCTTAAAAAAAAATAAGGACAATGTAGAAAACAACGGATAACACAGCGCAATCTGTGTGCGCACAGATGCTGAAATAACCTGCCCAGAACGATTAACCCTCCCCATTGAAATACATTCTTTTTTAATACGTGGCCAGCTCCATGATTGTTGAGAGCAGATTGTTACGGTGGCCACGAATCAATGGATTAATTTTTGAAACATTCCCACAAATATTCTTGAGAATAGTTTTTTTTAACTCCATATGTTAAGTTTAATATAATGTAACGGCCTTTGTTGAGTCACTCACATGTAGTCTTGTCACTCACTTCCTGTTTTATTGTGTACTTAGCTCTCGTCTCTAATTCCAGATCCCTTAACTTCCTGCCTTTGTGTGTTTTCCCACCATCGTCAGTGTTTGCCCCGCCCTTGATTGTCTCCGCCTGTTCCCACTTACCTCATGTTTAATTAGCCATTTTCTTCACCTGTCCTGTGCAAGTTTGTCTTGTGCCATGTGTCAAGCATTCCAGTGATTATTCATAGTCTTGTGCTTAATTCAGGTTTTCTATTTTAGGTAGATTGAATGGATGGGGCTGTTCTGTTGCTTGTAATTAGCCATTTATTCAGATGTTTTTAATGTAGTAAATGTAGTGAAACATTGATTAATGCGGTACACATTTTCAAACAAATGCCATATTTGTCCACTGTTATATCTTGTCAAACATATATTTTAGATTTGCCACCATGGCCACTCTCCTCTCTGTGCAACTAATTTCCTCTAGTTTTTGAGAGGGAAATTTCCTTTTGTTTGGAGAAAATTATCAATATGCATCATCGGCCTGGTTCATTGGGCCCTTGCAAATAGGGACTCTTCATACCCACACATGCTTATACACACGCGCACACACACACACACACAATCACCAAGTATACAGTACACTCACAGAAGGGTCAGGAGAACAGATTCAGGGAGGCAAACGGATCTTAGAAAGCAGGGGAGAGTGGCAGAGGAGTCCCCATAAAGCCAAGGTTAACTTCTCTGCCTCTCCATCCATCACTGAGCAGCTGAGAGAGAGGGGGGAGTCATATATATGTGTGTGAGGGGAAAAAAGGGGGGCTGAAGAGAAATACAGTTGAGAGAAAACGGTAGGAGGAGGAGGGTCTGCATCGCCCCATTGTCTTCCCAAGCACCCATAAAGGGCGTAGGAGGCGAGGGATCATAAGCCTCGTTTGCCAAGAGTTATGGCCGCCAACAGAAAGCAAGTCGGAGCAGGCGGGCTCAACCAATGACTGCATGGGATGTAGTTGTCAAGGAAACTGGCAGGTACTGATTCCTGCTGGGGTCACGAGAATTCCTGGGTGGACCACAGGACAACACAGTGCCGTCTGAGAGCACAGTAGAGGCATTTTTTATTTTTTATGATGCAGTGGTGGCAAAACAGTGCAAGCATTCATGCATCTATACATACGTCTTTTGTGCTGAGTAACAAACATGCACACACACACTTCTAGTTCACAATTCTTTTCATGATTTACATATACATGCTGATGTATAAAGAAAGAACAAAGAAAATAAAGAAAAAAAATGAAATTGTATTTCATCTTGGGACTGAACACGAAGAGAGCAAGCACTCCTAATAATAAGAAGAAAATAGTCATGTAAAACTGAATTATGACCAGGGGCCATAGCTGAGGAGATGGATTGGCACATTTTTTTCCAATTGTTCCAAAATAGTTTTCCATGGTTGCTGGTAGTATCTAAAGCAGCTTGGCCCAGTGCAGTTTGGGGCAATAACTGAAGCTATAGGCTGTTTGATTTAAAAGGACACGCCCCTTCTTAGTGTTGTTAAATATTCTGTGCATGTTGTTCATGTTTTAACTGGTTTAGCTGGATTGTGAACTTCTATTTTATGTATCCGTCAATACATTATCCACCATAGACAAATACACAATGTTAAAAGTTACCTGTCCCATTCTCTATGCAGACCTCTCTGGTGTCAGGCAGGTGAATGTTCTTAAAACCATATGATGCTCATTCTCTCACTCCCTCCTCCTGCCGTTCCTTCTCCCTCTCTCCCCCCTTTCTCTCTCCCTCTTGCTCTGCGTGTCTCAGAGGGTCATTTGCCTGTTGAGATGAGATTATGAGCTATAATGGAGGAGGTGTGGAGTGCTGAGACAAGGAGAAATGGCCCAGCGTGCAGATACGAGATTTGATGGTTAGTCAATAGCTCTTCTCCTTCGTGAGAGAGAGAGAGAGAGAGAGAGAGAGAGAGAGCGAGAGAGAACATGGAAATGGCCATGCGTGGACCTTGATATTATATGGGAAATGCATTATTTTTGAAGATTACCTGAAACGGTCTCAGAAAATCATTTCGGCATGAACTAACCTTGAACAGTCCAATAGTTATGTAAATGATTGCCATCAATGGTAATCAATGAATGGAATAGCCTTGAGGGTCTTAGTTATTGAGAACATTTTCGATTTGAACCACATTTTGTCATCAAGTTGGTTATAATGGTCTTGTAAGACAAGACGAGGGGTCACATTGATACCAAACCTTTCCTTTCTTCCTTCCTAATGATTATTCAGAAAGGGTTTGTTCAATTTGTCTGCTCTAAGTAATATTTCGTTACTTTGCATTTTTCCATGTTTGTGAAGCCACCGATCAAAACTCTGATGTGAGCTAAACAACGAGCCGACGCATTCGGCATGTTACCTTATATATGAAAGAAATTCAATAAAAAATCAAATTAATTACATTTAATCACTTGTCTTAAAATATAATTTCTTTATGTACAATACAACAAAATCCTCCAAAACCGGCCAATGTTAAAAGTGACATTTTGACAGTGAGCTTGGACTCCTGGCTAAAATGTCTGATATGCCACACACCCAATCACTGGGTGTAAATTCTGTACTGCTGTATTGTTCCAATATAGAAGTGATTTAATGGGATGGCGGAATACAGTGGAAGCGTCATCAATTAGCTTGCTCATCCGGACACATCCACTGTCCTGTAATCGTTGGTCTTTGGTTTGCCACTACAGGCTACCTGAAGCCACAGATGTAGCCATAGCTTTGATTCATTTCAGTGACAGTAACCTTGGATTCGCCAACATGCTTAGAAGTTGGTGAAATTTCCTCCAGAGGTGACAGCAGCTGGAGAAGAAGAGTTTACGGGTGCTCAGGAGCTGTCAGTCCACATCTGGATTGTGTTGCGAGGTTTACCTTATGTCTGTCCTGATATGTCTGCCGTCTGAGTGGACGATGGACACATTGACATGAAAGACCTAAGGGACCAACTCGTCCATCAACACTGACACGAAGCGTGAATGACACCTGACAACCCAGGAGTGCTGTCTGCTCCTAACGGCTGCCCTGAGAGGCCTCTGACTGAGCAGACCTGACACAAACAAAAATGAACACACACACAGGAGCATTACAACACATCCAAGGACAAAAGGTGTAGAGGGCATGGCATCTACGCATTATTACTATTTTACCTTTTATTTCCAATATGAAAACACCACTTTTAGTTTGCAAACATACACTTAATTTGGTTTAAAATTAGTGCCATTTGTATTATTCATTTAATTGTTTAGTTGATAAAATCAAAGAAAAAGGTCAACACCATTTCCCTGTGCATAGGCTAAAGTGTTCAAATTGCTTGTTAGGTTTGAGTGACAGTCAAACACCCGAAGATACTAAGATAACAATAATAACATTTTTGAAAATGTCACATCCTGCACTAAATTGTTGCTGGTTCCGAGACACTTGCCATTTCTCTGCCCATTGCCCATTTTATTTATATAACAAATGCACTGGACATGTCAGTTAAAGTTTAAACTGCACCGAAGCATTGATTTTATTTTTTGATTATTATTTCCATTTCCTTTCGCTGTAACTTAGTAACCAGACCATTGTGTTTACAGTGACACCCACCTTGTGTCAATGTAAACACGTTGCAAACACCATTGTTGTACCTTCACTTTTTGAAGTTTTGTGCTCTGGCCTTATTAGTTTATTTATAGGGTTGTGATATTAGTGTTCACTTATATAAACGCTTTCACCTCTGTTATTTAAACAGTTTTTCTTCTCACACATAAACAAAACTTCTCAGCCGACCTCTAATTCGATCCTCGGCCACTCTTCCTCCGAAGTCCAGAGAGCCCACTGGGTTGTGCGTGCAGAGTTGTTAGCAAAGTCCTGTGTGAGAATGAGTCTAAAATGCTGGTGAATGTGTGCAGTGAGCTGAGTGAATATGCATCGGCGCACCCACTTTAAAGCATGAAGCCCATCCACTGCTCATTCATATTTATCTGCAGCACATACGTGCATTCGGACACACAGCTGTTCCAATGCGTGTAATCACATGCTGGGGGGTTATAATGGGAAATGAGCCAGCGCTGCAGCCATGTGCTTTGTGTGCTCGGATGTTGTTAATGTTTGCAAACAATTTTGAGCTGCATGTTACTTACTGTTGATGTTTTGTATGAAGCAGCAGCTCCATCATTTAAATGTGTGTCGTTCATGTCAAATCCCAGGAGACAGAAGAAATAAGAAACTGCCAAAGCTTTCGGTCTCATTCGAACGTACAAAGGATACACACACAAGCGCGCATGCGCACACTCTCGCATACACACACACACACACACACACACACACACTCACTCACTCAGCCCCTGTCATTGAAGATATTGACTTTGTGATCAAGTGGAATCAGGGATCATCTTAACCTTTGCCCCCCTGCTCGAGCGACTCAACAAACATACATGAAGCTCTACACATTTTGAATTATGCAAGATCAATCTGGACTTAAAAGTAAAGGTGGAATAAATAACTATATGAAATCTATCTAAATGTATCCAATTTTGTCAATAATTAATTTTCACTGTCGCCAAAAGTAAACATTTCAAATAGAAATGAGAAATGTTATCTGTTTCATCAAAGCTTGTCTGTTTTTTGTCCACTGCACTTACAGCAACAACCCAGTAGTCAAGAAAGTTGATCCTGGAAAATTCTGCAACCCAAAAGTTATTTTATTTAATTTTTTTGTCTGAAGGAAAAGTTTAATTATTTTATAGTTTTTTTTTTAATCCCAAGAGGAAAAGATCCAATCCTCGACCTACTATACCCTTACTGTCTGCTAGTGCAAAGTATGGGTCGTTTCATTCTGCTAGCAGAAGCATGCTGCCTCACAAGCCAAAAATATAAAAATGTATGAATCTGCATGATTCATGATGCCACTGGCCTGAAGAACACATGGCAAGAGTCTTGTCTGTTGTTTTGTTGTTCTGTCTGTCCCACCTCTTTCTATAATACCTTGTTTATTACCTCTCCCCTTGTCTCTAAAAGGCCCTCTTACATTATGCCTTACACCCTCGCATCATCTCCCCCCCCCCCCCCCCCCCCCCCTCCTCGCCTCCCTCTCTCTGTCTCACTCTGCCCCTGACACTCTGATCAATTCCCCATCAAACCCTAATGCTGTGGTTTAACTCAAGTGTGGCATCTTAATTAGAACGATAACTGCACACTGTCAGGGTCATCGACTGCGTCGGCCGCCAACCAATGCTTCTCATCGACAGGCTGCCAACGCTCAGTGAGGCTCCGAAAGAAGGGGACAGATAGACAGAGGGGGGACAGAAAGGGATGAATGGACAGGGGGGGCGGGTAGTTGGTGGTGGAGTGGTGAATAAAAGACAACCGGTCCCTATGTTTAAATGAAATGTATAGGGAGGTTTACTTAGGCAGAGGGAAGGAGAGGAGGAAGGTGTGTATTCAGGTTTGTCGGGAAAGAGGGACACCTTCGAGGAAGTAGGAAGGGATTCATAGTGTTTCAGAAAAAGGTACAGTTCAACTTGAGGAAAGAATGGGAAATGAGCAGACAGGCAATCAAGCCTTTCATATGTTGGTATGTTTAAATAAATACATGGAAATAGGAGGAAAGAAGGAGTTCGTTGAAGAAAGAAGGGGGACAGGAAAGAGGGAAAGGATGAAGGGAAAAAATGAAGTGAAGTGAAATCAAAACTCCAAGAGAGTTAAATAAAAAAGAACGAAAGCATCTAAAGTGAGGAAAGAAAGAAAAAATACCCTGCTCTTGTGTGATCAAATAAAATAAATGAGAGGAATGAAGTGATAATGGCAGCTGAAGAGTTCCAGGTCCTTTGGACTCACCAGACAGGGAATTCCCTCAGGTTCAATCTGTCAAGTGGCGATTTGTTCTCTAGAAATAGAGAGAGAGAGAGATGATGAGAGAGAGTAAAGAGAGAGAGAGGAGAGGAGCCAGTTCCCCTTTTTATGTGACAAATAAAGAAATCAATAAATCATTGTGGTCCTTTGACAGGTTGTGGTGAGCAGGGCCGCTCGTTCCTCATGGACTATTTATGAAGCTGTCGCCGCCGTCTGTGTGTGTGTGTTTGCGTGCGTGCGTTTGTCTGTGTGCGTGTCGGCCGGTCGGTCCGTGGGTCGGTTGAGGAGCGAAAGTACCATCTGAAATATTTAGCGTTTGCGTGCTTTTCACACTGGACCTGTGGCTCCGCAGAGGGCGACGGCAGCCACTGGGCATGAAGGGGAGGGAGGAGAATCACAGCGTCAGTGTGCGGACATGTGTACGCGAGTGTGTTTGCTCAAAGACATGGCCGACAGCATCCACTCTGTTATAGATAGACACACCCTGACGTTGAACTTGGGAAATCCTGCTTTTACTCGTACGCTTGTTTCAGCTCTTCAGTGAGACTATGCGATGTTACATTTATAACACCAACCAGACTGCAGTGTTGTCTGATTGTGACATTAAATGTTATACAGGAATATTTGTTCATAAATGTGATTGGGCTGGTAAGGGATAGGGCCGTCTGAGCTTGTATACTTGAGCGGGGTTTGTGTGGCTGCTCTTGATGAAAATCCCTCTCGTTTTCCACGTGTCACCATGTTTCATGCATTAAACCCCCGAAATGTTCCACGTCTGCATGTTTATTATGTTCATGTGCAGAGCATATTCTGCATGTGTAATTTGACATGTTTTTAAGATTTGACACGTAAAGTGTAGGTGGCTTTTAGCCTGTGCTGCCGCTTGAACAGTTGAAACGCAGTGCAAGCCACAAATTAACTCTGTCCATTCAAAGGGAATGTGAAGCATTTCTGTTGAAGCTTCCAACACGGTTGTGTGAGAGGGTCACTTCTGCGGTCTGACCTGCCCCTCAGTTTCAACAAGTGCCTGACCACCTCAGGCAAAAGGAGCCCGTGGGAAAGCCTGAATCTGATCATCTGTACAGTCAGTGAGTATGATTTCAGTTGAAGAAATATTATGCACAGAGATTCAAGAATACCATTACCATCCGAATTTAAAAAGATGTGCTGTGGCTTGATCAAAGCTTGTGCGTGTAATGAACAACCCAGAAGAGGGGTGGAGCGCTCGCTCTCAGAGCCCTGCTGAGTCCCCCTGCGTCTATAAGCAGGCCTTTGAATTGGCTTTAGTTGATTAGTGAATTAGAGTTTAGACCCAGAGGAGGGCTCTTCCAAAGTGTGCCGTCTTCTTAACCTGCTGTAATCCAGCTATTATAGGCAGATTATCCTGATTATTACGCCAGTACAGGCTCACAAGGTCCTCTGTGCAAATGATCCAAAAGGATGGTTGAAAATTAAGTTAGTTTTACGTTGGGATAATCCCCAAATGAGAGTCATTACACTGTAAAACCTGCACTGAATGTGTACCGAGTGTCATCTAGAGTATTGTTAAACTCTCTGCTTCCTCTCTTTTACCAGCCTCTTACAGACTTTGTCTCAGTACAACCTAAAAAACTTACATGGGACAAATAATTGCCCCAGGCTAATAGCTTATACATACACGTTGAGAAAATGCTGTTAATATGTGTTGGGCGGAACTTAACATAACTTAACAGCAGAATTTTTGTTTGTCCTTTTGAACAAAGCCATGCGCCATGAAGAGTGTGTGTATAAAACTAAAACTTGACAGGTGTGCACAGAGCTCTAACATCATCCGCATCGCTTGTCTCAAAGGTTAACTGGAACTCTGACTGTCCTCACCAAACATCAGTACAGGACCCATGGGAGCAAATACTCGCAGCAGTAATCTCCAACCAGAGGTGGAAAAAGTGACACAAGACAAGCAGAGGCCATTAGAGCAGGATTATTGGCAGCGGCTGTGTAATTTGTGCAAAATTTGTAAGATTCTTCACTTTGTTGAGAGGAAGCTTTTTACAGCCATGCAAACTTTCTGTAAAATACCATGTTTCTCTTTCGTACTTCTGTGTTGTCTATTGTGCGTGCCTGCGTGCATGCGTGTGTACCTGTGAAGCAAATTTAGGGTAGCTGATGGCTTTGTAAGAGAGAAAGTGGGCGAGCAAACAGTAGATGTAGCAGAGTGAGAGCTCGGGGCGATGCTGAGATTTAAACTCATTCTGTCTACGGCTCCATCAGATAACAAGCTGAATCAGCATGCACAGTGGATATGCACAGTGTGGGACAAACACACACACGCATGCACACGCGCACATACACACACACACACACCTACACACACACACACACACTAGAGATCCAGGAGGAAAGATGATGACTAGCTTGTTATAATGAGCCAGAGTCCTTTAAGAGACACAACTGTCACTTTATCCCTTCATTGTTTCTCTAACACTCTCTTTACTCCCTGTTTTTTTTTTGGTCTTCAATGTTTCTCATCCTACCTCATCTCTCCTCTCTCTGTGGTGGTAACATACCTCTGGTTTAGGATCCCAGTAAAAATGGAAAGAATGATCAAATAATTAAAAGGGACCTTTGTGGATATGTTTTAAAGAGAAATAGGATTAACATTCAGTGTTTCTGAGCAGTACATATCAGATTTAGCTTTTTTTCTTTGATCTGAATATTTTTGAGAATTCTCATTTTTGCTGGATTTCAAAGTGGAAGCAATTTTCTTTTTGACCTTTAAAACGGACCTTGCGATACAATCTGTCAACAGCACAATTATTATTTCAAAATAAGAATAAAAGTTTAGCTTAAAAGGTCTTCGTTGAAAATGTTTAATGTGGGTTGGCCTTTTTTTATGCTTTTCCACTGAAATGTTGATAAATGTTTGACTCATTTGTGATCTCAAAGTCATTGGCAGGGTTCAAAGGGCAAAAACATCCAGCACTCGTCTTTGAATTTCCTTCCTCCTCTCCCCATAGTGTTTCTTTCCTGTCCCTGTAACACTGCTACTGGATCGCTTTCAGAGCCCTGCTGTTGGTGCTAACCACACCGTGACCCCGATGACCCCTCTTATATCCACCGCCTTATCTCTCCCTACCCACAAGAGCACCCTGCACCTCAGCCCGCACCATGTGCTCTGCTACCGCCTCTCACCCATGGAGGAAGAGGGGGAGTCAGGCAGTCTGTGACGCATTGAGCTCCAGGCCTGTCCCTGCTCATTTCAGGTTAGCCTGTCCACATTAGCACCAGCCAAAGTGACAGCTGTCAGCACCACTGAGCGCGCTCCGGATGTTCCCCCTCCAGCCGTCCTTGGAGCGTGGCCAGGATGGAATAGAGGAGAGGAGAGGAGAAAGAGGAAGATAGAGGAGATACAAATAAAAGGAAGGAGGAAGGAGAAAAAAAGAGAATGCACAGGGGAGAAGGAAGGTGAGGAGGAAGGAGAGTAAATCAGCAGGGAAGCAGAGGAGAAAAACCAAGGATGTTTTAGAAAAGGTGACAAGAAAGGAAATGAGGAGGAGGAAACAGCGATGATTGTGGACTGGACAGAAAGGAGGAACAAAGGGGTCTGAAAGAGGAAAGAAAAAAGAAGAGGAAAATATAGAGATGTAATGCAAGGAAACAAAGGCTGGAAAGGAAAATCAGAGAGAAAAAAATGATCATGATTTTTTCCCACATTATGAGTTAAAAAAGGGACCAGGAAGTAAATGAACAATATTCAGCAGGCAACACTTTCATATCATCTTAAACACAGCAAAGTGATGTATATGAAAGGGTGAGCAGTGCGTTTTGTTTTGCTGTGCAGGACGACCCTGACCTCTGCTTTGGCCCCTCTGTAGCCCCGGAGCCATGTTTTTGTTTGCGAGCAGCGCCGCCTGCTGCTCAGCGTGGGGACCGCAGCCCAGGGGCGGCAGCAGCAGCGGCAGCCTGCCGCAGTGCTCGGTCTCTGCCCGGCTCTCATCTTCAGATGAGAGCCGGGAAGAGCTCCGTGGTCACCGAGCGGTGAGGTAACACAACACAGCAGGATTTATTATCTTCGACTTACTGTCTTCAATTTAACTCTCTGTTTGTGTGCATTCATGAGATACGACGAGACTTTGAACGTAAGTAACGAAATGTAACTTTTATAATTGCTTATTCTTTGACTACTCCTTTTTATATTTAACTTATTATTGTGAACACAAGGGACTGTTATATATGCAGTTGTTTTAATATGTTGTATTTAATGTACTAACATACATGTCACATGTATCGTCTTTATATGTGAGAATAAAATCCTATGAATGAATAAATCCTTTTTTTTCCGAAAACTTCAATAATATAACTTCATATCTCATTGATTCTTAAAATAATAACTGATAAAGTGCTGAGAGGTGAATGGTTTTATTTTGTGAAATGTATACTTGAATTTATTTGACAACTTCACTGTCATTTTTTTTTTGAGCCTTGACATTTCATCTCACAAACAGTGCTCACCCAAACCCAAGCGTAAAACAAAAGCAGTCGCCAAAGGAACATTTCAACTTTGAGAATTTCGACCTTACAAGATTATTTTAAAAATAATGTTGTGCTGTGAATGCCGCAGGAGTTGCTGCTTCAATCTCATGTGATGTAAATGAAACATGTCAATTTCAGATGTGAGAGCAGGCAGCTCCTCTCACCCTCTCATTTAGGTCAGAGGTCAAATACAAGATCTCATGCAGAACTGAAAACCCCAAGCTGCCTCCAGTGTTCAAATTTGATTCCACCTTCTGCAACGCCCTGGTGTGTCCAGCAGAAAATAAGTGATGCCTGCCACAGGATCCCCTAATATTTCTGCGCATGAATAAATAAAACTGACACATATACAGTATGTAAGCAAAGACATATGTAGCTATCAGCAGGGGAAGCAGGACCGGTGTCTTGATTCCTAGACAGACACACTCATGCACTTTTAATGGGATCCCTCTCTAAAACGATGGGATTCCTCTGCCAAGCCCATCCCTTTGTGTGTGTGTGTGTTTGTGGGTGTGTGAGTGCGTGCGTGTGTGCATACAGAGAAGCCGTGGAAGAGGTTCATCCACTGGCCCAGGGGTGCGATTTCAGCTTGCCAGAGGGAGGGTAAGTGAGTGGTCCCAAGACCCCGAAAACCCCAAGGCTTGAAATCAAACCTCAATGCACAAGTTATTCACTCAGACCTATGGCCCCCATTGCAGACTGACTGCACATGAAGATGTTACTGAGCTGTTCATAACATGAATTAGAGTCATTTTTACTGTCTGCAATGAAAATGCATATATTGAGGATTCTGCGCTCTTGTTTTTCCCCTTGACCATTTGAATGTATGTCAATTCTCTGCTTGTTCGACCACAAACAAATTTTAATTCTGTGTGTATTATTCAGCTACCATGTTTTTACTGCAACATCTTTCCATCCAATGCTCCACAGGTTCTTTGCAGTAATTTGTAGTTTCCCAGAAATAAGTTAAAACATTGCGATGTACTGAAAGGTCACAAACATTGTTCAAAACAAAATATTTATGAATTGTTTTGTTCAGATCCCAAAGTTTCAAAAAATATTATATATTTCAGACCAAGGGGTACCATGTCTAAAATGATACACAAGCCCCGTAGAATATTTCAATCTAAAGGAATTGCGCAATAACATTTTTAAAGCACTGTAATAATACGCAATCTTCATCAGCAGATTTAGTTTGTCTATCTGAGATGCCATGTGCATCACAAATTATTTCTCTATTTGACCCTTGACTAACTTGCTCTGAGAAAAATAATCAGACCTCAATGGGTTTTTTTCTGGCTGCATGGCAACAACAAATTATTGCTGTTATTATTGATTGTTTAATTACTTGCCTTTAGATTAACCTGTAATAATCCGATTATTATATGTGTTGATGGCAAAAAAGTTGGCTATAGCTAATATTTTGTATATACTAAATGCACAAGTTTTAACTTCAAACTAATACAATTTTCAAACTACAGATTTCACTAAAATGTTTCACACTTTATCAAAACCAGTCACAACTTAAGATATTTATGTCTGAACTGCCCTTACAAAAACTCAAGAGTATACAATACATAAACCCCTGACCTGATTGTCCTTAATAATAGCTACACCCCTGAAATATTTTCTTGGTCGATATTGAAGATATTTTGTTTCGAGAAAAGCAAGCATTTGAGAAAATAGAACCAAATAATCTTTGGTATAAATGACTTGCATAATAATTGAATAATAAAAATGTTTTGTTAATGATTCTTAAACCCCAGGTTTGTATCAAATATTTCAGGTTTTTAAAATTACAATTTTATTGTTCCGAAGGTAAAAATGTTGTGTATGTTTCTGTTTGTGTCTTTCTGTGTGTGTGATTTTGAGAAATACTTTGGAAGAAGCACATTGAATAAAAAATGAAATGATAGAGCTGCTGTTCCATATTTATTACATAGAAGGCACTTAGAAGCTGAACAAGGAGGAAATCTGTGCAAGTCTGTGTGTGTGTGCGTGCCGGCTGCTGCGTTACATGTCTGAACACGCAGGAAGCAGTGTACCAACTGTTTGTGGTTTTTGCTTTTGCTTTATTTATTTATTCATTTATTTATTTGTTCTCTGGTGAACGGGATTACCTTTGAATTATGGAACAGTCCCCTTTCTCTCCTTAAGTAAAAAATAACATCTGTCCGGCAAATGGAGAGCTTAGTGTTTCTCTATAATTAATGGTAAAAGCCTCCAGAGCCGCACATAAAATATACATCCTCCATGCAGGACCCCATAACAAAAGAGCGAGAAAACGACGGCGAGAGAGAGAAAGAACGAGGGAGGGGGGTCAGTGAGAGGAGAGGAAGAAACCTGTCAGTGTGTGACAGCAAATGTGTGTTTACAGTCACAGATAAATCTGTAGAACACAAGACACCAAACACAGAATAAGAAATTCATCCTGGTTTAAGATTATTATTATTATGTAATTATTATTAACAAATGTAACATGTCTAAAAGTGTTTTGTTGTATAATTGATAAGAGTTGTTATTTAAGGCCAATATCATCATATCAAGACCACAACAGAGGAGGAATCTGACAAAGACTTTTGGTTCAAAATCCAATGATCGCAGAAGAGGTCAAACCTACACGCATGGTGCTTAAGTTCCAGCCTGGTTGACGAAAACTGAAATGTAAAGGTAAATGTAGGAGTAGTTTGAACATGCTGTGAACTGTCACAGCAATGTCCAGAGTTTGGAATGGGAAGAAACTCAAGTTGACCTATAGGACTTTATTTATCTTTTTTTGTAATCTGCCACTTGTCCCTTTTTGGAAAAAAATGCTTCTGTAATAACTGAATTCCCCTGGCATGGGCTCCTATCCTATGGTCAAGTTAACACACACACATGGTGAGATACATTAGATAATCATTGAACAGTACCTCCATGTCACAGACCAACAACTGAGACTAATGCAGGTTTGTTATCAAGGCAAGATTGCCACAGCTCCACTGATGTTCTTGATGTCATTGACAGGATATTTAAGTGGATCAGTTGGATCATTCAGCCATTGATCTTCTCTGTTAAGACATGCGTGAATGCCCTTTATTTTGTACTCTGATGACCTGAGAGATGCAAAAACAAAGATTCTTTTCCTGAGCCAATCATTTTTCTTGAACTTAAAATGTAGTTTTTATTCTATTGTGTAATTCAAAAAATGATGACTAAAAATAACTGCATCATAAACCCTTGGACATTTTACACAATATGGACAGATGTGTGATGCAACTGTGGAAAAACGGTCATGTATACACACTGAATGTCATCATCATTGGCCCGGTAGCACAGATGCACGGTGAACAGCTTCCAGGTTTACTGTTTATTGATTATTGTTTGTAGATGATTTGTCAGTGAAAAGTAAACACAGAAGCACTCAGACAGCCATAAAGGAAACACACAACTCATTACATTTACAGCCAGCATGACATCTCAGTGCATGCACAAACACACACAAACAAGAACAAAGATGCAAAAACAATATCTGTATAAACATAGAGTAGACTGCACTTATCTGCTCATTTATGTATTTGACAACCTGAGCTGCTTGTGGAGGCCGGTGGCTGCAATAATCTGCAGGTTTAGGAATTCTCTGCATATTTATAATGCTACTTTTATATACATGTGCAGCGGAGAATATCCAAGCAAGTGTCAATGAAAGTCTACAGTGACCTCTACTGGTCAAAACTTGTCAGGGCACTTGAGGATCTGATCGAGTCTGATCACCCAGTGTTGCTCCTGCATTCTGATGATCTGAGTTGGAGGGAGCACATTCTTGAACCCAGTTTCCAAAACTGTCCTTGTTTTCGTCTTAAGTGTTCCTCTTTTACCGCGTTTTAGTCTTATTTTCTTTCAATCTCTAATGCTTCTTAAGTTGGCGCACCCCCAATTTCGTTGCTTATATAATGACCATAAATGCTATTTTATCTGAATCTTCTATCAAACACGGCAACCACAAGAGTACAGCACATTTAATAAAACAATATTTTAAATTATTTTACAAACAAATGTTTCCAAGAATATAGAAGTAAAGGGCTCTTGGTGTAGATGCATGTGTATAAATACAGTGTTTGTATCCAGTTTCTTCGCTTACGGCCATACCACCCTGAACACGCCCGATCTCGTCTGATCTCGGGAAGCTAAGCAGGGTCGGGCCTGGTTAGTACTTGGATGGGAGACCGCCTGGGAATACCAGGTGCTGTAAGCTTTTGTAGACTTCTCTTTGGCACCAGCAAGGGACGCTGCTGCGGATTTTTCGGGGGAGACAGTTTTGAGCAATTTGTACAATTTAGACTCAAATATTTTGGAATTAAAATGTGTGATTTTGAACAAACAAGATAAAAAAGTGTGAAGTCATAAAACAGAGAGAAGAAAAGATCGAGGAAATAGTCAGTTAATATCCAATCAACCAACTTACTTAAATAACAAGATGCCAGAATGTTTAATACAAATAAAACAAGGTGAGACAACGATCATATTGGTTTGCGTAATACTTCTACAAACGTTTAACCTTTGCCATTTGCACCATGTTTTGTTTATTTGTGGCTAAAGCGACACTTTTAACAGTAGTCGTCTTTTCACGGAACCAATGTTTAAGATTCGCTTCCTGTCGGAGCATTATAGATGTGTGACAGGAGCGATGGGAAAATGGCAGCCGCCTTGGTACAAATGTCATGTTTGTACCGGGGCATGTTAGCGGTCAGGGCCACAGGCATCCGGCCGCTCATCCCTGGGCACGTCCCGGCGCAATTTCGGGCCTTCTCAGTGCGAAAGGAGCCGGGGCTGGAGGAGAACCCGCACTACTGCAAGTACCAGGACAAGATCCAGAAGCTACGGAGGTTAGCATGCTAACAGCACTCGCTGTCCCAATTAGAGAGACACTACTACATTCACAGCTTAGTCTCTTGTTCGTCGTCAACAGTTTTTCACCCAAAGTCTATTCTGATCTCGGTTAATATGACTGCGATATTGTCCAAAAACGTAGGAATTTCAGCAACACAAATATTTGATAAATCTCCAATTGCATGCTGAATTTAGAAGTACCATCTCGTATCATTGGTGTATGTATGTATGTATGTATGTATACATATATATATATATATATATATATACGTATGTATACATACATACATACATACATGGCTCACGTACACGTAACTACGATTGTAAAGAGGAGTTCTAATTGATTTATTAACGTTTTGATGAGAAGTTATTGGTGAATCTGTTCATCTTTGTCCAACCTTACACAAGTATATTACTATAGGGATTTGCAATTTATCGCTCAGAAAGTAGTTTAAGTAGAGCACAGTAAACAGTGTTTTCCCCTTAAACATGGAAACTAACTTAAGGGCAATTTTGTGTATTGATAAACTCAATTAAATAACAAATCTTGTTTTAACCCAACATAAATAGGAAAACAGGAAAAGTAAATGGGACAACTCTCAATCAAACTTTAATTTGTTTAGCCTGCATTCACACATTTAAATGTACCCCATAGTGCTTCACTATGTCCACAGGTTGTGACATCCCTGTTTCTTTACCCTCAAAATGGTGAGGGGGAAAAAACTGGGGGGAAACAAATAACCCCTTTCACACCTATTTACTAACTAATGAAAAGCCACACACAAGCGCCGCCCTTCCATGGATGGACAGAAGTGCAATAGATATCAAATCAAACAAATCCATTGACAAATGCAACAACAAAGTGTATGAGAGCATGTGAGAGAGAGGTAAGCCAGAGCAGCATTGAAGCACAGTCTGGTTAACAATAAAATACCTAGGTAAGAGTATCATTAACAGCAGTAAAAGGATAGAAGATAATAAAAAACATAATAATGTTTTTTTTTTTTTTTTTCAGTAGTGTCAGATTTGGTTAATTTAGTCCTTGAGATGTGAAATTTATGTCCAACATAGTGAACTGCTGGATTAATCATATCTTCTTGTGACATTTCAGCGCGAAACCACAGGAGTACAAGGTACGACTGGAGAACCGCCATGAGGCCAAGAAGGAAGTGCTGGGACACTCAAAGCAGGAGGAGTTCGTCAGGCTCATTGAGCATGAGGTGAAGTCTCACCTGAGGGGTCATTGAAGGGTCCTGAATAATCAGTCAGTCTTGTATAAATTGTGAGATGACTGTGAACCACTGCTGACAGTGTGTGATGAAATTTCCCGTGTAGTTGGACGATAGCCTGCAAATACTCATTATATTATATATATAATAATAATAATCTTATCTGTGTGAGCCTTATGTGAATGTTGGAATCTTTGCAGCTGGAGAACAGGGACAAAATGGCCGCCAGTGACGGAGAATCAGGAGGTTTCACAAAAAACAAGGTGAGATGAGAGGTTTTATGATTATATTTAGGCATTTTATGATTGTTTTGAAATTCAACACATAACCCAGACGATTATATATGCATCTACCCAACTCCTCATCAGACATCTTTGTATTAACATTTGTGAAGCTGAAGGCAATCAAATGTATTGCATGATTGATATAATAATGTATAATTGAATTGTCACAGCTCAATTAAACATATAAATAAAATGTTGTGAATTATAGTATCAAAGTTTTAGCATAGCAATATACTCAGGACTTCATGAAGGCTTTTCGACAGAAGTAGAACACATTGATAAAGGGATGCCTCTGTGGGCTTTTGTTCTGACTTTGGGTATTATTTCATGATCACAAGACCAGTGGCTTCTAAAAGGTTCATACCAAAGTTGGCTGGACTAAAACTGGGAAGAGCTTTATAAACCAATCAAAGCATTTTAAAATCAAATTTGAAGTAGTGATGTGGCATGATGTGTTGACTCCCTTTCTGGCCCTTGTCTTAACACAGCTTTGAATTAGCTCCTGTAGATATACTGTATGTTCTTAGCTGCAGAATAAGACAAACTTGAACTTGTCTTTCTGGTCTCCCTGATAAAAAGAAAAATGTGCTTTTGTGTTGGCTGAATGTTTCCTGTGCATTGAAGACATTTTGAATGACATTTTTTTTTCCTGAAGACGCTGGACTCCATTCTCAACATGGAATTGATCCAGGACAAAACAGGCGAGGAGATCGCAGAGGTGAGTCTGTGTTGGTGGTGCATGATTAAGCATATTAAAATTATAATCTCAAGTCACACCTGCATACAATCTTATTTAAAATTGATCTTGGTCCTGTTGTTTTTCAAGTAGAGACATCAGTTGCATCAAAACAAACGCCTAATCCTAGCCAATGACAATGTGTGTAGCAAAAGAGAGCCCATTTTCCCACTGATGTTTTGCACCATATTAAGGCTGGACACTTGCATACATCCCTACTTGCTGTATAATATGCGTGTATAACAGCATATCAACATTTGATTCTCAGTTGTGCAGCCCTGTTGGGGACAGTGTTAGCTTCTGTCATTTATCATTGTAACTTAGCGTCACTCTTGCTGCTGCTTTGACCTTTTTCGTTTTCTCTCCTCAGCTTTGGATGAAATATTATTCGACCAAGGATACGGTTAGCGCTGTCATCCCGGTGAGTTAAACACCAGAGATCAAGCTATTGCAACGCAGACTCTCCAAACATTTAAAAAATGTATTGAATTCACAGATTTGCTTCATATTTACTTCTCCACTGCTTCTGCTGAAATTGCAATACAGGCCTCTTTCCTTCATCTCTTATGAAGAGAGATATATATATATATATATATCTATCTGTTGGTATTTTTAGTTAACATGAGTAAATCTACTTTCTGGACATTTATTCCCTGAGCTGTGGAATAAAAAAGCATCTGCAAATAAAACGGTAATTTGCGGTCAAAGCAAGTTATTAATTTGAGTTTTTATTTTCTTTTTATATCCCATACATAGCTGTATAACGCCTTAAACTGTATAACAATGTTCATTAACACATCTACTCTGGCAATGAAGTAGTAACCTGTCTTTTCTTATGTTACAGACACAGATCTATGAGATGATTATCAGCAGGACAAAGTCCTGCCCAATGGTAATATCACTGCTATTTTGTGGGCATTTCACAAGGCAACGTCTCTCCCCACCATGCTGACGCCTCCCTCTGGTTTCCATTCTCCTGCAGTTCCTTTACGCTTTGCCTCAGAAAGAGGGTTACGAGTTCTTTTTGGGTCAGTGGTCGGGAAGCGAGCTCCACTTCACTTCCCTCATCAATGTCCAGGTAAACACTGCACACTGACACGTTCACAGGAGGTGCTCAGGGCAAAGGCAGACACTGTCTGAGCTCCTGACTGCACGTCCCATGTGCAGCTCACCATAAAATACACCCATGCAGCTTCTTCAGTAAACAGCGCTTAAATTCATTGTTGGATAACTTTCCTGTCAACAACAATGCAGCAAAGGAGGCTTCATCACGTGACTGTTCCTGAAGATATGAAGCTTTAAAAAGACTACATTGTACTAAATTTTCGTCTAAAATTAAGAAAGCACAATTGCTGTGTAACTTGGGAACTTGATAGAAAGGAAACACAGTGAGAATCAAATTCAGTTTTGGAACCGGGCGTTAATATAAAAATATTGCAGTAGAGATCATCATTTCAAACCCAATTTCATGAAAAATTTAATTTTAAGGTCTTTGCCTGGAAAATCGTCTGGAAAATGTGACTTGTAAAAACTTAAATGAATATGTACAGTATTTTATTACCGCAACAGTCAATAACAAATGTCCATGTTAAAGAGCTACTTTATTGTTTCACCTCACGGTCTCGGATAAAAGTATAAAGCTCTGCTCAATGGCGTTTTTCCCCCCCAATTAAATCAGTATAATATATAGATATAATTCAATGCACATTGAATCTTTATGAACAGCATGTTCAAAAATGAGTTAAGAACTTTATGCACATGTGAACCTGGAAGTGTCACGGTTTTGTTTTCTTTCTGTTGGTGTCCAGATGCTGGGAGAGAATGCTCCAAGCCAGCTGATCCTCTACCATTACCCGGACCTGAAGGAAGAGAAGGGTGTGGTCCTCATGACCGCTGAGATGGACCCCAAGTTTATAGTAAGGCTTTACCTGCAGGCCACACGCTAGTTAACAATTATATGGCCCATATCATGTGGTTCACATACAGGGCCACCTTCTTGTTGAAAGCCATGTGAAGGCTGTGAATCGGTCCCCATTGTTTTGGAAACATTTTAGTGTAATTTCTGAAATTATATGTCCACAAGTGTGGGGACAACCAGAGCTGGACAACAAATGTAAGCTGATTTTTCCATCTGTCCTCCTTCCCAGACGGTCCACCAGGCTCAGTGCTTGGCCAACCAGGTGCAGCTGTTCTACGGAACGCAGAGAGAGGAGACGTACCGACTGGTGGAGACATTCAACCACCACCCTGCAGACTTCAAACACATGTCAGTGATAGCAGAGCTGGAGCAGAGTGGCTTGGGCCAAGCGGTTGCCACTGGAGCCTCATAGGAACACCAGAGATGGACCTTGTATTGTCTGATTCCCAGAAAGTGTGGCTTTTTAACAGTTGTTGGTTGATTGTATATAAATGTGTAACCACAGGAGAATAATGTGCTCTGTTCTACTTTGCGTATCATCAGACCAGAACCGAGAGACTTTGTTAGTCCAAGAGCCAGCAAAAATCAATAAAACATTACGATTTCATGGCATTGCAAGATTCTGTTTTGATTTGATGAAGACATCATTGTGTGTATACATTGCATAATTTTACTTTTCGAATGAATTACTCGAGTAGAACAAATAAAAAAACTTTCCTTTGAAGAAAATAAGGGAAGTACTGTGATGGGCTGCTAACCTGTCCAGAATGTACTCTGCCAAAGGCATCTACGTACATTTTGTAAAAGAAAATAGTGCAACAATATTTAGGAACTATAGAATTACGCTTTTGGTGAAATTGGTCAAAAGCTCACTGCGTCATTCCTCACAAAATAAATATTTGTTATTCTTTGCATTTTTAACTCCAAAAGACTGCACATTTTTGTGAGGTATTCCTTGTGAAGTGTGTTCACTTGATAAGGATGTTGATTCATGAACAGCCAGGTTCATGGAGCTGTGGTCGCAGGTTCCAACCTGGGGCAACAAGAATATGGGCCACGGCTCTACTAACTTTTCATAAGCCTGCATCTTTACCAGGCGAGCTAACTTCACACACTATGTTTTACCATATATAAGTACCATATGATTACCTCTTTTTTTAAATTTTGACTTGTCTTTTTAGGACTACATATGATACTATGATTTGCTTGTTTTCATGCATTTTGCCATTTTTTTATCATTTTGAATGACGATCTTTAATGTGATGTGATGTCAAATTTTGGAGGACAAACTATACCCTGATGTTTTTTTGACTTTTCACCTTTTTGATATATTTCCACCTTTTTGATATATTTCCACACTTTTGACATTATTCACCTCCTTTGTCTTTTTTAGATACTACATACAATACTATGACATTTTTTGTCAATGTTTGGATGACCTACTATGCTATCAAGGTTTTTTTTTCAAATTTTGGATGACATACCATAAAATGTCATGTGTTTCACACTTTGTGTGTGTGTGTTTCACAATTTTCTTTCCTTTTGGCCATATTTTGACATGTCTGTAATTTTTTTTAATTTTTGTTTTTAATACACCTTTTGGACTACACTATTCTTTGAATTTTGAAGACATACTTTACTCTAACATTCTAACATTTTTTAACCTTTTTTTTTTTTTACTTTTTTTTACCTTTTATATATATATATATTGATTTTTTACAATTTTTGGAAAGCATTATACTATAACGTTTTGGTCAAATTTAGGGTGACACTATGATGTCGTTCTTTTCACACATGACTGTTTTGCGACTTTTTGATATATGTTCACATTCCTGACATTTTATAGATTTATAGACATACTATACTATGAAGTCTTTTCACTTTGTTCCACCGTTGGCTGTTTTTATGCATTTTTGAGAGAGAGACTTTTGGATTGCTTATTTATCTTAATTATCTAATGTATTAACAAGGAGTTTCAACATGTGTTTTATACTTTATATTGAATTATATTTGTGATGGTTCGGTGTTGTGACTTGTTACAGTCTGCTTACCCTTCTCGAGAAACAGAAATGGAACCAAGAATGGCAACTGCTGCTTCAATACTTTCTGCCATTTCGTTTTCCCACATGCTGTTAACACTCAAACTGAGTGTAGGTGAAAAAAAACATAGACTTTTTGGCTAATTATCAAGGCTTCAGTTAAAGCACCATCACTTCTGCTCGTTAGGGAACCGGACCCCGCTGAGGTTCTTGGAAGAGGGTTCATATTCCCTCCTCACCAGGCACTTCCAGCCTACCAAGTCTATTTATCTTTGCGTTTCTATTAGAAAATAGATGCAAGTTTTTGTTGAGTAGTAGATCAATTATAAATTCATTGTTGTATGTACTTTATCTTTATTCGGTTCTTTGTCAGGCAACTGTTCACTCTTGTTCACGCATGGTGTGAAAAGCAGTGCATCTTATTCACCATACGCGGGATATGTCTTAAATTAAATGAATTCATTCATAATTTTTTTTAATTAATTAATTTATACTTTACTATTTTTCCAACAGAAGATATTCCTGCAATCAACAGCTAATGTCCTCCGAGTCACCATGCCCTGGAAAACAGAGTGCAAATCTGTCAGACTTATAAAACTAACATTTGCCTAATAAAAATACTGTAGGGTGTAAATAAAGAAAGTGCAAATGTGTTACTTGAACTCTGTGGACGCAGCGTTTTACCAATCATTACACTAACCTAACCTTAACATTGTACTTATCCTCTATCTTTGCGCGTATATGAATGTGTGTATGTGTGTCTGTATATCTGTGAAATGTGTATATATATATAGGTGTGTATGTATTCGTAGTACAAATCTGTAAGCCATCACAAGCTACTGGAGACGAATGTCGCTTTTCACAGGTCATGTTTTTAGTCTATGTCTATGGTCTCTTAAACATCTTAAAATGTTCTGAGAATATCTTTTAAGGACTAATTCATTCATTCATTCAAAACGTCATGTTGTCCAAAATAAAAAAAAAAAAAATCACCTCTACAAAATATTTTGGCATTGCCGTATTTACTTACGTTATGTTATGTTGACTTTTTTGACATATTTGGACGACATACCATGAACATTTTAGGTAAAGTTTTGGACAACATACTAAACTATGACGTTTTTCACTTTTTTTGCTCCTCGACCTTAAGTATTCGAATTGCCGACTTCGCTTCACATGTGTTTGGTTTTTTTTGACATTTTTGGACGGTACTATAGTGTGACGTTTTTTGTCAAATTTGTGAATTACATACTATACTATGTCGTTTTACACATTTCCCATTTTTTTCACCTCTTCCATATATTTTCTTATTGCTGACTTTGCTTTGCATGTTTCAATAGTTTTTAGAATTTCTGACTTTTTAGAGATTTTTTGGAAGACATACTATTATATCATGTTTTTTTTTCAAAACTCACTTACTTAATATATTTTTGGACGACATACTGTACTTTGAGGTTTTTAACTTTTTTCACTTTTTTTCCCCAATGCTACCATATATATTTGCATTATAGACGTTGCTATGCATGTTCCAAGTGTTTTTATAATTTTTTGGACAATTTCAACATTTTTGGACGTCATACTGTGACGATTTTTGTGAAATATTGGACGAAATACTATTCAATTACGTTTTTTAATTTTTTTTTCACTTATTTTCGCATGGCTGATGTAAATGTGCATGTTTCAATTGTTTTTAAAACTTTTGACTTTTTTTTTTTTTTTTGGATGACATACTATACTATAATGTTCTTGGTCAAGTTTTGGACAACTTACTATAGTTTTACATTTTTCACTTTTTTCCACCTCTACCATATACTTTCGCATCGCTGACGTTGTTATGCATGTTTCAATCGTTTTTAAAAATGTTGACTTTTTTGTAAAATATTGGACGACATACAATACTATGACGGTTTTTAAAATGATGTTTTTACTTTTTTTTCACCTCTACCATGTATTTTTGCATCGCTGACGTTGTTATGCATGTTTCAAGTGTTTTAAAATGTTTTGACATTTTTGGACGACATACTATACTCTGATGTTTTTGATCACATTTTAGACGACTTACTATACTATGACGTTTTTCATTTTTCCCCGCTACCATATACTTACACATTGCTGACTTTCCTATGGATGAGTGTTTAATTTTATTTTGAATTTTTTTGACATTTTTGGACAACATACTATACTTTGACGTTTCCTATTCTTTTTCCTTTTTTTCACCTCTTGCATGTATTTTCCCATGCTGACGTTGCTATGCATGTTTCATGTGTTTTTTTTTTTGTTTTTTTTTGACATTTTTGGATGACATACTATACTGTGACGTTTTTTTTCAAATTTTGGATGACATACTTTACTATGATGTTTTTGTCAAAATTTGGACGACATACTAAACTATGACTTATTTACCTCCAACATTTATTTTCGCATTGAGGACGTTGCTCTGCATGTTTCAATCGTTTTTAAAAAATGAAACTTTTTTCTAAAATATTGGACAACTTACAATACTATGACTTTTTGATTTTTTCAACACTACCATGTATTTTCTCAACCTGACGTTGTTATGCATGTTTCAAGTGTTTTTAAATGTTTTAAAATTTTTAGACGACATACTATACTATGACATTTTCACTATAGTTTTTCACTTTTTTTGCACTTCGAACATATATTTTCACATGACGACGTTGCTGTGCATTTTCCAAGCATTTTTGATTTTTTTTTTTTTTTTTTTAATTGTTTGGATTACAATACTATGACTTTTTGATTTTTTCAACACTACCATGTATTTTCTCAACCTGACGTTGTTATGCATGTTTCAAGTGTTTTTAAATGTTTTAAAATTTTTAGACGACATACTATACTATGACATTTTTGGTAAAAATTTGGACAACATACTATAGTTTTTCACTTTTTTAGCACTTCGAACATATATTTTCACATGACGACGTTGCTGTGCATTTTCCAAGCATTTTTGATTTTTTTTTACTTTTTTAAAATTGTTTGGACAACATACTACACAATGATGTTTTTTGATAAATTTTGGACAACTTAATATATTTTTAGACAACATATACTTTGAAGTTTTTCTCATTTTTTCACTTCTACCACGTATTTTCCCATGCCGATGTTGCTATGCATGTTTCAAGCGTTGGTGAAATTTGGAAATTTTTGGTTGACAAACTATACTGACATTTTTTGACATTTTGTGTTTTTTAAACTTTTTTTTGTAATTTTTCAATCGCTGACGTTGGTATGCATGTTTCAAGTGTTTTTGAAATTTTTGAAATTTTTTGATGACTTACTATGCTATGATGTTTTTCACTTTTTTGCCTCCTACCATATACTTACGCATTGCTGACTTTCCTATGCATGTTTTAAGTGTTTTATTTTATTTAAACATTTTTTGACATTTTTGGACAGCATACTGTACTGTGATGTTTTTTGTCAAATTTTTGATGACATACTATACAATGTCGTTTTTCACTTTTTTCACCTCTTCCATATATTTTCACATTGCTGACGTTGCTGTACATGTTTCAAGTGTTAACATATTTTTTTGACATCTTGGACAACATACTATACTATGACAAAATATGGACGACATACTTTGCAATGCATGTTTCAAATATATATATATATATTTACTTTTTGGACATTTAGGATGATTTGGACGACATACTGTACTTTGACGTTTTTCATTTTTTTCTTCCTTTTTTTCACCTCTACCATGTGTTTTCCCATGCCGACGTTGCTATATTTGACAAACACATCATAGTATAGTATGTCATCCAAAGATGTAAAAAATGTCAAAACACTTCAAAAGGTTCATGCTTCAATGCTTAAAAATATGATAGCAATCAAAAAATCTGGAAAAATGTAAAACTTCATAGTGTAGTATGTAGTCCAAATTTGTCCATCTTTCCAGGGCTTGGCCTCGAGCTGGCAGCCCTCTAGTCTGATGCATGTGTCCTCCGCCACTAGTCCCCAGACCACTCCTACTGCTAATGTTAAATATAATCTTTAAATACTACAAGTGAAGTATGGTTACTTTCTTTTTAGCATTTTTTGGTTAGGAATATTAAATTCTTTTTAAACTAACCCCGGCATATAGGGGAGCAGCAGTGTTGTTTATACATTTATAAGCAGCAGGTTTTTGCAAATAACTGTTCAATTGGTTTATAATAAAGTAAAAAAAAGTGATAATTTTTTAACATGCACTGTGAATATCCTTGTGTTTACAGAATTTGACATATCGGAACCAAACGCTGTCATCATAGGACTCGCTCCAACGACCAAACACTGGACAAGGCTAGAAGTGGGAGAACTTTTATTGCCCAGGTTAGAAATGTAAAGTTGAACTTGTTTTCACTCATGTTAACTGATTAATATATTATTCCTCCCCCCTGGTTGTTTCCTTCAACTAGGCTCTATCTGGTTTAGGATGTAGCCCCAGTGAAACTGTAATTTTAGGAGATGTATGTTGTAAGCTCTGATTTATTTAAAGCCAATTTAAACATCCAAATTTGCTTAAATGGTGTGAGGTGATTTGTTGAAAGAGATGATGCGGGTGGAGCTCAGTATGCAGGAATGGGTGGAATTATTGACAGAACTGGAAAAGAAAAACATCTTAAGTAATAACTTTAATGTTGTTAGGCAAATGTCTAACAGATGTTTCTGTTTCTCAGGATGTGGTGACTTTGCGGACATCAGCTGTTGATTACAGACATATCTTCTTTCTGTTTAAAAATAAATGTTTTCAATAAATGTGTTCAATTGTTTATTATTATTTCTTTTTTTCAATTTGGGCAAGAAGACTTATTGCACCTAGGGGAAATATGGAGGTCAGGTCGCACTGCTGTACACAACAAGCATAAAAGGAGTTGTCTAAGTGCAACAGCTCAAAAAAGTATTATACTCGAACATACCTTTATTTCTTTAATAAACTAAGATTAAGCAGCCAATGACAGATCATGAGGAACTTCTCCAACCGCCTGAGCTTGGTCCAGTTACCTGAAATAGAAGCAGAAATTAAGATTTTGTTAACACAGAAATAAACTAAAGTACTTTCTAAATAACTTGTCTGTCATTCTTACAAGATTCAAGATTCAAGAATGTATTGGTCATATGCACAACAAATACAGAGCACAGTTCCAGGTAACAAAATTCTTATGTCTCCTATTCCTTGACGGTGCTCAAAAATGGCATGAACATGTCGTTTTTAAAAAGTTCAACAAGAGGATTTGAAATAAGATAAACTAAGTCACATAAGTAAGTCAAGTGAGCTAAAAGCTATGGAAATACATCTATCTTTCAATGGCAACAGAAATAAACCCACCCAGCTGTACTTCCCGAGGAGGCTGAGGAAATGTGGTCTGCAAAGATCTACAGCTGCATCGGTGAGAGCACCCAGGGACGTTTCAAGACACTCTGGGGGCCCCAGGCAAAATTATAAAAATGTTCAGGTTGTCATTGCTGTGAACCAATATAAACAGCCGTCTTTGGGGGCCCCCTTCTAGCCCGGGGCCCTGGGCAATTGCCTAGTTTGCCTGCCGCGTTGCAACGCCTCTGAGAGCACCACTACCATGGACCGCGGGCTCCTGCAGAGAACACAGCACACTTCACTATTGGAGAGTATACACACTACATACTGTCATACAATGGGAACTTCTTTTGCACTTCATTTTTTAGCTCTGGTGTTTTGTTTTCCTTTTGTACGTATTTTTTCTTTCTTCTTTCTTTATTCTTGCGAATTTCCCCTTGTGGGACAATAAAGGAATATCTGATCTTGTCTTATCGCCTTGGCATTCAGAGGACAGAAAAGCAAGAATTCAATGAACATGGGAACGCATTCTTACTGTGCAATTGACAAATAGATGCTTGCTATCGATATCTGACATAATACGGAAACACTCACTATTAAAGTTCTAAGATCACCAGGAAAATGGAACGTATCCACACACAACTGGATTCAGAAGAAAGCGATTTCACATCAGATGCTCCCTACACGGGTCAGCAATTAAGCAACGTCAAGCATTGACACACTTTGCATGTTTGTAAAGAAGGTCAGATCACAATTTGAGAAACACTGTTTTAGAGGAATAAAATAATGATTAAGCATTCAGTTGAATGCAGGTACAAAAAAAGGCAATTGGAGCTGTAAATGAAATACAGTTTGCTATATACATTGCAATGTGAAGTTTCTGTCACAATATTTCAGAAACATGAGAACATCTGTAAGCTGTAGTTATTCATTCTCAATTTTATTGTGTTCACGTGAAAACATATTGTGCAAATCCCTAAATGGTATCCTTAGGGATGGTCAGATATTCAGTGAAAAACTTTGTCTGACCTTGTCAAACATTCTCACACACACACAAGCACGCACACGCACGCACACACACACACAGCATTGAGGAACAAGTGTAGCAGTTTTTCTATTAACAAGTAATTTCCCCTCAATTCAACACATTTCATGATTATTGAAAAATAAAAACTATTATTTTGCAGAGAAATCGTTACCACTGACTTTCCAAACTTTCCGTACTCATGACTATGAACAACCATGGAGCGGGCATTTTCCAGACTACACCGAAAAAGGCTACTGGTAAAAAAAAAAGAAAAAAGAAATGCATTCGCCAAACACACATGGTACATGGTTGTCACAATTCTAGTTGTATCAAAATCTTACAAAAACATTTAAACTAGATAATCAAAGAAATCCTTATTCAACCAATGCATTTCTCCTAATTTATACATCCTAATAATGGCTGACTGAAACACAGAGTACAGTGGCTGGACTTTACAAACATTCCCAGAAACAAAAGACGGACTTAACAAAACTCGTCAGAAAAACGCAACATCTGAAGACTGTGTCCACACCGTCATGCTTTTCCTGGAATAGCTCTCATTGTCACATTGTATTGTATCAGCCTCGCAATGTGCCTCACGTTCATTAGGTCGGAAATACTGTAGTTGACAAAAAAATCGTCATTCATTTTCACACTGTTAAAAATACCAAAACGACAACACATTAAATCAAAACCTCTGAAGTGCTCTTATTAATCAAGAATATTGGAACAGTGGCCTGGTGGATCCATGGATTAAATCTATTATTTCTGCAACCCACTTACAGAAAACACAAGACACAAGAAATATGCAACAATGCAGGTGTCTGTTTTCATTTTCTGTTTTTGAGCTGGATCACTAAAATTGCTGCTGAAATGATTTCCATGACGACTTTAGCAGAGGGTTGACCCAATTTTGGAACAGATCTAGATAAATGATCAGATCAAGGAATCTGTCTTCTTTCATAAAAATGGATAGATAGGGCGATAGCCCTTCCATATGCATGCTCTTCTAGTTAATTCTGCTTCACCCCGAGTTCCTTTTAAATCACTTTTATTAATGTTACATAATTCTATGTATATAGTGGTCAGTATATTGTGATACCCAGTTAGGATCTGGTTTCTAAAAGGCAAAAGAAATGTTGAGAACCGGTCAGACCTCAACATTAAATGTTTTAGGCATCCTTAAGATGCTACACATTATCAGTAAAAGGGATGCAGGGACAGACTCATTAAGGTATGTTTGGAGAAAAAGCTTGCCAACTTGACATACTGTGTCATACGCAGAACTCATGTATCACTAATGTGATCTTTAATATAAGCCTGTGGGTATCCTGAACCCTGGGATGCATTTGAAAGTCGTTTCCCCTAGATTGTAGTGGACCGCCACTGTCTAAATAGTGATCGCCTTTTTTTTTTTTTCTTTTGCAATGACATTACCACAGAAATATCTCTAAATTAATTTGTTCTACTGTTGGTGTATATATATTCTGTGACATTACCATCAATTTATAACACATCATTGGACTAAGTACAGATATCTACTATCTGAGAAATGTGTATTTTTTTGTTTATGAATGAAGTGATATTGGCTTAGAGGAGAAAATGGACCTGAACTTGATTTTATTTCTAAGTTATGTAATAAGTGTGTGTGACCACCCGTAAAAGAGATTACTGTTAAAACGGTTCTGGGCATACGGAAGCTGTTAATGAGCTACATACTGGTTGCGGAAATGTTTGCGTGGCACCTCAGACTTAACCCCAGAACTTTGGCTCGTCCTATTCATTCTAAACCTGTCCTCAAAGGGCTGAGGAGGGTCATCACAGGCCCTAGGTTGATTCACCCTTGGTGGGTCGTCAAATCACTGGACTAGGTTTTTGTCAAAAAATGACTGAACCACAAAACAGGGATTGAAGCAGAGGGCTGTGCCATGCCTCACAGGGTGAGGTAGGACTTGTGTCTTTCGGCTGCTCCGATTGCTTTGACTCACAATAAACTCAGTTTGCCCCCTGCAGATATCTACAATTGTTCATACCCACACACATCGCGCTCTGCATCTAAAATATCACGTGCTACATCGTATTCTACCTTTAACCGAGTTGGCGCAAACTGGAATACATGCTCGTTTCCGCTCCGCAGGCACAGGAGGCTGTGTGATGCAGCAGTAAACATGAATCTATATGCAGCCTCCATCGAATCATGTGCTCCATGGCTGCGATTCCCTGAGTGGTGCCTCTGCAGTCATGTCTCAGTACATGGCCTCTGTGTCTCTGAGGCTTCCAAACGACAAACTGAAAGTGCTTCCTAGTCTCTTGGTGACCCCGTTTCCTTCCCTCTTCTTCTTTCTGTTCCAGTTCAGCAGGGAGGCGGAGCTTTGGCCCTTAGCACCGCCCAGCAGATGCTGGCTAGAGTTTTCTTTATCACTGCAGTGCGACAGCATGATGGCCCTCCTCTCCACCTGTTTAAACACCCAATCACTTAACAGGTTAGCACCCACACAGCCAAGCAAAAAAATGCACACAGCACTCACACGTGTACCTGTGTATCATGCGAGTGTAAAGTGACCACACTGAGCTCCACTCCTCTGTCGCTGGCCCCCTTGAGCATTTGAACAACTTCCCCGTGTTTGGCCCATTTACAGTCCTCTCCGTCCACTGCTACAATGTAGTCTCCTTCCCTAAGTCCTGCCTCCTGCACAGCACACACATTGGAAAGTTTGTGAAAATCTAAATTCTCTGATTAGGACAAACAAGTTGTGTATTTGGTCTCTCTTATCAGACCAGATTCTCACTGTTAAGAAAATCCCTGGTTTTACCAACAAAGAGAAAAACACCACATCAAGAGTTTTCCAGGATGCATACATTCTTTTTAGTGTCAGGAGACAAAGACATTCCTTGTTTTCACAAGCGTCAACCAAATGTGGACAGCTTGGTTAAACTTATTTAATGATTACTGAACCTTTACCCTGAGTTGGCTTCGCAATAACTGACTCAATGTCAATGAAGTCAGTGCTGCATTTTTGTTTAGGAAAAAAAAAGATTACCAAAAATAGAACAAAAGTATCAACTTTGCTAAAAGCAGTTTTCATATCGCAGCACAACACCTCTTATCATTGAAACAAAATAGGCCGACGTCTGACGATTCAAAACGTCTTTTAACTTGGCATTTATCATTGGGGGCTTTGAGAGTTAATGTATCATTGTCATACGTCAATACATTTGGCGTAGTTATGTGATTAAAATGATATTATAAGGTAAGCAGCATTTATGTTTACTTAAATGTAGGCACTTCAGCTGATTTTGATTTGTCAGGTGGGTTTGTTCCTGCAACCAATCAGCTTGCTGAATAGTAGGAACAATTTTAATAATGGAACTGAAAGGCTCCATGGATTTTGTCTTACCGCTGCACAGCCTCCGGGTACCACTCCTGCCACCAGGACGGGGGAGTCTCCTCTAAGTGTGAGGCCCAGTCCCCCCTCTCTACTCAGCAGGCCGATCAGCCTCACTGGGCCCCAACAAGCCCGAGCACAGAACACAGACAGAGGCCCCTGAGGCACAGAGAAGATCATCTTTGAGATCATCAGTGGTTGCTTACCATCTTAGAATTAGAATTGCGCATCGTCCCACACAAACATGCACATGCAATTTGACCTCTGCATTTAACCCATCTGTGGCGCATGCAAGGCCACAGAGCAGTGGACAGCTGAGAGTGTCCGGGGAGCAGATGCCTTGCTGAAGGCGCTAGAGGTGGCGACTCTTTTGTTAGTGGATCCTGCATCCTTCCAGAGGGAGACCCCTGTCTCCCTCACCACTACGCCAGCACTCACTCTTAGGACTTACCAGTCTTTGGAAGATATCAGTAACTTGGACTGTGGAGAAGTTGGGTGGAGTGATCTCTGGTTTTTGGTGGGTCTCAGCTGTGGACAGCGAAGAACAAAAATCACTAACAAATAACTATAGATTTATTATTATTGATATTGCAATAGTATGGGTGTCTTACACTGTATCTCTGGAGCCTCAGCAGTTTCATCAAAGTCATCCTCTCGGTCCAGCTCCGAGTACTTGTCCAAAGAGCGTTTGTGTGTGAGAGACAGCACGTCCTGCAGGATGTCCATCTTCCTCAGAATCTTACACAGTCCATGGACACGCATGGCCTCCTCATGTCTAATCACTGCACAGCGCAAGTGAGCTTTACCTGGACATGTAAGAAGGGAAATCTTTTTTGTAGCATAAATGGCAGATATTAAAACCAATAAAACGATACCGTTACCAGCCGTCTACAAAATGGCTGCCCACTGCTCTGTGGCCTGGACTCCCTCTGTGGACATCCCTGATTGTGTGTGTGTGTGTGTGTGTGTGTGTGTGTGTGTGTGTGTTTGACTGTGCATGTGCATGCAGGGTTTATTAAAGGGTTATCTTTATCCGTTTATCAAAGCAGCTACCAAGTGCAATCGTCTGTTCTTAGTAATTGAAGGCGTCCACTGCTGTATATCTGGACTAAATAACACATTTCTGATATCAAGAGCATTTTTGGTTCACGTGAACTCACCAAGCCTTCTTCTTTTTTCAGGGTCATGTAGAACCAGGCTGAGAGAGGGCCCTGCAGGAGTGCCGACATAGAACTGGAGCAGAGCTTTCTTTGGATCCTCCTCGTGCTGTTGCTCCTCCCACTCCTCCTCATCCTTCTCAACTGATGCTAGACATATATACACCGAGATATAATAGGTTCAAATGTACATATGCATTCACAACTGCCCTCTGTAAAGACAACATAGCTAAGCCTTAATTTGAGTATTATTAACTGGTATATTTCATGAACCTTCTTTCAAAGATTTAATGACCTTAATATGCAATGTATGTGTAGAGTAGATTTTTATTTCTGTACAAACCTTTTCTATCACTTATTATTCAACAAATTGCATTAAGTCTGTGAGAATGTACATCTCTTATTTGTCTGCATCTTAAAATAGAAGAAATTCAATTAAACTGAATTTATTTCAGTCCTTATAAAGTAAAGGTAATATTTGATTTTACTTACGTATTTGATCACAGAGTGCATCAGCAGTGTAGTAGTGTGAGAGAGCACGGAAGTGTTCCGATTTGACCTGAACCATTGATGCCCATGAAAACGGCACATAGTCTTTCATCAGAGGCTTTGTCATGGTCTGCTGCACTAACGAGTAGACGTCCGACACCTGGCAGGGAACACAACATTATTGTCAGTATTGCAGCATTTAAAGAAATGTAACATCACAGACGTGTGCACTCACCCGGGCAGCCTCTTGGGCCAGGCGGAGTTGGGAAGTGAAGTGTGAGTCTTGTGTCATGAGTGTGACACGCTCAAAGACACACTCCTGCACCTGGGCAACCATTAGCCGGACCAGCATGCAGAGCGATGGGCCACTCATGTCCAGACTGGGAGCGTTGGAAAAATTATCCTTTAGGTAATTAAATGCACCTAATGACACACAGACAAACATGTTGGACAACATCCTCCCTAGTTATGCAAGTGTCAACATATCAGTACATTGTAATACATAGGAAACTCTCTAGGAGTCGGGAAATGAAATGAAATGTAAATATTTTTAGGTATTTTCGAAAACCAATCACATATCAAGGATATTGCAAAAACAACATAGATACATAAATATAATGAATAACAATACAATATTGGAATAACGATTTACAGTACTGTTCTTCAATTCACTGACAGCCAGACAATAAAGGGATGGGTATCACAGTAAAAAAAAAAATCTTTCATTCTGACATACAAAAAAATAATCATTGACACATTTCCTTTAAAATGATCTGTCAAGCAAAAAAAATATGTGCGTTTCATTACCTGCAGCTCGCTGAAAGGCATCTATTGCTCGGTCTATGCCAGCTGTTGCAGAGCGGTCTTGCCGCGCTCCTATCTGGGTGTAAAGAGCACCGATGTTGAACAACACGCTTCCTTTCTCAAAGGCCAATGCACGTTGACTTGACGGGACGCCCGTCAAAGAGTCGTACCTGCGAGAGAGAACCATGATCATTTAAACTTAATGTCCCATTTACAAAGTACACCTATGGATGTCTTAGAATAAACTGACTGAAATGCTTGATATCTCCTTTACTCCTACACAACCCAGGACAGAGTTACGGAAACATGTGAAGTGTTTAAATCCTACAGGTCATAGTTTTCAGGAGTTGTTTAAGGTTTGACATTGGGAACCCGAGTTAGTCGAGTTTCCTACGATGAAGAGTCACTGAAACCATTGTAACTGTTTGTGTTTTCTGTCCTACCAGTGGAAATGCACTCCCAGGCTCCTTTGTGGAGGAAAGAAGCGCTGGTCCAGATAGTACAGCTGGTTATAGTACTCCATCAGCAGCTCCAGACCGGCCTGGTCACGACTGGGTGTACGCATGGCCTGGCCCGAAATGACACATACAGAATATATCAAATAACATTGAACAAAGGCATATTACATGGACCCTTTAACTACTGTTTCCACTGTGCTGTTGTTGATGTTTTTTACCAGTGCCAGGGGAGTTAACTGATTTCCAGACCGGACAAATGTTTGTTTTGCATGAAGTTGAATAAGTGAATTTATTAACCTGTCTGAGCTCCATAAGCGCCTTGATCTCCTTGTCATAGAGAGAGCTGTCCTCTCCGTAGTGCTCACAGATGAAGTCCTGACAGGGAACAGACCACAGACACGACATGAGGATACATTCGTTTCAGCATGACAACAAACCCCTGTGTACATATGAGCATTTTTTCGAATGTAAACAAACGGCAGATGACTTATAGATACGATTTGTCATATGTCTTCCTCGGCATCTACAGAATTTTAATGAGCAGATGATTTGGTGTGATCACACTTTGATGAATTCACAATACTTCTCAGAGACAAAGGCCAATCAATATTTTTAAAAAGCACAAATCAGGAAGGTAGACATAAAAATCACATAATATTTGGTACATATTTTGATGCACAAGCAGAATTAACTTGAATGACTCTAAAAACTAGTATCTGTTCATTCTCAACCCTTTTTTGCAGAAAACCTAAAATCATATGCATCAATGTCAAAAACCACCATTATCAAAATAATAACTTTTGATTATCTTTTGGCAAACTGTAAATGAGTATTGAGTGATCATGTGAGATAGTGCCAGTAATAACAAGTTTAAAGCAGAACACTCTGTGGTAATTTTCTGTTGTTTTTTGTTGTTTAAGGAATTGGGCTAATTAATGTTTACTACATTATCTTTAAAACAAAACACTGCTTATGCCACACAACTGACCACCTGTTCTATGATGTTCAATACAATACCCACTTTCACTCAAACCTCTATTTCCTTTCAAATAAAACTTTTGGAGGAGACACAAAATAAATGAGACAAAATTGAGGGGGAGGAAATATGAGCACATGGATTCTGTCTTCACCTGGATACAAACTGTGAAGTCCACCTCTTTGGTTTCTTTTAGGCCAAGTGGGATCATGGGAACGTTGACGGCTTCACTGTGAAAATAAATAAATATAGGCAAGGCACATTTATTTATACAGCACATTTCAATAGCACTGCAATTCAATTATACATAAAACCACATGCGAAAATGTAAAAAGCAACTTAAAACAACACAAAATAAGCATTAAAATTTGAAGTAGTAAGACTAGAATGTGTTGTGTATGTGTGTGTGTAATCTGTCACTCGGTACTCAGGTACTTTATGTACACACATACACACCCACACACAAAGTAGGTTTCAATTGCAGTCAAGTCAGGAGTGCCATCTGCTCGTCTTCAAACACTCCTAAATGCTTCATCCTGCTAATGAGCAAAGCTATAGCAAAGTTTTAAACCTTAGAGCTCTGAACCCTGACCCCCACCATCCCCATAGGCACCTCCTCTGGTTGACAATAAACACAAACACGCACACACACCACAGGGCCATTAATGACACTCTAATCAGGGGATTTATCCCTCCCCATTAACTGGGGCTGCACAGGGAACAATCCCCAAGCTGTTACTGACTACACACACACACCATCACTGACATAAAGCCCTAACCTATTTCTAGGCTTTAAAAAGCAAAACACAAATAGTGAGAAAACAGACAATATGGCCCACAACATTAACTGGCTCTCACAGAGATAAATTATACAAGAGCACAAACGTAACCCATAGTTTGAATACAAAAAAAATGCAGTGGATGCTTGCTTTCACCAATTATAATGATTATTGTTCCAATGAACATGACCTGGTGTGCCTGTTGCAAATAACAAATGGACCAAGCTTTAGCGGCGTACGTGTCAGAACTGCCCACCTCTCTGTCTGGTATGCCTCCATGTTACTGTTGAGCTCCTCCAGTTCTTCTTTCAGCAGCTGCAGGTTGGAGTTGACAAAGCTAAGCTCCAGAGCAACAGTCTCCCTAACCTTGTTGTTGGTCGTCGCCCTGCAGAAAAACATACACACACACACACACCGTCAGATCTCAAGCATTAAAATATGCATTAGTCTCAATCGTGAAGCTGAACAGATTTAATGGGACATAATGTTTGTGAAAATACATCACACTTCTTGCTTTGACACTGTGTTGTTAAGAGATAACATGATTGTGTCTCAGATGTGAATCTGACGATCGAAATATACACACATTTTGCGTATATATATTTTGGTATTAGTGAATGTATGTTCGTCTTCCTGACACAACAATCACACAAAGCAGTGGACCTATCCCTCACGAGAGGCCTTTCTTGACTTAATTTTAATTCATCTCAACAACCTCCCCTTGATCATACTCTATTTATTCAGTGCAACACTCTCTACTCCTCCACTTAAAGCAGGGAGTGGGGGGCGTGATCAACAACACACAGTGTTCCTGGAAATCGGAGGCATCACCGGGTTGCCACGGTAACCAATGACATGCACTTTGCAGAAATAAGTGGTCAAGAAAATCCCCCAGAATTATGCAATCATTAAATTCCAGTGGCTCAATGAAACAAAGAAACACATGTGTGGCTAGAGAACAAGCAATGCAAGTACAAGGACAAGATGAGGTGGAGCACTGGGCAGCCGAGGGCTGTGAGACAGTACTGATTCACAAGGCAGTTAACATTAATCATTCAGACAGTCAGCATAAATAAAAAGTAGACACAGCGAACTGGTAAGAGTCTTCTGACCTGTTGAGAGGAAAGATTAAAGGTGTTGGTGCTGAATGAGTCATCAGCTGAATCAACAGGTGGAGGATTTAGGGAGGAAAAACAGTCAAAAGTAAAGCCTAAACTATGACACGGAAATAGCAGCAACTTTATGGGTTTGAGACAACGGAGAAAAGTAACGGTTCAGTCACTGTGCAAAAAGGCTGTGAGAGCTGAATAAACCTATCCAGCACGTGGATCATATAAGATGTTATGTCAGATCTTGCAGGCTTCCTTAATAGTGCATGTGCTCATGCAAAAGTCAATTGAATCTCCACATTACATAACATCACGTTTTGCAGATGAGCTTCTGTGCACAAGTCTTCCTTTTACCTATTTTACCATCATGTAATTAAATACTAAAGACTAAATGTAAATTCAAACGTTTTCTTATTAATGTTGGTTTCACTGATACTTGTGCCTGTTCTCAGGCACTCTTACATGACTGCTTACAATTCAACCCTTTCTGAACTTAAAAAAAATGAATTCACTGAGAGCATTTTTCCAATTGTCAGAGTTTTGAACTATGGTCATCAACACAATGTTACACAAATTAGGTTGCAAGGAACTGCAGACTGGTCCAAAAATAAAAGCTAATTTAATAATCTAATAATATAATATATAGTATAAATGTGGGGAACCATTACATCCCTATAATTTATTATTAACAGGACAATCCCCGATCACTGCAGTACATGTAAAACAGGATTGATTCTTTAAAAAATACTTGGTTCAAGCACGCAGCTGAGTCTCACTTTTAAAATAATGTTAATCTGTGCAGACAGTCCACTTTGATTTCACACTCCTTTCATCACTTGTTCCTGATATTACACACACACACACACACACACCAAACACACACGCACACAAACTTACAATATACCTAGGATCAAGCCAAGGGCAATCTGATTAGTCAGCTTTAAAAGCGCTGCCAAATATCCCCTTTACACACACCCACTTGCACGCACAACACACTGCAGCTTTATATGGAAAACTCTTTTCATAGCAGAAAGTATTGGTGAAACTGAAAACATAGTTTTGTAATAAGTAAACTGACTGACATGAAGAGCAGGATTAAAGAAGTTATTGTCTGTCAGCTGAATCCGCACAGAAAAACACACCCCGAAGAGCACAATGGTAGGTCTTTACAAGCCAATCACAAAACCTGATGAGTTACAACCCATTTTTGTAATTAGCATCACTTCCCACCCACCCCAGCACAGCACTCATACCCCGACCCAATTCCACACCGTATTCAGAAAGAGTGAACTCAAAATGAAAGGGAGACATTATGCTTGTGTGCACTGTTCCTTTTGACCGGAAAAAGGGGAGGATAGGGAAAAAAATGAAAGGTCTGACGGTGCCAGACAAATAAGAGGGGGATGAGTCTGCCAGGCCTTCAGTGGAAATCTCTGCATGGGAACAGGACGGGAGGCGGACACAAAGCCAGCTGATTACAGGCCGGCAGGCTGTGTGGGGGTCCTCTTTGTCTCTGTGACCCACCGTCCCAATAGAAAGGGCAGGAGGACTTGTTTTATTTCCCCTAAACTGAGTCATCACCTTTTAGGATAACAGCCTGGAACCAGTCAAAAACAGAGCGGGGGGCTCACAGGAGAAAAAAAAACACACCAATACTTGCCAAAGTATTAGCCCAATCTAATACCTAGTGCTTTAATCACATTTAATGATTGCAATTAAAACAATGAAATCACTATCAAAATAGTAGTTTTATTTTGAAAGGATAATCAATTTGTTTAAAAGGTCAAAGTTCATATATCTGTTATCTAATATCTTTGTATTTAAGTCCCTGTGTAGCAATGTCAAGTCTGCTCGGGGAAACTATTTTCTTTAGCAAATATGCCTATAGAATTATATAACAGACAAAATGACAAAGTAATAATGCAAATTAATAGCCTTGTGATTTAACATTCATGCATCCGCGAGAAAGACCTTGGGGATAGTTAATTAGCTTCAGCCAAGCAAGTCCTGGGACGATAGTGAGGAGTGTAGTTGTGTGTTTTTCATTCAAGACACTGTTGTTTTCTGTGGCGATCTAATTAGATTCTGACAGGACAAGGAGTTAGAAAGTAGCTCCTTGCTTTAATGAAGTGACTCCTCCTTCTACTCCTGAGTGGAATCTTTATGATTCAGTTCAGTCTTCTGCAAGTGAGTTTTTGAACATGGCACAACAGGCCAGTCATGTTGTAAATGTTCTCGAAGCTGCCACAACAAAGGTGCACACCAAATGTATGCACATGTATTAAACGTATAGTTTTCACAATCGCTTTAGTAATCTTAGAATGAGTGGATGCCTAAGAAATAGTTAAGAACAAAAGCAAAGGCAGGGGGAGATGGAGACAAGCTGGAGAGGATCAAGATGATGTTAATGTTCTCCGAGAGAGTACTTTGATGTTCTGCCACCGTTTCTTTTTGGTTTCCCTAATTTTTTTGCCAATAAAACTCTTGCATGCTGTGTAAATGAAGTCCTGCTGCTTAAAAAGCACAAGGCCAGCACAGTTCAGTTGGATGCTTTCCCCATTTGGTGCTCAAGCTGTAAAACTATGCAGGGTTTAATTACTGCATGAGTATTAAAAAATACCAAAGTCAAAAAAAATAAAAGAAATAGGAGACACAAACATGCACAACTCAGAAAAGACACACATTTAGACGGCCACATTAACACGCATGTTTACACACAGTGAAGACAAACAAGGCCATAAAATTGGGTGGTGCTGGTGTGTGTTCGTGCATGTGTTTGAGGGGAGTGATCTCTGACCTTTTCCCATCAGTGGACGGCACCACTAACGTGACAGAGCCAACAAGTTGACAAAGAGCGACCAACATAGAGAAGATGACTTCAACTTTGAGAGAGGAACGTTTGGCATTTCAAAATGAAATGAACACCAACAACTGTCTTGCAACCGTACAACTAGTGATTTGACAAGAAATCAAACAACACAATTCTAAGCAAAATCTCATAATATGACAGCACTCCTTTTCTGTGAGATAGGGTTTGGAGCGAGAGTAGGAAATATGTCAAACTTATTTACAAAGATTTCGGAAAGAGGTAGTTAACAATAGTATGTCACCCTCAGACTCAGTAATGCATTTTAATTGTAGGAAAAGTCCCTCAGCAGATGACACTACGGTAAGTCTCAGCAGCAGTTTTGCACCAATTTCTTATCAACCCAATGGACACCCACAGAACAACTGGCCGAGCACCTCACCTAAACAGGTTCTCTGCTCCGGCTCTCATTCGCATTTCCTTGTTGATCTGCTGGTTGATGCGAGCTCGTCGGTGCTGCAGTTTGCTGCGCTGAGTCTGGGCGAAAGGATCACACCCCTGCAGAGAAAACCAAGACAGAGAGTAGGTGATGAAAGAATGAAATACAGCAACGCATCTAACTATTTTACTCTCAAGTTTCAACATCAAATGCGGTGTAGTTGAGTGAATTTCATGAAAGTGAGCTGCGTTTGCTGATAAAGCCACACAGGCCCAACAACCAGGACCACAAAATGAACAATAATACACTCTCAATGTGCTTTCACATGGAAAAAAGAGTTTAGTAAAAACATAATTCACATTCAATAATAAAAGAGTAATAATAACAACAATAATAATATAACAGTGCAAATGACAAACTATGAAATTCTTGTATAAGTGCCTGTTGATTGATTATATTAATTAACCGACCAGAAGCAACCAAGCATGCAGCATCTGGTGGAGTCATAGCGAGGTGGCTAATGGTTTCCCTCATTTTAGTTTCTCTTCTACATCAACAAAGACTGTCACAGAGAGGCCACACTTATCAGAGGGCATAGCACTTCGAGAAAGTTGTGATCTATTTTTTAAGTAAAAAAAACACGGTCTTACTTATGGACCAATAAAATAACTATACTGAGAAACGTATTGAAATCAAAAGGTTCTTGTCTGTTTGGACATCTTGTTCAGTTACAAATGACTAGTTGTTCATCATCGAACCACTTGTTTTAAATTTGCTTTTAATGTTTTGGCTACTATTAAATAAGGACCACCCTAATCCACATGTCCCAACAGATGTACTGAATATAAACTAGGATAAATAACAGGGACTTGTTTGGGTATTCTTTTGCCAAAAGTTGAGCCTCGTAAAAGATTTCACCATCAGTAAACTGTAGCATCTTGCTGGTAGAGCTGATTGTCATACATGCTTAAAGGCTGGCCACAAACATATTTCAGAGCACAAAGTTCACATTAAGTTTAGGAAAGTATGCCAAACATACACATGAGGTGTCAAAATGACAGTCAGAAAAGTGGGGCAATGTAGCTGTGTGTTAGCTATGACACAATGAAGATTCAATGGCCTTTAAAAATCTTCAGATATCGATAAGGCAGTGCACCACTGTTTCACCCTTACAAGCCAAACTGATAAACAGTGGCATGACAGATGGAGCAGCTGTACTGTAAACATGCTGAATACTCCCTTGTCTTATCCCTCTGGCTCCCTCCATCCCCTTCTCTATACCTTCCAAATGGTATAGTATATGGGAGTTCTTTATTTTTTCACAGTCTCTCTCTGCATTATTCTGGTTCCCTCTCACCCAGTTAAGGTGTTTGTTTAGCATGCACATGTCAACTAATCTTCAGAGTGCCTGTGTGGATTAGGCCCCTGGCCAAGCTTTCACTTCTGCTCAGCTATCAGGGAGGCAGGAGGATGGAGGCTGCTTGACATCTGTACAATCAAAGTCTGAGCACACATCTTGTTAGTCAGTAACACAGGTAGCCACACGCTAACCAATGTTACAACTATTGTTATGATCACAGTTTTCCTTGCAGTCAAGCAGCAGAACCTCAAGTGCTTTGCTTAAGGAGCGCATGAATTTGGTTTGTTTTTTAATCCATCTATTTATTTTGAACACATCAAAAATATATTGGGGTAATTAAATGACCAGTCAAACCGAAACGTTTGTGATGCTCACATCATTAAAAAAATCCAACAGCTGCGCATTTTTCCTGATACAATGAAACCATGTGACGGTGTTGCTGACAACCTCTCAAAACATATAGACAAAAAATTTTTATATATATATATATATATATATTTTTTTTTTTTTTTTTTATTAGTTGCTTTTCCAAACAATGTCAGTGATTGTTAAAGCCACTTTGGTATGGAAGCAGGTCTTCTTTGCACATCATTATTTGCCCTATTAGCCCTTTAGGTCATATGCGTGTGTGTGTGCGTGCGCGTGTCCCACCTTTCGGATGCTCCCACTGTGGCTGCCGTCTGTGGGTAACATTAGCGGCATGTCGTCGTCGTCCGAGACACCGTCTGACAGCGACGTTTCAAACTCTCTGGGGACAGTCAATTTTAAAAGAGTTACAACAATGCACGCGTGACTACAACAAGTGAGCAATACCTCGCTCTTTAGCCGGAGCGCAGCTCCCAAACGGCTAAACAGGAGTGGACTAAATACTGAGGGGTAACTTTGCTGACGAGTCGCGGGTTCCCCACTTGCCTGGTCGCGGGCTCCTCCATCGTGTAGCGGCCGCTCAGCCCCTACATTTTTCCCGGCGAGGTTTATTTAGAGTACCGTCGGCCAGCAGCAGAATACAAAAAGCGACACTGAGAAAAACAACCAGTTTTGCACTCACTCCATCGTGATATCATACCACCCCCTCCACCACCACCACCGCTTGCTTTTCTCCCGACTTTGTGCAGAAGCACTCGCTTATTCGCCGAGGCGGGTCGTGAATGTAGACGCTGGCCAATCATACTGCAGTCTGTCTCATCACTAGTAGAGGTAACAAATCAGAGAGAGGATTAGGGGCCGAACGACGGCCCCAGCTGACCAATGACCAGGCGCTCAAGGCGTCCCTCTAACTCCGCTGGCCGTTGCCATGACGACGTCAGGGTTGTAGCGTGTGTGTGGGCACCACTTGTACTGTAGGTCTGACAAAACGACTATTAGCACAAAATAGCATTGAATCTAAACCCTCAAAAGTAATTCTGCCACACAAATATGTTTGGATTTTGCAAATGCTTTTTAATACAATTGTAATGTATACTCAATACATACATAGTATGGGGGAACATATGTCAAACTCTTAAGGAATTTGACATTGGCTTTGTTTGTGCATGGTCGATGATTTTGTATACTAGGGCAATTGTGTATCATTTATATTACTGTGGTCTTAAAATTGTCATTCTCTCTGCTGACAACCCCAAAGTCTTACATGTAAAATATGACTAATTCACAATCTACCAAACAAATAGACTACAAATAATCACAAATAATTATTCAAACTAATATGAAAACTTTTCATAGTTCCAGCTTGTCACTTGTTAGGATGTGTAGCTTTTTCTTAGTTTGTTGTGTTTGATGAGGATATGGACTCTCGCATTTGTTAAGGTACAGTTAAAAGACAAAAGCTTATAATTGGTTGACCATAGAAAATATAACCTGTTACCACAATAAAATATCATTAAAAGATCACAATTTGTTCCACAAGTGCATCTTTTTCATCAACACCTTAAAATATGACAAGCTTTATCTCTGAGGAGAATAAAAAAAAAATCTATATCTTGCCATGCATGATTTAAGGTATGAAGCACCTACACTGCGGTTGACAGCACTGTCACTCAGCATCTTGTCTTATGGTGTGTCCACCTCAAGTTCAGATGCTTATGCTGCAAAACAGGTAAATAAAAACCCTACTGAAAGTTGTGTGTCCCATGTGGAAACTTACGATCTAGATTTCACAACGCTTGATGTGTGAATCCCACTGTGATGACAAAAATATATATATCGTCTTACCTTCAGTCCAGAAGGTAGCCTTTCTCCTGATCCTCTTCCTCTTCTTTCCCTGCACAAAAACAAATGCATCAGACAGGCTCTTTTATATCTTCTGATAAAAAAAAGGTAATGATGTTATGATGTAAACATGTATGAATTGTATGTGAGCACTGTCCACATACGTAATTGTCTCTACTCGACCACTCTGGAAAATTCTGAGCATGGAGCTGCTTCTCCTTCTCCGCCTGTTCGTAATATTTTGCCTGTTCCTCTTCCGACATTGACTTCCACTGCGGACACACAACAATACAGGGGTCAGTGCAAAACCACATGCTACTACAGGCTGAGTAGTTCACAAATACAATCATTAAGGCACACATAAGCAAGTGCAAGTCCTGTAAAATAAACTCCCACAATGTATTTGTGGAAAACAAAGGGAAATCTTCAATTTAGACTTGTCCTCTGATGACGGGACAACATATAAAAGTCAATGCTTTTCTAGATAAATAACAATAATGACTTTTTGATTTAGGTTTAAAGGTAAACATTATTTGTGTTTATTTAGACATGGCTCATTGCATGACAACAGCAAACGTATCAATATTTTACCAAACTCATAAATCGGCAGCGTGAAGGGCTTTGAGTGGTCTTGAAAAGCACTATATAAGACCAGAATATTTTACAATGAGTGTCTCAACACAAAGAGACGTACCCTCTGACCAAGTATGGCGTTGACTCCAGCACTATTGAAGGCAACAATTTTTGGCCTTTCCTCTCTCATAAACATCATGAAGGCGTTAGGTGGCTTCTTAACATAAGGCTTCCCTCTTTCATGCTGGCTGCCGGCATGCATTCTCTTCCTATAGGAATTAAATATAGGGTTATTCTGAATAAGTATGAGTCCGTTTTTGCTCTGGTTTTCCAGTTGGTGGCCACTGTCACAAATAATAAGACAGCAGGTTGACATACCTTGACATGGAGGTGTTCTGTGGAGGAACAGCAGGATCTGACGTAGTAAACGATAAATCTGGTGGGACTCCAAACACCCTCTCATCAACCCTTCAAAAATAAAATCAGACACAATCATAAGACAACAGAAAAAAACCTGTCTGAAGGTAGAGGAGCTCAAAGTTGTCAACACACATTTTTGTGTGCATTCATGTGTGTTATGTGACAAGTGGGCCTCTTACATTATTCCTCCAAGAGGCAAATTCAGCTCTTGGCCTTGAGGATAAGTCACCATAGACATACACTGGAAACACAAAAGTAACAGGTGATAAGAAAATGTGCATCCTGTGTAACATTTGTCCAGCAGGTGTCACACTTAGTCACTTTTGGATGAGTTGCATTGGAGTGACAATACATCTTGAGCACACAGGTAAATTACCCTTAACCGCAGTGTGAAGTGTGTATTCATGTACCACAGAGCCTGCATTAAAAGATAATGTAATCACTCCCTACATAATTTTACAAAATGTGACCTCAAATGACTTTTCATCAAGGTGCCCTTTTTGATGTCATTATTTCAACCTGTACATGGTTTGATTCCTGCTTAGTACATTTTTTTTAATTGTACAAAGTTCAGTAGTATGTGATACTGTTGTTAAAATTGCTTTCAGAATACCAATATTACAATGTAAAACATGTTTCGCATCAAATCACTAAAATCAAATCTTGTTACTTTTTGGTATGCGAATAAACCACAGTGCGAGCGGTTCACTAGTCTCTTACTGGTTGCAGAGGTGCTGCTGTTTCTGGGACGTTGTACACAGGCTGATGTGGCAGGTACTGTGAAAGGAGAAGGAATGTTAAGCCACCACAATACATACAATGTCTTCCACAACACACACATTTACCGGAAAGCAATGCAGGAAGACATTTTCAAACACAGCACTGGATTTATGATTTAGTCAACTTACAAGAATTCCTAAAAGGAAAGTTCAATGACACATCTGAAGTGACTTTCAGTCACTTAACAGCTATATTAAACTGAATACTGATGGATTATTACTTTTAAAGTATAACCAACTGCAGGTTGTTAAGGGTTAAAAGGAACGCTACAGCATCCATTGTATGTTATATATGTTGGGTATTACATTGTATCAGGTATCACCTTTCCTGGAGGTATTGATAATTTTTTTTTAAATCCTGAACTTTACTTGGTACCTTACCTCTTCCTGGCAATAAGCACCTGTGTAGTAGTACACGTGAGGGTGACAACCTGACTGTGTGATATTCTGATCAAACAGTGGTTGTTGATATAAATTGTGAGCGGCCTGTCCAGGGAGAGCCATCATTGGCTCCTCGAAGCTGTGTGGACCTGCTCCTGGGGCTGTGTACCCATAATATCCCTCACACAGACTTTCCAATCCCTGAGGATGGCTGTGGTACACTGGGTACCCCGGCTCAGCAGGGACAGTGGGAAGAAGTGGAGGGTTGGGTTTTTCTCCCAGAAAATCCAGGTGTTTCACCTGGGCAATGTCAACCATGCCCGCATTCTCAAAGGTCTGTATTAAGTGCTCTATTTCAGCTGTGGGATCCATCGTCTCCCCTGATGCGTATTGCTTTCCCCCTCTACGACTGATGTGTATTGTTTTGCCCTACGGTCTGCCCTCCCACGACTTCCTTCTTACCGAGACCCTGTGGCATTGATGAGAAGCTAGTTTTGACATACTTTTATATGGGAATAGCATCAAGTAAAAAACAGTAACAAGAACGAACTTCCCTAAACTGTACATTTTCTTTACATCACCACATTTACATGACAGATAAGGTTACCTTGCAGAAAAATATTTAATGTAACTCGTTTAATTTATGACCTGCTTGCAAGACATCAGGCATGAATGAAAATCAAATTATAAAATATTTTATATATACAGTATATATATATATATAAGCTTGATCTGATTTCACCTCAGTGTGCCACATTTTTAAATACACTTTTGTTGTGATTACACCATCATGCAATAATCTGATTTTCATAAACAACATTTTGGGATAACCTCCACGGAGATGTGTGGTTCGCCAAGTAAATGTATGGTATAAACTATGACTATTAAACGATAACTTTTGCAAAGTTAAAACAAAAACTTCCTCATACAATTACCTACTACACTCACTGACGAGTAAGTAGGCGTTCAGCTGCCACTCGCCGTTGTGCGACAGCAGACCTTGGGGTCTGACTCCACAAGCGGAACTGAGCTCCACCACGGTGAAGCGGAGTGGAGTCACGTGTGTTATCAAAGGACAGAGTTTCCATAGCAACCGCGGGGTGACGCCTGGGAGTGAAATGATGAACACCACCTCGCAACAAGCAACAAAGTTCAACAATGCACCTCTCGACACTAAACGGGCCGCCTGCGCGTGACCCATGAAGCCATCCCCCGATAATGTTCTATTTCTGCCTCACATTATATTCGTTTAACATCGCAACGTCATCCGGTCTACGTCATCCAGTCACTTCGTCATCCTGTCAAATTGTCGACCCCTCTGGTGACGGAGAAATATACGTGGCCATGACATAATAGCAGGGGCGTGCAGCAACTTATATTGAACAGGGCCCTATGTTAGGTCAATATGAATGTTTAACATTCAACTTTTCACAAATATGTTATAGGTAAATGTGTTTACCAGTATGTTCATTCTTTAATTTCGGAGTAAAATATAAATGTATTTGTGACAGAGTCAGAGATGTATTTGAAAATAAACAACTATGCATGGTTAACCATTACTATTTATTTGATGATTTGATAGGAGAAAAGTGATTGTACACTTATATCTGAGTAATGATCAGTCTTACATAGCGCCCTTTAGAACCATCACCTCCAAGTACCACCTAATCATATAACTGTAAGGTGTGTTTACCTTTGAATCATTTCTTTCAGATACACAAGCTAAAGCACCCGCTGTCCCCCTCTCTATAGTGTCATCACAAATGTACAATTTTCACTCGCTGTTTCTTCAGTGTAATGATCCCAGCATGAACAAAAACCACGCAGATAGTTTTAGCTTTGAGTGGTTTTACAGACCCTCTGCAGCAGTTTTACGTAGCCCTTAACAGTGAGGTAATACAGGTAAACAAAAGCTTGCATTAAATCATTTGAGCTTCAGATGTGATGTAGACATTTTTAGACATGTAACCACAGACATGTATAACATAAAAAACATAAACCTTTAACAACTGAAGTTATTCACTATGAATGTTTATAAATGACAACAATGGCTTCCATGAGATATTTGCATTCAGATATAAACATCACTCTTAAAGGTGATTTAGCACTTGTTCACGTCGAGAAAGAAAAGAAACTACCGTTATTTTATCACCGTGTCGGAAATAATGTTTCTCCTTTAATCTTTAATTTTTTTGGCTTCAAGCTTCAAAACACAAAATAAAACACAGTGTTGACATGTAAACTTCTTCATTGTCATTTCAGGTGCTTGATTAGAATGTTAACATAATTGTATAACAGCATCAAAAATACAATGATCATGTGATTATTGTTCATGTAGGTGAGGTGCAACATTACGTTAAATACTGTTCTAGGTGTGGGATGCTGTATATAGGGTTAGATAGTAACAGATTAAATGGGGATTACTTAATCTTACTTAAGTGACCATTCATCCGTTTATGTGTCTGCCATAGTGAAGTAAACTATGAATGATAGGGACAGCAATTGCTCAGCTCATTGTGGAAATGTACAAATGCTAAAAAGTATTTCATTCATTGAAAATGTCTTGAGATGTATCAGGAGAAATGAATGACTGAGTTTTTTTTTTATTTTGGTATAGTATAAATTGCAGTATTTTCAACATTTAATTTAAAAGTAATCCAAGTATTCATATTAGGATACATTTATTGTTATCCAATAGATAATGATTTCACTTCCAATTATTAGCCATGTAATTTGCAATGGGTAACTGACTACATCACAGAGTAAAACGACCTAACCCTGAGTATAATTTATGTGAATATGTGTGTGAAGTACAGGGAGCTGCATGTGTTGCATTAACCAAGTGGTGTTTTCACATGAACGATAGAGGGGTCCATGGAGAAAAAAAGAGGGCAGTGTCATGAGGAGAAAAATCACTCTTTACTCTGACTGCTTGTCCAAAACAACCTGAACCTTTCATGTATTGTCATTGCTGCAGAAACAACTCCAGACACCAACACCTGATGGCTCCAGTGTCACAGCACAGGTCCCAGGTCAAAGTGCCTTTTGGCCCAACACCTGCAGGTGAAGAAAGACTGGACAGAGCTTTGATTCATGGCAGACTTGTGAATCCACTTGAACATGAAATGCAAGCGAATCCGCTGCATTATTTTGCTCTCAGGCAAGGTCGGAGGGTCACGGTTAGGTCCCAGAGTGAGTGTCCACGGGTCACTTGGGTAACATCTCGTCTATGGTCACCACTGTCTCCTCCATTCTATTGGAGCTCAAGCAGTTAGTGTGGTTCAAGGATATGTAGCTCATCTCCACCACCCGAGGCCTCTCGCCCAGCTCACCCATCTCGTTCAAGCTGTTGGTGATGCAGTTGATCTCTGTCTTGTTGCGGTCGGTAACTCGACGAGACCCATATACCCAATCTGAAGAAAGACAAAGGCATCCCAGTCATATGATACCTTCACATTTGAGTTTATTCTTTATTTTGAAAATGATTGTTACTTCAACCTAATGGAAGATATTATTTAGGCGTGTTTCAATAAAGGCAAAATACAACCAAGCGGGTATTTAGAACATGCTCCCAACATGGCTGAGAACTTTGAGTGACAGAAAGTTATGATGGATTCCGCCTGTGTAATTCCATTAGAGGCAAATCACCATAAAATTGGTTCTGCGGGAGATGTCTGAGGCACAGCAGCCCCATCACGTGTGGTGGAGCGCTTTGGGATTGTGACACATCAATCATTGTTCTGTCAGATGAGGAGCTGAGATTAAGGCTGACAGTTGTGAGTGTGAAGAACAGTTACGAATGCAGAACGGGTTCCCTCAGACCTAAAGAGCTGCAACATGACCAGACTGCAGCCCCTTAATGAAGTCCGTACTCACTCAGGGTGGTGCATTCAGGGCTTTATAGTTAACATTTTCTTTTTGTTATGCATCTTTGACTATATTCTGATAGCATTTACATTTATTCATATCTGTTACATACTTTTGATGCAACCACAAATGTTAAAACTCCATCACATAGGGGCTTTAAAGTTTCAGGACTGGACTCTAATACATTTTATTTTTCATTGTTTTTAAGATAAACACTGCTGCCATGTTGTAATCTGCATTCAAGAGAGGTATACAGCTTTTTATATATAATTGAATAACCAATTCTACACCCTGATCACTTTTAACACTTAAAAAGAATAATTAACAATTGACAACGATCAACAGCTTTTAATTATAGAACTATTGCTATGGTTACTCCAGACCATTACTGTAACACTGGGCCACTTGTTTTTCACACAGTGAATAATTAACTTCAAAAGACATTTTTTATAGTTACATGGAAACAATGTCAGCCTTCCAGCTGCAAGATAAACATACTCCACATTTACACCTCAGCAAAATGCCTGGGAGACCAAACATTGTGTCGCCAGTGCGTCGCTGTGAGAGCTTTTCATGTGAAGGTGGAAAGGTCAGGTGAGATGAAGGCAGACAGACAGCATAGCTCTCATGGCTTGGAAAGGGGTCAGCATGTCTCTATGGCAAAGCTACAGTAAGTGCTGCAGACTGGGACCTGTGTGAGCTTTGTTTTTTTCCCCTTTACCTGGTTCACTGGTTTCACTGCCATTGCCTTCTGCAACAATCGACCTGCCTCCACCTAGATGCAGTGCACAAGAGAACAGGCATGTTTGAGAGGGGACACACTCTGTGCATTCATGAAATGATAGAGACAGAGCAAATGGAGGGACAGAGCTTGGATATAGTGGTCAGTAATATCATTACATGCTTAAATGAACAGTATACACAGGAGCATACATTAAAATGTGCACAACCACAATTAAATGCTATTTACACAAATTTTTTCCACAGTAAACCATTTGAGGTGTTTTAAATCTAAAAATATTTTGCTTAAGATAACAAATTGCTTTAAACTTAATTTAATTTAAGAAAATATGTTGTTCTTTCCCTGAAACGTGTTATTATCCAAAAAATGGTTGTAAGACATTTTTTATAACATCCCCAAGTTTCTCATAAAAAATCCGAAGTTACTTGGTTTGTTGCATCATGTACCAAATCCTAAATATACCCTGGCATTGTTCGGACCAATTACTTTTAATAAACGCCACAAATATTGTTTTGCATCTTAAATGATGTCCTAAAATGTATTTTACTCATCCCTGTCTTGATCTGCCCCATGGAGAAATGTTGCAGAGCAGAATCGCTTATTTCGTTTGAAACCACCTGATGTAAGAAGAAGACAATGAGGTCAAGTCAGCACGACCATACTGTGTCTTAAATTAGACTCATTGTATCAGTCATTCATTATGCATCACTCCCAGGAAGCTCCTCAAACACAGACAAAAAAAGCTCTGCATATCTCATAGAGACACTTGCTGATAGTGTAGTTTGCCAGGACGTCTGACTCACAAGGTCATTGGCTGATGGGAGAGCGGTTCCAGCTCATCAACATAAAATTAATGAGGAATCTTTGTATCACTGCTTACTGGTCACTTCCCCCAATTGACTGTCATTGTACAAATTACATTGTCATCCTTTAATTTAGATGTATGGATTCTTTTCTTTTCTTAAAACAGTGATTCTCAAAGTGGGCTCTAGGTGGGTTCCACACCACACATTTTACAACATTGCTTCTGTGGATGCACACACGCACACACACTCACGTCATTCAAGTCACAAGCAATTTAAAGTTAAAAAAACACACACACACAAGCAAACACACACTGGATGTCACATACCGACAACAAAGTCATTAACCACATCTTTCACCAGGTGTCCCACTATCGCGTACGCCACGGCCACCACCACCAGCGCTGCCATGACCAGGTAGAGGACCGCTTTGGGCAGCGGGATGGAGTCTCGCACAGGCGCCCGGTGGTCCGTGTACAGCTGGTCACTCTCAGAAAACGAGTACTGGAAGACGTGCTCCATGCCCGAGGTATGGTTGGAGTTGAGCGGCGGCTTACTTGCGCCCATGGCGCTGTCTGGCTGAAGAGCTGTCACCACGGTGGTCGTCACCGCCTCCGCTCTGTCTATGCTGACCAAGCCCGTTGTTTTATTCATCAGAGGCAAAATCTGAGAGAGGAAATAGCTCCAGTCCTTGATAGCACTGGTGTTGCATAAAAACATTGTTTTGAACATGTAATCACCGCAGTGGGGCTGAATTGGCAGGGACACTAGAGCGAGGAAAAAAATCGCTGTGGACGCACCAGTTTGAAACACACTAGACTCGTCTTCACTGAGAGTGATGGATGTTTTTGTTGTTGTTGTTGTTGTTGTTGTTGTTGTTTTCATTTATAATCCAACATGGTTTCCCAGATGAAAAAGTCTGCGACCGACAGGAGCTCATCAGTGCCTCAGAAACTTACCTCGCTTCTACTGATGAAACGCGTTGATGCGCGGCTTTTGCGCACGGGTTAAGTGCAGAATTTGTGCTTCCGTTCATCTCCAAATGTGAAATAATAAAACATCACAGTGGCAGAGCACGAGAGCCTAGACAGTAAAACAGTGGGGGGGGGGGAAACCCACCAGAAAACGGACGTGGCATAATTTAAGCCCCGACCATAAAAACGCGCAGAGCTAAATGTTGGATGAAGGAGCCGAGCATCTGTGACTATAGAAGCGGGGTCCTCCCGGCCGGCACGTGCGGTGATGGTGCTCATTAGAAATTGAACGCTCCTTCCTGCACCCGGTGAAGGCTGCATGCGCACAGGAGCCTCTTCCGCCCCTCTCTTCTCCTCTGCGCTGATGTGATCATGGAGCCGGAATGTGGTGATGGGAGAACCACATGGATCCACTTGTTCACCTTTCCTCGTCGACTTCAGATGCAGCCTGAGGTGAGTTTATGTTTTTGTTCATAAAATGGTGAGATTGACACATTTATGCAGATATAGCCTATAGCATTACAAACCTATGAAATGATTAAAAGTGAACAGAATATAACATTAAAAGTATGTATGATTTGTTAAATAGCTACCCAACAGAGTAATTTGTCTATAAGAAACGAAAAAACTTAAATTCAACAACATTTAAATTCAGCATGAAAACAAAAAACGTATTATTCTCAAGCTTTCCACCATTGCCTACTTTCATACACAGAGCCTATTCCGTTTGTGTAGCTGCAGTGTTATCAGGTGCAGTGTTGTTCGTTAGTGAATCACACAGTACTGGTGTCATTGATATGTCCTCTATAGATTATTTTTGCTGCGTTTGTAACATATTCATTGTTTGGCCACCAGACAACGATTTTTTTTTCTTTTTCCAGTAGACAGCGGAGACGGTGAACCACCAGATGACTGAGTGCTGTCAGATACCTCTGTGTGATATTCCCTGTACCTCTCTGGATCTGAAGACCGTGTATTTCTTTTGTTCTCCTTAGAAGATGAACCAGACAATTAAGATCACATCAGCCGCTCAAAGATCAGCTCAGAGGAAATGTATTGGACTCACTGACCCTTAAATCAATCACTGCATGTTGTTATTGTTGTTGTTTGTAGTTGTTTTTGTTATTGTTGTTTTGCGGGCTTCGAGGAACGTCTTTTCGTCCTTGCATGTATGTAATGCATGCAAGAATGACAATAAAAGGCTTGACTTGCATCCACTGAGTCACAGTGGACATGGCCATGGCCTTCAGGGATTCAGAAATGAACAGTACTGGTGTCATTGATATGTCCTCTATAGATTATTTTTGCTGCGTTTTTAACATATTCATTGTTTGGCCACCAGACAACGATTTTTTTTTCTTTTTCCAGTAGACAGCGGAGACGGTGAACCACCAGATGACTGAGTGCTGTCAGATACCTCTGTGTGATATTCCCTGTACCTCTCTGGATCTGAAGACCGTGTATTTCTTTTGTTCTCCTTGGAAGATGAACCAGACAATTAAGATCACATCAGCCGCTCAAAGATCAGCTCAGAGGAAATGTATTGGACTCACTGACCCTTAAATCAATCACTGCATCCACTGAGTCACAGTGGACATGGCCATGGCCTTCAGGGATTCAGAAATGAAGAGGACTTTTATTTTTTTTAAGACTTTTCTAAACATTGGCTATGAACAGTTTGAAAATAGATGTCACCTCCTTGTGGCACTGCTTCTTCAATCTTTCCATCTTAAATGTAAGGATCCTGGAATGTAGAATCAAGTCTCTCAAACATGGACACAAATATTAGGAAATTATGACAATGATCAACTTTGAATGAAGTTGGAATTCAGAATGACGCAGAATGAGACCACATTAAATTCATGTCTTTCATTGGGTGAAATAGTGGTCATATTGAAAGTAAATCGTACTGTGACGGAGACGTGTCAAACCACATGTTGAACCTTGACCGATCATGCGTGTGCTCGTCAGTGACCTACAGTAATGGGGGCAGGCGTGGCCAGAGGCAAACTAGCCATGTTCACCAAAATGTCAGAAGGCACTTCACAATGTGTTATTAACCTCAGGCCAGAGAGAAAAGAAGAAAAACATCTTGTCTCTCTCTGGACCTCGTCCTGGACACAGAAGGCGTTGTGTTCCACAATGAAACACTATTGGCACTGCCCAATATATATATATAAAAACCCTGTTAGTGATTTGACAGCAACCAATCAAATTAGCATAACTGACAGCTGCCAATCACATTTGTACCACTGAACATGCATGACGTTTGGCCAATAGTTACAGTGGGGACGAACATTCGCTACTAACCTGCCACTAACTCTGTGATTGCCAAGTCAGGAATGTTCCGCCTCTGTTCCCCTTTTTCTTTCAATTCTATTTTCAGAATAAATCCCAGAAACTTCTTATCTGGATTTTACTCTCATTCCCATTCCAGCCCATGTCAGTAGCCTGGCAATTTTCATCACATTAATCATAAGATCATCAGATCCAGCTTCTCACTTCAGAAGATTAATTTCAAAAATGGACATCCCTATAATTTATGATCTTAATATTCCAAATGGAAAGAAAAGGCACGGGACAATGAATTTAGGAAGTGAACTGTGTTTAGCTGCAGCACATCTGGCACAGGGAGTCCCCCTCAGCATGCCCCATGGTACCAGCAATCCCCATTTAATAACTCAGCACCAGCAATTTGCTCTTTCCTCCACGGGACAAGCTAGTAAAACTGGAAAATATTGGAAGACTATATTGACTATTTTGAAAAATGACTTTTGTGACATAAAACATTTCAAGATCAAGATGTTTTTACAACATCTTTCATGGTATTGCAGCCTGATTTCAATTTAATTATTTACAAGAGATGGTTTCATTTTAAGTAGCAACATAACATGACATGACATGACAACTGTTTATGTTTCTGAGAGATTTTATTTTAACTAGTTATTTGAAGCTATGTAGACAGGGTAAAACATGATGAAAACAGCTGATACTCTGGCTCGGCAGTTAATGCCAACAGCACTCACATTTAACCTCCATTTTTTTCCTGGATGAAGGAAGTGGATATTTAGAGCTTCAAGTCAAGTAAATAATTAGATTTATTAGTGATTCACCCTCGATTGAATGTATGCTGGTTTGGTCTGGCTGATTCTAACATTTCTCCATCTTGGTTTTTCTCTTTGTCATAAATACTCCAAGAATCTGTATGAGTGGGAATAAAGATAGTTCATTAGATCTATGCAAAAGAAAAACAAATTACAAAAGCCTATATGAATTATGAATTATATAAATTCAGTCTCAGTGGCCTGTCGTAGCACACACAATTCAGTGTGCCGTGCTGATGTGGGCCAATGCAGAGAGGAATGATGATTCAAAAATGTGATCGCACAAACTGGTTTGGTCTTAATGTCCACTTACTTCCTCTTTCCATCAGTGTAAGAGAGGTGGACGTGTGAGGCAAAATCAGAGCGAGTGACTGCGACCTCTCTCTGGATCTCAGCTGATAGTTCTGTCACTGTGATCAATACCACATTAATGCATTCCCCTTGTGCCCTCCCCTCCCCGCGGACTCCAAGGGTACCTGCCTCTCTTCATCACTCTATCACAATAATCTCATCTCTCTTAGTCTTAATAGGGACTTTGCAATTTTCAGCTTAGTGACAACAGGAATTAAGTGAATTTCAGTGACAAATTAGGCAGATTTCACACGAGGAGAATAAAAATGTCTGCTGCTTAACCTTGGCCACACCGAAAGCCTCGGGTCCCTTTTCAGGAAGTTAATGTTTCTTGCAGAATATCTTTATGGTTGTATGCATTGTTTCCCCTCCCCTCCTGGTGTCCTGCATCACAAATGTGAGATGGAAACCTCATGCAAAAGGAATTGCTCAGAATAGGCTTTTCAGGTAGTGTTTTCCCCAATGAAAGACATTTGTTTCTGCTGCTTTTCCCTCCTCAGGCATCCTCGCAGGGAAAATGGTCTTTTCAGAGCTTCCTCTCATAGTGCTTTTATAAATACATTTACACATTATATACGGCCAAGCGGTTTTATTTGGTTAAACTTGAACTTAAATAACAACCTATTTTGTTATCGGGTATCACAAATTAGATAAGACCAAATAAGTGAAAGTAAAGAGATGTGACAATGACCCACTGAGAGAGAAAGTCAACAATAACAAGTTCAATTAATCAAGAGATAAAGCTTCGTTATTTGTTCATTATGCCACCTCTGTTTCATTCCATAACAATGATCATTTGTCAGTGTCTGCAGGATACAGGCTGCTGTTGTTGTTTTTGTAGGATGTTATGTAACCATGGCCATTGCAGCAGTTTAATCTCACAGCAGTTTATATTCATGAGGATGAACATATGACTTTGCCACAGCCGTCATCGGGATATGTCTCCTGGCATTAACTGTTCTCCACAAACTGTTACTAAGGGTGACAGTAGCGATGGGGCTGAAAGTTGCACAAAACAGGGTCTCAATAATGTAGATTTACATGGGGCAATCACATTTGTTTTATTGTAACAGAGTGACACTGATGAAAGTAGATGCCAGCCTGCATGGCAATGTAACTGACCTCAAAACCAGGAATATGAATAATGAAAAATGAAGTCTCCTGTGCTATCTTTGCCCCAAATTCTGGCGTTTAAAATGGGAGACTGTGGCGAGTAAGAGGTTGCATATTGAGAGTGATGGAGTTGGCGGTCAGTGGGTTGTCAATGCCATGGAGCCCTATTCTGCTCTAACGAGGCGCTGAATTTCTGCCTGTTCTGTCCTTTAAATGTCCCTCCTCTCCAATTCAACAGGGAACTGAGTGCAGCAACCCCAACCAATGTGTGTGTGCGTTTGTGTGTCTGCAAATAAGTTAGTGTGTTGTTAGTTTATGTATTCACTGAACTGGGGTGGGCAGGTGGCGTGTGTTTGAAGTGCCGTTAACCGATTTGATCTAAACGTAAAAAATGACTTGCTGGCTGAAAGATGATTTGAGAGAGATAAACCTATTACTCATTATTTTCAATATCTCTGGTATTTCTCAAAGTGCCACCAGGTCCAACCTGTTAACATTGGCCCAAAATAACGTTTACTTTTACTTATTCAGATAAATGTTGAGAGAGGAAATCAGAGGGGAGGCACCAGATAAAACTGTGGCCCTGGTCACTTCCTCCAGGGGTGAGCAGGCCTGTGATAGTGACAGTGTTGAAGGAGAAATGGAGGCGCTGCTCCTCCTGACTGGCTCTCAGCCACGGGCTCACAGCTCTGGAGTGCAGTAAAAGAGAGTTATAATGTTATGGAAGACCTCCACTCACTAACTGCTGGGGGTGCGGCGGTGAACAACGCTTTGTGAATTAATGCCTCTGATACACGATTATACAGCTGGAGTAGATCAGGGTGTCAACTTCTGGAAATTGGTTTAGAAACAGCCATAAACCAAGATGTCAGCGCAAAAAACGGCATCTACAGTACACACAAACACACAAATCATCACACAAAAAATTACCTAAAATAACAAAATAATTCAATAAATGGATGCAAATAAAATAGAAGGTACTTTTATTTTCATTATTGTAAATGGTGAATTTCTGACTAAGAATTGTTTGAAATGTAAAATGTTCATCTTGTTGTATAAAAATACAATAATATTTTCCCAAATAAAATAAAAAATACCATAAAACAATTCCTTCTGTCTTTAATAAAAACCAAGCACTTTAAGGTGATTTCTCAAAATATTCTAATATAAGTTGAGCCCTAAAGTTATTAATATTATTTAATACCATTTGTAAGACTATTGTTGTGTGTGCATTTACGCGTGTGATAAAATGTAAGGCATAGACTATAACAGCCCTCACACTTCACCCCACTTCCATAATGTAGCTCAGACCTCAGTGTTATTAATCAATTTTTAAACTGACCGGTCCAATTAATAAATACATGACATCAGATTGGAAAAGTGATGAGCAGGCTGACACTCAGTGCACCAATAACTGACAAAAGACAAGAATATATGTGGGATAGATGAGGACACAGCATCTGGCCCTTTCACGCCTCATTGAGTTGATGGAATACTAATAAAAGCCATATGACAACGGAATACTAATTGTGCAATTAATATTCTAAAATATTCCCGCTCTGTATGTGGTGCAGACCTGTTCAAGGCTCCCTCGCTGGCAAAGTGACGGCACTGTCTCTTTGGTTAAGAGGAGATGCCCTTATTAACCTTTTTTCATTCTTTTTTTTCGCACGTCTCAGATGCTCGGAAACACATGTGGCGGAAGACTTTTGTCCGTTTTCCTGTGATTAGCCTGGCGGAAGATAAATAATCTCGTCTGGAGCCTTTGTCCCATGAGCTGAATGGTTTCGAAGGAGACCGATTGATGACTGATGATTCATAGGCCAGAGTGGTGAAGTGCCATTCACCACATGTAGAGTTTGGATTTTCTTTTGCAATGTCAAACAACAAGCTGTCTAACACAATGAATCACGTTTTTTTTGACAAACTATCTGATGTCTGACCTCCACAGGAAAATCCATCCTTTGTATGTGTTTAATGTCTAAAACCACAAGAGCAGGTGCTCACATTGGAGGGTGGATGACTTCAACACTGGAGACTGCGATTTTCTTCCCCGTCAACAGTAACGAGTTACGAATGATGTCGATCTTTTCTATATTTTCTGATCATTTCGCGATTCAGTGGCCTGAGCCAGTGAGTGGACCTTATATGCCTCCACACAGTAGCACATATCCCTGTAACCTAATGATTCATATTGTTATTTTTAGCTCATAGAAAACATATTATTTTCCATAAATATTTAGCCCATTCCTTTATGTGAACATTTCGATTTGGGAAATATGCCATAGTTTTGATGATAGAAATAGATAGCACCAATCCTTTACTGGAAAAATATATATTGAGTCTCTGGGTTCATACAGGCTTAGTCGGGGCCATAGTTCTGCGTATCTGACTTACTTTGTGTTATTTCCTGAAGGATTCTATTGTGGTTTAACCTTGGGGTTAACTTTGGACTTAATTTTGACCAAGGAAATCTGGAAAGGATGCTGAAAAACGAGTCCATGCGCTCATCACCTGTAGGCTGGGCTGCTGTGAGTCTTTACTGTCGGAATGCTCGTTGAAAAAATGCTCGTTCAGAATTCTGAGTTCTAACAGGAACTAGGAAAAGAGACCACATCACTCCAGTTCTAGCTTCACAACACTTCCTGAAAAATAAAGAACAGAGTTTGAAATCATTCTCCTGACTTATAAAGCACTTAATCACCAGGCCCCCTCATATCTTAAAAAGCCCCTCTCTTATGGGACCAGCTCCCATTCCGGGTCCGGGAGACACCCTCTCCTCTTGCAAATCTAAACTTAAAACTCTTCTCTTTGATAGAGCGTATAATGAGGACCTAACCATCCATGAGTGATGCTTAAATAGCCCCAGACTGCTGGGTGATATCAACATGTCCACTCTTCTTCTCCTTCTCTGCTCTCTCTCCATCTATCGAAATTTAAATGTATTCCCTGCGCAACATAACCCCATGCTCCATCTCTCCCATAGTGTGTGCTTCTCCCAATCACCAAATATTTATTAACATTTTACAAATCATTGCTGCTCTGCCTTTTCTCTCTTTCTCTTCTCCCATAATCGTCATTTGTGGGTTGACTTGCTCAGTACATGTGGCATCTATAGTACCTCTGTCCATCCTGGGAGAGGGATCCCTTACTTTGGGGCAGCTCACCCTTTTGAAGGTTAAGGGCAGAGGATGTTGCATCCTCTACAAATTGTAAAGCCCTATGAGGCAAATTGTTATTTGTGAATATGGGCTTTATAAGTAAACATTGATTGATTCATTGATTGATTAACACTGTCACCTTTTTGATTGTTGGCAATATCCAGATCAGTTTCACCTATGGTGTCTTATTTTCTCTCCCTGTTTTATTCTCTTGGTCGGTTTGTCTATTTCATGTGTTGGTTGAGTTCTATGTCTTTTTTTGCAGTTTGTTTGTCTGAGTGTTTGTCAATTTCTTTCTCCAAAAACAGCTTTTGCTATAGACAAAAAAACACCACAATATGAGCCTGCATGCATTTACACATTGCATGAATATCTTTTATCAGAAAAGGATATTCAGGTAGAGATTGCACTGCATTGCATTGAGGTCTTTCTCCTTCTTACTCTGTCGTATTGTTACATTTAAAATAGTGCTTGATCATTGTGGGATCTGTTGGTTTGACACTCTATAAGTTACATAAGGGCCCAGCCTTACTAAAAAGTGCCTTGAGGTGATATATATTTGCCATTTACAAACCATTTAGACAAAAGTGCCTTATAAATGTAGCCATGTGGAGACAATGGAAAACTGATATCAGGAACAATGTTTTCTTCATGGCAGATGCAAGGCTCTGCATCAAGAACTGAACGTTGACAAAAAAAAAAAAGTACGACCACAATGACAGTATACCAACCAGCAGAAATTAATTTGTAAAAATACAACCCTATAGCGTAATATCATTCCTACAGCCTCTCAAAAGTGTATAATCGGAGGTTATTTGACCAGACTTGAAATCCTTTGAACGACTTGAAAGTATATGACTTAAAGGTGTTATGGACTTGACTCAGGGCCCAGGACTCAAACTGAGCCATCAACATGTCCTTCCTCAAGATATTACACAAAGTAAAACTCAAAATTATCTTATGTGAAATCAATGGCATAATACAAAGTTCATAAGAAAATCACTGAAGATGGGAAAAACTCGGCCAAGGTTAACACTGGCTCTCTTGGGTGACATGGCACATGGAGAAGAAAAAGGGAGACACAACTATTTATACGTGAGGTAACAGGTGGAAACAATCAAGGGACGGGCCGACGCTAACAAGGGCGGGAAAACACACAAAGGCAGGAAGTCAAGCGATCTGAAATGAGATATAAATGACTAAGAGTAAACACGAACTGTACGAAACATGACACATGATAATAAAGCATAAAATAGACAAAGGTCGGGGATGCATTGCTTAAACCACTACAATCTTTTTTAAAGGGACAGAACAAAACAAATGAAATCATTATTTCTAACCGGAATAAAACAAGTCACATGTAAACAAGGAAACTACACTGAGGACATAGAACATGTACGATGTGTAATTTGGTTTCCAGGTCCCACACATAGCTTCATTCTAAACAGACTACCAAACCCTTCTTCTTGATGTTCACTGATGAGACGCGGGAGCAGAACTATTTCGTCTCCTTTTATTTGTTAGTCTCCAACCAAAGTGCTGGCTAAATTGTAATTTTGAGTAAGAACATTTGTTGGTCCCTTCACACAGGAGCAGATCCTCTGTGTAACAGGAGAGTATACACTTGTTGCTCACCCATCTGTGTAGGAGCAAACTACTACATTGATGATGAGCTTCAAAGGAACACTGAAATAGGCTATTGTCACCAAAGCAATGGGTGCAATAGGTGTAATACAGGACCTTATAGTTTCATTTTGTATTCTCCCCTTGTGTGGTGTTGTGTGGTGTTCATATTTGCGTTACTCTGCCAGTGTTCATGGGTCTGGTGGACCTGTTGCATTTTTTGGGTTTTAATTCAAAAATCAAACAATAGTATTCTAAAATACGTAACAGATGTTTACTTCATCTAAATAACACACAATATATGCAGCATATATGGTTTATATTTGCCCTTTACCTTTGTTCACATTTAAAAAAAAAAAAAATTGAGTCCCTGAGTCAGGTCAACTCTCATTCCTTGTTCCCCCATCAGGTTTCCCTGTGTAAACGTGTAAGTTCCAAGCATATGAGGAAGTGGCCTCACAGGCAGCCAAGATTTATTTTGCAGGTTTTGATTTTATATTCGATTGTATATACATCTACAATTTATTAGCCCCGGGACCAGTGGACCCAGATATCCAGAATGTACTAAAATGTGTAGGGGGGGGGTGTACAGTGTGTGGTCATTGAAATGTTTTCTGATATATGTTCTTCACCAAAAATGAGCCAAGGCCAATAATTCTGAGTTTGAAAAAATAATACGTTGTATATATTTATTTTGATAAAAAAAAAAGAAATCCCAATTAAGGTACAGTGAATTCAACACCCTAAAGTTGCAGACTGACTGATTTCCCCCCAAATCCTTACATTAAAACTATAATGAACTTGTTGGCCGTTGTTTTCTTTGACAATTAAAAGCAAAAGTGACCTCAGACTGCACAGGGACCAAACCTTTTGATGTGAGAAATGTACTCCTTCGCAGGGTGGCATCAGCCAGGATTGAGGACCTGTCCGTGTGACAGAGATGATCCCGAATTGGTCACAGCCTAGTATGCAGCCCTTCAATACCTCACTGGCAGGAATGTTTGCTCGAAAAGTTATTTTTTTGTTTTCCCTGACAATAAATACCAATAAACCAACTCGACTCACATCCAAGAACATCTGACGTGCCTCGTTTTGCCCCTTTCAGCTCTCACCAGAGAGTAAAAAGCCAATCTAATGTTCACTTTTGATGTCTCTACTGAGAGTACCGTGCTTTTTCTTACAGCTGTAGTCTTCAAACCTGAGTGCAAAAGGTTGGTAAAAAGTTTCTCCTGTCCTCGCATCTCAAATATTACACAAATGAAGGACATTGCAATGTCACTCATTACCTAAAAAATGTTAAACACCCCTATCTGAACTGGTGATGGATGCCCCGGAGCAAAGCGGGAGTGTTGCAGAACATGGGATGTGACACTTTGATCAATGTGTCTCCGCACACAGCCTGTACGGAGATGTAGCACCTGCCATGTTCCGACCCCATTGTTTAATCGGACACATCATTTGCACGCAGGCAAAGGTTAACGAGACAGAGATAACCCGGTAAATGGTCAATCCGTCATTCTGTAACTTCTCTGCAGTTTTGCCTTTCTGTTCTGACTCATACTCTCCTCAATACTCAATACGTTGACTCATAGACAAAAAAAAGGACTTGCAGTCTACAAACACAAACCCTCCAAAATGTCCGATGAAAATCATCAGGAGTTGGGTGGTTCTTTTTTTTTGGTCCTTCTACTTTCCCTCCTTGTGTAATTTCTCTGCTTTATCTCAGCCGAGGGGCCGAGCTGGCTTGTTCGCGCATGTTTAGGCAGCCCAGACATTCATTATCAGTCTGAGGCAAACCCGATTTAGAAACTCTGTAAAAGAATTACTGCAGAGGAGGGGAGAGCGCTGCGACTCTGTCACCTCCTCTTACACCCTCGACTCCCTCCGTTGCTGCTCTTTAATTGGGCTGCTACTCAATTAAGGGCTGTGTGCTCAAAGATCGTCTGAGCCAAGTGCATAAATGAGTCTGGCACTCAGAGATGTCACTAAACAGCGTACCCCGGTCATCTAAAGCTACACCAAACAACATTTACAACTAAGATGAACACAAAATGTTTAATCTCTAATCCTGAATCTTGTCACGTAACTTCCACTCCCACGACTTGTGGGGCGTTCACGGGGTATTCCAAAAGTGGAGTGTGGTACCGTTGCCCCAAAATGTAACCTTTACAAAGTGAAAGAAAATATTCCGCATTTTTCGTTGTGTGTGTTTTTGATGTCTGGTGTAGAAACAATGTTGTGCTAGCGCCAACAAATCACAAGCTACTATTTACCCAGATTAACGGCTGGTCCTCCTTAGTTTCCTGGTAATTCCCCTTCATTCACTGTGTTATAGACAACAAAAACCCCTCCTTAGACATCAAAGGGACAGGAGTATTTATTAACTTAACTTATAATAAATAATCAATGCTAACTTAGCCTAAAATGAGTTCAATAAAATGTGGAAGCAGGTGTAAATAATTGTTTTAGTTATTAGCTCTGGTCAATTCAATTCAGCAATTCTTCTCGACTACCCTCTGGATGGAGTCCATCTTGGTGCAATATGCCCATATACGTTTATCTGCAAATGTTATTATTTGTTTTTTTTAAATACGTCACATGAAATGATAAAATAAAATATTTATCACAAATATACTTCCACTCCCCAGTGCTCAAGCACCTCAGTGGTGTCTTTTCGGTCAAATCTGAAAAGGAAAGCAGTTAGTTGCAGGGTTTGTGCTGCTACTTTGTGCTCACCCACTGTGGAAGTGTTTGTTTGTTTTTCCAGGCACAGACTAACCAAGAAATTAAGTTAATAAAAAAAATATTTAATACAGAAACGCACAGAAAAAGGTTTGATCAAGGTCTCACTAGCGCCGATGCTCAAGGCTTAAGGACTAAACAAAACTAAACCATATACAGGCACATGCATTTCCTATTGGTCTACGCTATATGTGGGAGGTACACAAATTTCGTATGAGAGATATATGATTCTATCCTACAGGTGGGGTTAGAGGCACATACTGTATATTTCTTTGGTCCTAAATGAAGGGGGATTAAGTTAGTTACTTCAGTGTTGTGCCCCCCAAGGGAGCCCCCCTGAAATTCACAGTGTATTAATTTGATATTATTATTATTTTATTATTATTATTTAATCATTTATATTATTATTAAATAATATATAGCACCAAATCTCAACTCACTTTTCAGATTGAACAGGTGTTATTTTATTAAATAAACTAAACGCTTATGTTATTTATCTCATTTATGTGCCACATTTAAGTTTCAGTCTAAAATATATTTTTGAGGTAGAAATGACTGCAATGCTTTGAAAGTTTTGTCCTATTGGAGAAATATTTTTCGGGTCAAAGGGAATGTTTCATATTTTAGATTTTTATTTTGGTCCATAATTCAATGTTAATAGTGAAAAAAAGATTTGGAATGCAGGGGAAATAAAAGGGAAATGAATATAATAACACCTTAATATGACTCCTAGCTGTTTGTTCATTTTCAAATGCTCTGTATTTGCTCTGTATTGCAAATGCACTGCCAAGCACCCCCTAAAATAGCAAAACCTAGGGGAAACGCTGTACTTTATTCATTCCTATGATTCTAAATAAAAGGCGGGGGTAGCACACACACATTCCTATTGCTCTAAGCTTCAGGTAACAGTAGTGGCTCATACATTGCTTTGGTCTTAAGCCAAGGGGCGGTCAGAAGTTCATCCATTTCGTTGTAAAGAAAAAAAGTGGGTGGTGCGCATGAGTCCAGCTGTTATTTAGCTATAGTTCTCTGGTGAATTATAAGCACTATACAAGCACATTTCCTATCTGTATGGTTATATGGTTACACACATCTCACATCTAATGACACCTAAATCAACCCTCGAACTTAAACGGATAGATAAACCTCTCTTTATGAGTCAGCAAATGATAAGCTAAACGTACAACTATACAATAAAACTGAACATCAGAACAAAATACATGTAAGCAATGCGAGCAACAAGTACAAAGCACGAGCAATGCAATCTTCAAGAAAATACATACATCCATTGCTGCCAAGAATTGTGTACAGGTCCTTGCAACATGGGGTCGTACATCATCAGTGAGGACAACAAGCCAGCTGTCCAGGCGGTTGGTCTCAGACGATCTTGCAGGCAAAGACGTCCTGCCAAATTCTTGGGAAATGCCTTTGGAGACGACTTGTAAAGAAATGAACATTTAATTGACGGGCAACAACTCTGGTGGACATCATCTGTGGCATTGTGATGTGTGATAAAACTGCACATTTTAGAGTGGCCTTTTATTTAACATCAGAACGACGCGCTGGAGCAAATCTCACTGTAGCACCAGACGGGCCTTTGAGGATTCCTGTGTCTCGGCTTGGGGTCGACAGCCCCTCTCCTCACAGCAGCAAACATCCTACAGCTGTTTCTTTTTCTTTCCTGCTCGCTTGATCATTACGATCTGGACTGTGTGTTTCACAGTTTCAGCCGCAGCAGAGCATGAAGGCTCGTGTGACGTGTGGGGACTGACAATGCCACGATGAACGAGCGGCCATTTCCACAGTTATTAAGAACGTTTAATAACTTCCTTCCTGCAAATCAAACGGAGGGAGGGCGAGCTCCGGCGCCTGGATTTGGAACAGAGCCAGAACTCCGGGAAACGGTCGTCGACCTCTTCCTTTATTCTATGAAAGGATTAAACCATTGCAGAACTTATTCTCAGATTTGTCCTCCAGGTATATAGTAATTAATGTAATTAGCCCCCTTATCTCTTCTCGGGCCTCTTATCAAAGCTGTTCCTTTATCACTTCTGAACATTTTAATTAGAAATATCTTTCTCATTAAAGATTTAGCAAAATGTAAGTGAACTTCAAACAGTTGATTCCCTTGTTAATTGATGGCCGGAGGCATAAGGAGGAGAAGAGCTTGATAGCTGGACAGAGGTGGAAAGGGACATTTGTATGTTTTTGTGAGTAGGCAACAGTAATGAACCTGAACAAAACACTTGTTTTTGTTCCTATTTTTCATGAGCTAAAATGAAAGACTTTTTCTATGTACACAAAAGGCATATTTCTCTCAAATAATCTGTGTTAGCGAACACTAGTCCTCTGCCGAGAGAATCTATCCACCTCACAGGTGTGGCATATCAAGATGCTGATTAGACGGCATTATTTTTGCACAGGTGTGCCTTAGGCTCTAAAATGTGCAGTTTTATCTTGAAAAGAGACTGAAAAGGGGATCGGAAAACCAGTCAGTATCTGGTGTGTGACCACCATTTGCCTCACGCAGTGCAACACATCTCTTTTGCAAAGAGTTGACCAGGTTGTTGATTGTGGCCTGTGGAATGTAGAGGAATGTGGAATCCTCATTAATGTCTGTGCAAAGTTGCTGGATATTGGCAGGAACTGGAACGCGTACACGGCGATGCGGAGCATCCCAAACATGATCAATGGGTGATGTGTCCGGCGAATATGCCGGCCATGCAAGAACTGAGATGTTTTCAGCTTCCAGGAATTGTGTACAGATCCTTGCAACATGGGGCCATACATCATCAGTGAGGACAACAAGCTTGCAGATGAGCTTCCCTGAGACAGAAATTCTTTGGTTTTGCAAACCAATCGTTGCATCAGCTGTCCGGGCGGCTGGTCTCAGACGATCTTGCGGGCAAAGACTCTGGATGGGGAGGTCCAGGATTGGTGTGGTGACACGTGGTCTGCGGTTGTGAGGCCGGTTGGATGTACTGCCAAATTCTTGGAAACGCCTTTGGAGGAGGCTTATGGTAAAGAAATGAACATTTAATTGACGGGCAACAGCTCTGGTGGGCAATCCTGCAGTCTGCATGGTAACTGCCCGTTCCCCCAAAACTTGCATCAGCTGTCGCAGTGTGCTGTATGATAAAACTGCACATTTTAGAGTGGCCTCTGACTGTTTCCAGCCTAGGGTGCACCTGTGCAATAATCATGTGGTCTAATCAGTATCTTGATATGCCACACCTCTGAGGTGGATGGATTATCTCACCAAAAGAGAAGTGCTCACTGAAACAGATTTAAATACATTCGTGAACAATATTAATATATTATTATTATTATTATTTTGTATACTTCTTACTTTTGGTAAGTGTAAATACATTATCACTTTAAGACAGGGTTTCTAGCAGGGAGCGCTGATGAAGCCCACTTGATGTGAAAATGTTAATGACCTAATTGACAACTATTTAAGATTTCCAAACATTAAGGTTGTGGTCATTTACTTAATTTTCTCTCCTGTCTTTGAATATACCCCTAAATCAGCAAGGCCTTGAACTGTCTTGGATATAGCTCTACACCAGAATTTTGTTTATGCAAATTTGCTAGCCTCTATAACATCAGGGCTCACAAAGCAGTGTCAGACTCATTAAATTATGTTTGCTTACAGATATGAATTTTAACATTTACTCTAATTAGTTGATTATGGTCAACTATTGGATCATATCTGGGTCTTTCATAAAAAATTAATTATAGTATGTTGTGTTTATAAATTATTTATTGGCATCATCAATATCACAACTTTCTACTTCCTCCTGTGTATTCCATGTCATCACTGATTGACTGGTTATCATTTAGTTTGTACTTTTGAGCACTATGATGCATTTATTAAGATTATGGGCTGTGTCTCGCATTGAAGCTGAATTAGCATTTTTCAGCTATCTATTGTATCAAACCTGCAGCAGAGGCAAAACACTCTTACTATCGTGATGTGTTTTTCCCTCACAGAGAAAAACAACACACATCAGACGAAGCAGAGGCTGCAGATGACTATCTTGAGAAAACTCCAGAGAACAAGACGCCATGGAGTCTGGGTCACATGGACGGCTGCAGACCAGAGGGCACTTTTGGCAAAGTGATCACTTACCAAAGTACATTCAGAGTATTTGTATTCTGTGCTACTCTATTGAGGAGTGAAGGTTGTTCATTTGAACCCACCAAATTAATTTGGTGAACCATGATTATTTTCCAAACTAATAATATACGTTTCACCTCTCATCCGAGAACTAGCTGCTGGAAAATTCTCCAGATTTTGTCAAGAAACTCCAGCAATATACGGAATAACCGCCTTTTTCCGTTTACTGCTGTTTTCCTCTCTGCCAGTTCTCTTTTGCCTGTTGGTTTTTCCGAAGGCCCAGTTCGGGTACCCACAGGTTTTGAGGGCTGCCTTGACATGGTTTTCCGTTCTTTCTGTTTGCCCTTCGTGTTTGTTGGTATTGTTGTGGCTCTGTGATTTAGAGTCCTGATGACTCCCAGTTTGTGCTCCAGGGGGTGGTGGGAATCAAAAAGTAGATATTGGTCTGTGTGTGTGGGTTTCCTGTAGACTCCGATGTTGAGGCTTCTGTCTTCTTCGATGTGTACTGCACAGTCCAAGAAGGCCAAGCTGTTTCCGCTCACATCTTCCCGAGGTTGTTGTCCACATTGTTGATGTGGGCTGAGAAAGCTTCAATTTCCTGGGTCTTGACCCAGGTGTCGTCCACGTACCTGAACCAGTGAGTGGGAGCAATTCCTGTAAACGAGGACAGGGCTCTGCTTTCCAACTCCTCTATATAGTGGCTAGCCACTAAGGGGGAAACTGGTGAGCCCACGGAGCACCCGTGCTTTTGTCTGTAAAAGCATTCGTTAAACTGGTCATGCTCACTGCTTCGGTGGTGGGGATGCATGTGGACAGAGAAGTAACATCGTAGGACACCATTGTTTCGTCTGAGTCTAATTTTAGATTCTTTTTTGTCTGCAAACTCCTGTGAATTCTTTATGTGGTGCTGCCAATCAGAGGGGCTAGTATTGTGGCAAGATGTTGTAGGTAACGGAATGAATGCTGCTGATGATCGGTCTGAGTGGGGCTCCTTCCTTGTAACTCTGGGGAAGTCCGTAGATGCATGGAATGGTGTCCCCTGGGTGAAGTCTGAAGTACTGTTGTCGATCTATAACCTTATCTTTCTCTAGCTGTTGTAGCCACTGGTGGGGTCTCTCTTCAGGGTCTCATATGTGACCGTGTCACTCAGAAAGCCACTCACCTTGGCATGGTAGTCTGTTGTGTTTAATACCACTGTGCATCTTCCTTTGTCAGCCGGCAAGATGTTGATATTTTGGTATTTCTGAAGCCATGTAAACATGGTTATTCGGTATATTGCTGTAGTGTCTGAGAAAATCCAGAGAATTTTCAACAAACACGACATCCCGGTATACTTCAAACCCACCCAACACTCTGAGGCAGAAGCTGGCCCACCCGAAGGATAAGCTTCCCAGACACAAACGGAGCAATGGGGTTTACGCAGCAAAACAGCCATTACACAAACGCATGTCACAACACCAAAGAGCAACCGCCTCTGGCCAGGACTCAGCCGTTCATCTACATCTGAAGGACAGTGGACACTCATTTGAGGATGAAAATGTTCACATTCTGGCCAGGGAAGACAGATGGTTTGAAAGAGGAGTAAAAGAAGCCATCTTTGCTAGAACAGAGAAACCATCACTGAACAGAGGTGGAGGTCTAAGACACCATCTCTCAGCCACTTACAATGCTGTCCTTCACTCTCTCCCTAGGAAGGTAAACAAGAACAACAACTCAAAGAAAATCTCAGGTGAATATGACGTCCCTCATTTACACCCAGACTCGGGCGAAACCCAAAACCTGAATCTGGGCCAGATTGCCAACAACCTGCAAGTTTGACACAATGGTCCTCTAATTAGGTACTCATCCTCTGATTAGCTATTCATCTCACAGAGGATAAATACTTGAACTTTTCTAGCAGCTAGAAGAACTAGAAGAACTGAAGAAGCCTCTCGGATGAGAGGTGAAACGTCTTCAAGAAATCTTCAACCGCTCTTGATATTACCATGACTTGGACGACTGAGAACCTTCACAGACAATAGAAAAATACTGCAAACAAAGAAACTCTGGTTGTTATTGGTATATTCTGTGTGTGTAAGGTGATGGAAATCAGCTCATGAATACATCAATAATTATAAAACTATAGAATATAATTATTCATGTGTTACTAATCATAATGCGTTAATATTTTACAATATTCTGCAATAGCCTATTATCGATGACAACATCAAGGTCTAACTAACCGTCTATGTGCCTGGATGTTCACTTGCATGAGAGGGTGGATATTCCTCAATCATTTTTGGGGACTTTGATTCACCAGGGTCTTGAAATATTGAGATCAGACATATATCATACATGCATCTCTTGTCTCTGCACAGGCTGCATAATTTCTTAAATTTATAAAATTCTCTTAAAATTCATAAATGAACCTTAATTTAAGCTGAATGTCTCTCTCTGCAGGTTGTGTGTGACAGCGCCCTCTGGTGATCGCTCCTGGTTCTACATGCTCCCAAAGACTCCGCACGTCACCAGACGCAGAGAGGCTGCAGTGCTGGAGACCACCGTAAAATACCAGCCTATAGATCGAGCAGATTTAGTGTACACAAATAATGAAAGGGTTAACAATGACTCATCCCTCACAACGTGTGAAGAATAAAAGGGAAACATCTTTCCCTGAGTGCAGACTCTGCATGTTTTTTTTTTCTTGAATAAAAAAGATGGTGATCTTTATTTTACTAGAGAAAGAAGACCACCGATTATTAGCAGATACAAAAATGCAAACTGCTGTAAAGGTTATATTTACCCTTTAAGATTTCCCTTGATTTACAAGGTCAAAGGTCATTAAAGTTCTTTGAGGGATACGGCCTCTTAAGGTAAATCTCAATGGTAACATACCTCATTGTAATCATATACAACATTTTTGCATGTAATGTAGAAAAAAAAACGAAGAATTTATTTCCTAATAAATACAAAGCTCATCCAGATCAAGATATTAGATTCATGGCACCATAACTGAACATATACTCGGAGGCTTTTTTTTTTGCACCTTGTCTTTAAAGTGGTGCATCCTTGGACAGAGAGAAGTCCAGGCTCTCCGCGGTCATCAGGCAGGAGCTGTGTGACTTGCAGAGGACCGGATGACCACTCCCAATCTCTCCTGCAGCGAATCGACCCCACATCACCCACCTGTTAATGGCACAATAACATTCCACTGAAATGACAATTACAATGTACTCGGTGGATCTTGGCACTGTACTCACCGTCGGCCATTTCTGTCATCTGGAGGAGCAACTGACCAATCAGAGGTTTGCAGGATAAAGCGCAGGAAGGCGATTGTCCTACAAAAAGGACAACCGCTAACAACCTTGTTATCCTTTCATATTTATATTGTGACAATTAATGTTAATAGTTTGTATTTAGCAAAAATGGTCTTGTTTTCAGAGCTCAACTCTGAAGAGCTGCTTCATCAAGACTGTGAAGGTGAAGCATTATCTGCAAACAGGTTTGCAGATAATGCTTTAATGGCTGATCAAGGAAAAAATATGTTGTTTTGTGGTGCTGTGGCAGTGAATCTCATCAGTGTAGTGTCATCTGTATATTATAACAAGTTGATGCATATAAAAACCACAAGGTATCCTGGATAATTAGGTATTGCAAATAGATAAATCGACATAACACCACAAACTTGTTTGCCCTTTTCTTTATTTTTTTAGCTTATTTTTTTTAATATTGTTTTTTTTTCCCCTTTTTTCTTGCTATCCCTGCTTTTGGAACTACAGAGTTAGGGTGGCATGTTAGATTGTTTTTAAAACAAATGTCTATTCAAAGCCATTATCTTGTGGCAAGCAAAGTATGAATACACCTAATAAAAATAAAGGTTTTACATTATTCCTCCTTACTTTACACATAAAATAAAAACACTTTTTTGGACCCCCTCAAAAATGGGGGTATTAAAATATTTGACATTTGTATCACAAATCAATGTAATGAAACAAAAAAATAAAACATAAAATTTGTACAAAATGATAAAAGTCATTTTAAAAATTCCTGCGATCAAATGATGTAAAGAATACAATGTTCTGCTTTGTTATGTTACTGACAATAAATCAAATTAAAGGAGTTCACTTCTTCTGCTGGATGAAATTCAGATTGACTTGATGCCGGACATGGGGGACCAGTGGGAAATTCGGATTAGGATTAACCATAGAACCTGGTGAGAGAGAGAGAGAGAGAGAATCAGAACAAAGTCAACTCGGCATAAGTGGAGAAGTAGTGGCGACCTATTTTTCCTCAACAGAATTAGAAGGAAAACTATCAGGTCTGACCTTGGGCCATGAAGGGTTTGCCAGGCGGATAGCCTCCGTTTCCCTGCTGGATGAAGTTCTGAGGCATGCGGTACGGCCATGACGGAGGCAGAGTGTACTGGGGGGGTTTATTGTGCTCCCATACCCGGGTGCCCTGACCCACACCGACAAACTGGGCCGGGTGGCCTGACTCTGTGTGGACGAGATCAAAGCAAACTCAGTGACTCACAAAAGAAACAAAGTTTCAGCAATACCATGTCAATACCATACAGTCTGTGTAACCCCGAGGGTGCTAATACCAGTGAATAACAGTGACCAGTTAAAGAATTTTAAAGAGCAACCTCACACTTAAATTCATCTTCAATAAAAATGCGTTATCAAAGTGTATTTGCAAATGAAAAAAGGCTGAACCGGGTACTTTATCAGGTGATATTTCTAAAATGCACCCTCAGGCTGCTGACCTTGTGCAGTGTATCCGCCTTTACAAAAATGAAATAAGACCAGGAATAGGGTGGAATGTGACTGGAAAAGTCTGACTAAAGTGTTATGTTACTCTTTAAAGATAAAAGTGAAACACAATTCTGCACAGGTGGTGCCACCAAAGTTCGCCCAGTGAATACCTGACTTGACTACAGTGCCATTTCCCATGAGTGACCCCGGTTGTGCCATGTGGTTGTGCCAGTGTCCTTCTCGTCCTGGCCCACCGATGCCCAGCTGTCTCCCCGCCGGCTGAGCAAAGATGATGCTGGGGTCGTTCAGGTTCATGGGACTGGGGCTGACCCCTGAGCCCGTGGGACTGCCGGTTCCAGACGCCGAACGCAGGGCGAATTTAAGGCCAGGCGGGGAGGGGGCGGTGGGAGAGGATGTGGTGAGGACCGGCCCGTGGATGGGCCAGGAGGTGGAGGGGAGGTGGACCGGGTGGTGAGGCTGCCCCTGGGACTGGTGCGACGGGTGCTGGTGGGAGGGCAGAAGCCCTAGTGTGGTGAGCGCCCCCGGGTGGAAATGGCCAGGGAGAGAGGTGGGGAAGCTAAAGAGGGACAGGGGGACCTGGGGGTGGGCGGGCTGTTTCTGGGGGCCAGCAGAACTGGTCTTACTGTGTGAGGGCTGGGGGGAGCAGGAGGACTGGGTGGAACTCTGAGGAACAGCGGTGGTCTGCGGGGAGAAGGGCGGAGTTTGTCGGCTGTCCGACTATCAGGAAAAGTGAGAAAAAAAAGTTACAGTAGTGGACGTACGTGACGTTTGAATTGTTTTTTTGTTCTTAGTCAAATACTCTTACATTCAACATGGAAGATAATTTAATCTTATCAAGTAAACAATAAAAGAGTGAGGAGTAGAACATTGTTAATAATAAAAGTCCATTGGTTTACTTTTGTAACGTTTGTAACTTGAGTGAACCGTCCCCAGTGTAGTATTGTACCGTAATTGTTTTACTCACACACTCCGAGGACTGTCTGGTCCTCCCAGGACATTCTCCAGCTGCCTGAGGAATGGGGATGGACTGCGAGCTCACCATAGTTCGTATCATGTGAGCTGGGGGGAGAGAGCAAGAAGCAGTTTTATTATCTACACTGTTGCCAAATACTTAAGATGTGTCCTAATCTAAAAGAAACAGTTTACAAATATTCTCTAAAATCAGTGTTGTGTAACAATTCAAAGGTATCACGTAGAAAACCCAACAAGACCAACTCGAGGCAAGAACTTGACGGATGAAGGGGCACTACACACAACCTAATGCCGTTGTTGTGCTGCATGTGCATGTTTGTGTGGGACTAATAAAGCTGCTTCTAATTCTAATTCTACACATTGTGCGCCTTGAGGAGCCTGTGGATACCTGGTGCTCCGACAGCCCTCTGTTTGAGGTGGCGGTACTCAGGACAGTCTCTCCGTACGTGACCCGTGTCCCCGCACTGGAAACAGCGTCTGTCCTTTGGCTCCCGCTCATCTTCTTTTGCCTCCTCAACTTTGTCATTTTCCTTCTTCTTCATCCTGGCAAAGGAGAGAAGAAAACATTTAGGCCACAACACAAAGGAATAGATATATCAACGCTGACACATTCAGTCCATACAATGCTATTATTTCCCACCATGATAATCATGGGAGGATGAACAATCAAGTGGTCGAATTGTTTGAAATTTTGTGGAAACGTATATGAACTTGATCACGCAGACAAATTTCATATTATAAAGTAACCTCAATGGAAAACTGCATGAAAATGCATTAAAAGACAAACATTTGTAACATATGTCTTATTTATCCATACTCTTCTTGTTTTCTTAAATTCTACAGTGTTGAGAGACACTCTCCCATGAATAAAGGTGGCCAACCTGCGTCTTTTTGGACAGTCCTTCATGTAATGTCCAATCTTCCCACAGATCCTGCAGCACCTATCATTGGGAGCCAACTCTCCATCTGTCAAGACCTTTGAGTCAAAGAAGTAGTCCTGGAGTAGATGAGAGACACAGAAGGTGTTTTAGACAAATAACAGTTTCCTGGGGCAGGCGACACTGAATCATATTTTGGAAGTGTTAGAGCCATGAATGAACATACCACTTCAGTGCCAGGGATTGGGTAGAAAGGTGTCCCAAACAGCTTCCTACCATTTATAAAAGCCTTCATGATGAAGTTTGTCACTGAAGGAGGAAATAGAGGCAGTATTCAACGGCAAGAAATAAAAACCTTAAAATAAAAGCAAGGTTTTTAAAATTAAAACAGTCAGATCGTCTGGAGCAGCCAATTATCGTGAATGAACAAGAACTGATATCAAACATTGTATTAATTCATTAATGCAATAATCTATTAATTGTATTAAAATGTATGTATGTCATTTGTGGATTAGACAGTCATTTTAATTTAGGTCATAAGCAATAGCAACTAGAGGATTTGTTTTTAGATTTCATTACATAGCCATTTTTTGAATGTGAATGTTTATACTTTTGTCTAAATAATTGGTCCGCAGACCACTAGTCATCCAGGAGGGACTCATAGTAGGCCGTTAGTATATTGGAAAAATGGCAAATTTGAAATCAATATATTACATATATGTAATTGTTTAAAATTGACTAGTATAGAATGTAAGAAAGATTGAGTCGCAAATCCAATGAGGGTAAGTGGCGGCTCGGTTCGCTCAGACATAAACCCAGTAATAAATGTAGTTTACATTTCATATGATGTGTAAAATCTGTCAGCATTCACCGTTTAAAATGCTTGCGGAATCCATAGTTGTATTTGTATTGTTGTGATTTAATGTGTGAACGAGCGGGCACAGAAAGCTGTCATGATTAGGCTGTAATTTGTCATATACTTTTGGATGTTAGTACAGTTGGAGGTTGTCCATCAATGTTTTTTTTTTATGTTTTATTCGTTGTAGACGAACACTACTCTACAGTCTGTATGTAACATGTTCAATTAAAGATATATATTTATATATGAGGGACAGTGTTTTGCCTATGATATTGATGGTAAACAATATAGGCACTATATATTGCAACACCATCATATGTGATACAAAATGGAACTTGCAGAAGTTTATCAAGTTCTGACTTTGAACTTAAAGCACTGTGTATATGGTGGGAAAATGTATAGTAGGAAAAAGCTGGAAACTAATTCACTCATTAGAATCTATTTATCTATCTATCTATATATTTTGCGCGCGTGCACGCACGCAAGCACGCACATCAGACCCAGAAAAACAGATGTAGGTTTTTCCCCACAGCCTTCAACATAATGAGATAGTGTGTTGCTCTTGGCTGAAATGTGGTCTCTCTGGTCATCGTTCTTATTAATAAATAGCAAGGAATATCTGAAAAGATGCCCTCGGTTAAACAAATCTTTCTGGGGTTTTGATTGGACAGATGCACTTACTTTTGCGAGAAACTCCAGCACCCAGATTATGATTCAAATCAAAGGGATCTGAGGAGAAGAACAGATGAATCAAGACCAATGACAACAATCTGGATAAAGGACAAAGCAAGGAGAAGATCCATGTCCGCACCTTCAATAGCGATACATTTGCTGGTCCACTGTTTTTCAAACGTGGTGAGGCGTTTCTTTTGGCGGATGCTGATCACGTGCTCTTTGAAGTCAAACTCTTCAGTATAAAAGCGCAGGAGGCCCAGCCACAGCTCTCCAACCGACTCCGTGTTCGGCTGCAGCTCTGCAAGACGACGTCGCTGTGTGGGCACAACAAACGCATTTAAATACATAAAAGAGATCTTCAATCCTGAATGAGCTCATGTTCAAATATTAAGTAATGACCAGATTATGTAAAATAATGCTTATTTTCCCCAGGGACACACATTTTCCCCCTCTACATGGGGACCACTGATTTTTGCCCTTGCCCCATCTAATGCTCTGAGCTCTTACTATATTTAGATGAATGCACGTAGAAATTAAGGATGTAAAAAAATCAAACATTAAATTAAGCTGGGGCACAGCAGATTTATACTGGAGCAAATGTTCCCGGTAAAAGGAGTCTTGAGACGGTGCTGGTTTGAATGAGGTCATTTTCATTTAACTCACCAAATCGTCAAGGTCATGAAAGAAGTAAGCGTTCCAGCCATCAACAATCCGCTGAGGAACCGTCTTCTCATCAAAGATCTAACAAAAAACATGATATTTATGTTTTCCATTCAGTCAAGCTTTATGTATTATGATATGGTGAGTATTTGGTAGCTGGTACCTCCTGCAGGACAGGAATGACTGGTGGCTGCCTCTGCTGCAGGAAGTAAAGCACCATCAGGATGTATGCATAAGATGACAGGCTTCCTCTGGATGCATCCCCAATGTCGCAGCGCTGCAATCATAGGCAGGTTAGTTAGGGTTTGGGTCAGGGACAGGAACACTTTGGTGCCTTCAAGTTCTGATCCAAAGAGCTCTGGAGTTTGTATGTGGGTCATTTTTCCAGCCCAACCTCAGTAATAACCAGAGACAAAACTCTGGTACCCTAATCATGTGTTAATAATAACCGAGGAAGTAAAAATATATACGCCAATTTGTGACATGTTAATTTAGTGTTTCACTGTGTTCAGCTCATTATATAAAACTGGTTGCATCTCGGGTGCATTCACACCTGTGCTGTGCACTTGTAATATTTTTGTGTCAATGGATGTTTAGATGCCCTATCAATGTTTCACTTTGATAATGACAAAAATTTCAAAATACAAAGGCAGGTTATTCAGAAGCATTTTTTAAAGATTTCTACATGGGTTCATGGTTGATTTTTCATTAGAAATAACAGTCTTGAGGAGGTGTATTAACACTGTGTTTCATATCTGTGTGTTAAGATTAGTAAGATTTGATAGATAGAAGATTTGACACAGTAACTTTGTCCACGTTGATTGTCCATATTAAAGACAACTAAAATCCTTTACTTTACCAATAACAAAGAAAACTGAACCAAACTGTCGAAAAGCAAACAATTAGGAGTTGCCGTTTCAGCGGTTGAACTTAGATACCTTTGCAAAGACCTTTATTGTGTAGCCAAGGAACTGCACACGTGGATCCAGGGCAGCATACGTAGCCAGCATTCTGGTGTTGTGCTGAGCCTGCAGAGGTGATCCGATCAAATTAAATCTGGCAGCGCTTTCAACAAAAAGGCATGTGTAACATTCAGATAACAGAGCCACGTGCACTCACCAGGGTGTTGTACAGGCTAATATCGCCCTCCAAACCACTCTGTCTGTGTTCAAACTTCACAATAGGCACTTTAGCTGTTGTAATAGGCAAAATGTTCCTCAAACCTGTGATGTTGGGGAAAACCGACCAACCAGTTAGATCCCATGATTGACACATACGGATATCCCATATATTTGGAGAGATGATGAGCAAAACTCACCTGTATGCTTCTTTAGCACTTTTGCAAGGAATTCAATAATCTCTTTGCAGTTCAGCTTCTGTTCAGACAAAGGGAATATTTACAGCAGAGACAGAAAACAAGGATCGCATGTCTAATTCTACTGATGAACCGCGAGTTGCATTTAACTGTGGTATGTATGTCTACCTCTGCGGTCTCATGACCATCCAGAGTCATGCAGATGTCAAGGTCACTGTCCCGGAAGCCAAAACCATTCTTTGAGGACCCAAAGAGGCAGAGCTGAGATTTTTCTGCATAATCAGATAGATCAAACAAAGAAACAAAGTCAACAGGCTAAAGTACAGCTTCTCCCCAGATGCTACAGGGCTTATGGGCTACACGGTCACTGATGCACTAACGTGCTGCTTGGTTTTTCCTATTTGTCCTATTTAATATAGGCTTCGAGATAAATCAAGTATTTCATGTTTTTTTTTATTCTGTATAATCTTCTTTATTCTGTATGCTGCCGGACCTGGGTACGAAATCTGCTCCTCCACGTTTGAATGAAAATAAACAAAATCATTCTCATCTATTTTATTCCGATTTCTCAACTCTCATTATATTATATTGAGCTTTGTCTGAAGAAACCTAACAAACCCCGCAGAGACTTCACAACAAATGCAATGAAGGAAATTAATCATAACTGGTTAAATGCTGGAATGCTTTTCACCAGAAATGTAATGAGGAAGCCTCAACAGAAAACCGCATCAAGATCAATGACAGCAAAAGGATTGCCACTAACACGAGTGAAACTGTTGTTGGAAGGCTCGCGTAAATATGTGGCCAGTACAGTTTTGGCTTAGTGCTTACCATTGTATTCCTTTCTTATAAACCTCTCCAGGCCTGCAAGGATTTGCTCCCGTTTCTGCTGCTCAACCGGTGTCGGTGACAGTTCATCTATGAACAGCAGAGCAGAAAGCCACAACGAGTAAACGAAAAAAGCTCAAAATAAAACTTATTTCTCTTTTCAATCCACTCATCTGTGACTCAAAGCCGGGGACGAGATCACTTGGTTTTTAAAATGTAATTTCGCACTGGTAGTGATTATGTGTGTTAATGTCAGATTATTCCAAAAGAGAACATACAGCGGGAGAAAAGTTTGAAAGTGCACTGCTGAATACATACAGTAGCACAGCTTGCACAGCCCATCCAGGATATCTCTAAAGCGGTCGTTCATGGGCGGCAAAATCTTCAGCTCAATCTTCTTAAAGTCTTCAGGACACTCGTCTTTCAGGTGACCATCTCGTTTGCAGATGCTGCAAACAACAGTCGGAGGCTAGAGGGAGAGAATGAGTCCATATATTACACAACCAATTGGCCGCGACAACATTTACCGACACAAAGTGAAGGCAAAGTTAGTACACAGAGAGAAACATCCAAAATGTAGGAACTGCTCAGCACCAGCTAAAAACATCAACATGACGAAATATTTTGTTCAGAAATGTGCAGTATCTGAAAATAAGAAAGTCAACACCTGAAGCCAATATATCATGACAAACTGGTGCTCATGTATCATGTGACCCTCGTAAAATGTTAATGTTTCACATCAACGACATGAACTTTTAAGTGCAGACAGGTAAGATGATGCTTTTTTTCTAAGCTGCAGCTAAAAAGGCAATTTAGCTCCAACATAGAGGACCGAAGTGACTCCAAAAATATGTGTATAAAGGGTGTTGACATAATTACCTTCCCACCAGTGAAAATCATCTTATCAAACACATAGTGCAGATCTTCTGAAGCAATGTTCCCGTCACACTCTGAGACACAGCTTTCCTCCTCCTCCTCCTCCTCCTCCTCCTCTTCATCCTCCTCCTCACTGTCCAGCATGCCGTTGGGGTAGAGGGAAGGTTTATTCTCCTCACTGAGAACCATGTCCATGAGGCTGGCATCTAAAGTACTCCCGTCCCTCTTTCCGGATGGACTTGAACCATCTTCATCATCACTCTCAGGCTCCTCATCATCCTTCAACCCCTGCGGCCCCCTCTGTGCACCCTGATATTTTTCATCCTCTCCTTCCATTGCCTCCTTCTTCTCAGCCAGTTTTGCAACTTGCCTGTTGGCCTTCTTGCGTCTCTGGGGGCCCCCAGTGCCCCTTCTTTGAGGCAACGCAAAGTATTTGTAAGCTGAGCGGAAACGCTCCTGAATGTACTCAAACACCATTTGGCTGTTCAAGCTGCGTGCAACATTCCTCTTCAAAGCAAACGGATCTGCAGAGAAACAGGAAAAGACACAGTATATTCCCGCTTTTCCCTTCAGCCTGTGAAACAAGATTTCCAACTGAGAGATCCCTTACCTTCAATAGCGAGCCTGCGACGAGGCCAGTTCTTCACTTCCCTAGAGAGGAGTACTTTTAAGCGGATGCTGATAATATTTTCCTCTAGAGCAAACTCCAGTGTGTAGAAACGCAAGAGATCCAACCACAACTGGCCCAGAGTCACTCCTTTGCCCTGGTCCAAGGTTAAGCGAGTCTTTGAAGGCAAAGCAATGGGGGTTAAAGCAAGAGAAAATAAAACACACCTGTTCTTCATAAAAGTATGATGTGAAATCCAAATCAAAGACAATTCAAACTGCCGTTATGATGCTATGATTGTTTGTTGCAGTGCGCTGACTCACCAAGCCCTCTGAATAATGAGTATCCTCAGGTTTATTCTGCTCAGGTTTGGCTCTGCCTTCTCCTCTGGCCTCACTTCGGTTTTCCCCTCGCCCATCCGTGGAGCTCGGAGGTCTGTGCTCCCACCGCACAAACATGTCCAAGGCAATTCCAGTTAGATGATACTCGTCCACACGTTTCACATCAAAGCCTTCAATCTGAGAGAGGGAAAGGAATGTAAAAGATGGCAAAGAGGATAATGGTGTTACTGTGCCACTCACACTATTAAAAAAATACTTTCTGTAACAAGTCCTGAATGAAAGAAAATGGCCCTGCATTATTTCAAAGGGAAAACTATTAACAGGTGACTTGCCATTCTAACAATGAGGAGGGACGGCACAAAAAATAACTTCAGTTAGAATGTATTTTATCAACACAAACATTCTCTCACTGACAAGGGAGTGTTACTATTTATGAATAATTAGAGTGTGCTTATTTACACCATTTGTATTTTTATGTCAGGTTCTCTGGTGTGTTTTTGTCTGTCTGCAAATAAATCTAACTTCTTTTTGATATAGGTATGAGAACACATCATCGCATATGCCTGCCTCTTTAGGGCAAACAATTATAATCATGGAAATAATTAGTCTAAAATAGGTATATTTTTGGATTATTTTTCAATCCAACTCAGACCTTTGATACATGTCTTTCTCCCCGAATAATTTTCTTTCCATTATCTCTCAAAAATGTATAAAATAATGAAGAAAGCTGAGATCGGGTTAAAGTATGTGACAAGATTTCGGCGACAGTCGTTTAGAATGAACCACTGCTCTTACCCAGCGGCCCAGGTATACGGGGAGGATGGGCCCCTTTCTCTGCTGCAGGAAAAAGATGACCATGAGGGCGAAGGAGTATGAGGGGATGCCACCTTCAGCCTGGCAATCGATGTGACACAGCTGTGGAGTTGAACATTTGAGAAAGACACTGCTCTGAGTTAGTTTGCATTGTAACCTCATTGCAAATCAATACTTTTGTTCAGTTGTACAATAATCACTTGTGATTTTCTCAACACAACTCAGTTGTACAAAACAAAACAAATCAAATGTTGGTCTTGCAGCTGAGTTGTCAGTCAGCTGTGGCCTTACCCTAGCCCAGTAGCGGAAGGCCAGTACCAGCGGGACCAATCTTGGTTCCAGTTTAGCCAGGGCTGCGAGGTGATTGGTGGTGAGACAAGCGACCTCATTACCTGCACTCACTTTACACATCAGGCCGCTGCGCACACACAAAGTTGAAGAGGAAATAGAGCAATGAGATGTTGGAAAAAAAAATTCTTAGGTGAAAGGAGCATCTGTGCTTAGATCTTAGAGCAGCAGACTGTGCCATGAAGGAAAGCGATCATGCCCATTGTAATTCATTTCTTAATCTACTGCATTCTTGAGGCAGCAACACTGGAGTGTGTCATAGTAAGTTGTTGCTTAAAATTGTTAAGATTAACATACAGTACGAGTGACCAGGTCATATTCATCAAAATGTCATTCCAAAAATCATCAATGTAAAAGTCACAAATGAATGTATTAAATGAACTGCATTCTCTAAGCTATTAAAGTAAACACGCATGACAAAAAATTATGTCCGATAATAATGTCCTTACATTGATGTTTTTAACCCAACACTCACCTGTTCACATCCCGACAGAACACAGCAGGAACTTTGGCATGAAAATCTGACTCGACCTCAGAAAATTCAGCTGCAGAAGAGAGACAGAAAAACCGAGTAAATGAATGCACTTGCGAAAACAATAATGCCATGCAAGACTTCTACATTAGGAAGGAGTCACAAAAAAACACATTAACTATCCAAACCTCTTGAAAGAGGTCCATAAGAATTAAGATTTTTTCAAAAGTCAGTATAATACAATGAATCTTGGAAATCTACCAAGTTTAATTTGCAAAGGCCATCCGACAAGCAGAAGTCAATCATTCCTGACCAGACAGAACAGCATGTTTACGCAGCTTAATAATACTTAATCGTATCTGAGCTTGAGGAAAACTCTAAATGCACTCACAGCTGCTCTTGAGGATTTCCGGCACTTGAATCAAGACCTCGGGTTGCGTCATCTGAGCAGTAATTGAATGAGAAAGTTAGATCATTGACGAGCGAAACACATCTCAAACATCTACAGTGTTTTTTTGAGAAAATACATTCAATATTGTACATTATTATTATTGTGAGGCTGTGGAGGCAGACGTACTGAGGAAGGGTGGATGATATCGATGTTGATATCACTAGTCTTGAAGGCAAATCGTGTAAGACAAGAGCCGTAGAGCCGGAGGGAACAAGCTGGAAAACCAGGGAAAAGAAACTAGGAACAGTGCCGCATTTTATTCAAAGAAAAACTGCAAACTTCAAATAGACTGGTTTTCATTAATCAGAGGCAAACTAAACACTGAGGATAAGCAAGGTTAATTTTATGGAGCCGTCTTATTCAAAATTGTTTTAACCCTGTAAAAAAAAAAAGGGCTGAATGACATCACATCATACAACCTGGGAGATGCCTCTTTATGATCTCCTCCATCCTAATGACCACGTCCTTGCGCACTTCAAAGTCCTCCTCTGAGATCCCATGCAACATGGCTGTTTCTACGACTGCATTGTCCACGGCCCTCAGCTGGGCAGCAGAGGGGGGCGGAAGGGCACGCAGCTCATTCTCCTCTTGTTTTTCCTGATGCACCAGAAGCAAAATATGTCCCTCTTAAAATGCTTACTTCACACCTATTCAGACATTAATAATTGAAAAGTGCCGATTAGAAAATACAATGTTGAAATTGAAATACCATTATGTTTTTCTTGTGTCTTTTCTCCTTGATGTGTTTGTGAGCTCCTTGAATGTTCTCAATGTGCACAGAACAGAGCTTGCATAAGTACTGAAAGTTGGGGTACTCTGGGGACTGCTGTAAAAAAACAAAGCGAGAGGCAAAAGCAGCCGGTTTAAGCATGTTCTCTCCTACAGTTGATCCACTACTCATCCATTGAACCCACCTGCTCACACAACCTTTGGATTAAAAAAAAGAACAAATCCCTGCCCAGAGAGTGGGAACAGTCGCATGGGCAAAGTGCAAGGGACAAAATGAGCTAGAATTCCATTATCCTCTCTATTGATAAAATTAAGCCAAACTTCCCATCTTTACACATAAATAAATAAATAAATAAAGATAGGACAATATATATATTTTTTTTTCTTACTTTCAACAGTCGGTGGATATAGTCTCTGTAGAGACGCTCCTCTGCCTGTCGAAGGCCCAGCTGTTGCTCTGAGATGGGTCCTCCTCCCACAGTGGGTCTCTCATCAGTAGACTGCAGCATCTGTGCTACAGCTTTCACACCTACAAATGGACAAAGAGAAAGTGTACAGAACAGTGTACCAGAGACGTGCGTGGTGACGAGGACTAAATCATTCCAGGAGACCCACACGACCTACCGTGGGACTTCCCCCTCGCAGGAAATACGGTGGAGCTCCTGGCCCGCTCTGCGAGCCCCCTCTCCGGTGTACTCTGCACCACAGGAGAGTTGTTCTCTCTGTTTGCTGAGGGGCTGCGCTCTGTAGAAACAGAAGTCCTGGAGTCGGAAGCCTGTGCCGTCAGCTGCTGCTGTGAGCTTGCCCCTTTAGCATTCCCTCTTTCCCCAGAACTTGTTCTGCCAGTCAGTCTTGTCAGCTTGGTGGGACGTCCTCTCTTCTTATCCTGGGGGTTGTCTGTGAAAGCCCTGCCTTGCACGCAGCTCCCCTGGCTGCCAATATTTGCATCGGTGAGGTTTTCTTTGCTGCGGGGAGCAGACTTTGTAACCTCTCTTTGTGTAGGAGCCTCTTTATTGGAGTTATCACTTGAAAAAGCTTTGGCTCCTCTATGCTGAGACTGCCTGACAGATTTTACTGGAACTATGGACTCCTCCATCCCTCTGTCCTGATGCTGTTGTCCCTGGTGGAGTCAACACCACGCTGAGGATCGCCAGGCAGGCAGGCCACCTGAAATCTAGTTTAAAAAAAGAAAAACAAAGTATAGCTTTCATTCAGAGAAAATGAATATTATAAATATATCATTGTGATATCCCGCTGGCTCTCATCTTACCAGTTGATGATAGCATACCAAATACAAATGTGAACTTTGTGTGTGTGTGTGTAAAACGTAACAGAGCTTAGATAATTCTTTAAAAAAATATAAATAAAAAAAATAAAAAAATAAAATTCAACCTGCTAGACAAGATATGTTGCAAATTGTTGTTAAAATACAAAACAGAACTTAAAATGTGGTTGCTACAATAATGTGAAATGAAAACACAAAATCTGCCATACTTATTTGAAGTTATATACATGTTACATATGTCACCTGGCAAATCTATGCAGTGTGTGACCGAGTTGAAATTAATATGTTTTACTTAGTTGGTGATATCTGTTATTTGTATATATTTACAAAGTGTCTCAAATTATTGAATGTTAAATTGCTTGATGTGTTATCAGTCAAAAAGCATAAGTAATAAAAACACATCCATCAAGCAAATATGCCCACATATATATTGCCCATTCATTAAATAAGCAATACTTGTCATATTTAAGGAAAAGTACATAAGTACATTGTACTGAAAATACCTTATTATGAAATGTGGAGGCACTTTTGCCAAAAAAACAAGGCCCTTTATTATAAGCACCTCAGCAACTATATCCACATGGCAGAGGTGAAGATATCACAATCGAGTGTGAAGACTGGAAGAGAGGAAATATAGTCATACCACAAAATACAATCCACACATCAGCACGAAGAATCTTAAGGAACATGCAAAGAAGTCAAGAGATGTACCACAAAAGGTCTGGAGCAAGCTCATCTGAGAAGCTTGGCAAAGGTGAAGTCATGGATGCTTATTGATTGAGGTCATTGATCTTTATAGGTGAATTCATGATTGAAGCAGCTTGTCCCAGTTTATTGAAACAAGTCTATGTAGATACCAAGAAATAAACGCTCAAATTCTCCAACCCAACTGCTTTCAAACAACAACAGAAACAAATACATTGGCCTCACCGTTTCAATACAAGTGGAGACTGTATGACATTGACTGTAATAGCATCTTACTGTTGTGGCTACTCAGGGAGGAACAGGTTTCTTATATATTAATTGACAGTCAGTTAGTTTGACCCAGGGGTTCTAAATATGGGGTTTGGGTGCCACCACAGGGTCCACAAATAAATCTTAGATATCCTGAGCTTATACACGTTAGAGCAAAACACTTAAAAAATAACTATACGATGCAAATTATTTTATGTTTTGATCTTTTTTCATGATTTTTTTTTAAATATTATTTTAACATATATTTTTACTTTTTCTGTAACATAAGTGCAGTTTATCTACCAAATAAATGTAGTTAACATTATTTCAATTTGAAATGTGGCGGAGTAGGAACGGAGAGATGCTTAAAATAGAAACGCTCCAGTAGTGTGTGGGTGCGTCAACACGGTGCATGAGTAAAAGTACCAGATTACTCTTCCACCCACCGGCTCCATAACAAACACGACCCCCGTGTAGAGAGCCACATCCGCGGTGAGATGTGTCGAAGCCCTGTACCCTCCGCGGCTAGAGCCGAGGCTCCATGCCGCAGAGAGGAACGACTGATGTGGAGTGAGAGTTTCAGGTTACTGGGAAACAGAAACCTAAGAGGAGTCCGACTTCGACACAACACAGGGACTTACTGTTAGCTCAACTTCCCCATCAGAAACGAAAGCACACGGCACATTATCAACTTAAAAATAAAACGCTCACCATTCACACCAGAAAGGCGGCACCCGTGCTTCAGGAGGGATTCAGGCACACATCCAGGGGGCTCCGTGCACTCCACTGAGCCGTCTCCGTGAGCTCCGCTAGCTGTCGTCAGCCACTCTGCCCCGTTCGTCCGACTGAGTTAGCTAATGGAAGATAAATAACACTGGCACCCAGCTGCCGCACAGCAGCGAATCATTAAAAGCAGAGGAAACGCTTCCGCCGCCAATGCGCACAAGATAACCTATTGGCGTTCTTCACAGTTTATGAGTCCATTTGGAATTATTGTTTAGCTGTCTCCGTGATTCTGTTCTGCATAATGTTTCCCTGATCCCACGGCCCTGGTCAAAACAGCGATCATTGACGCCATGTTAATACACAGCCCCGCTGCATTGTGGGAGTGCAAGTGACGACAGGGCAATGGGGTTGTACGTGCTGCGTTCCGGTCGTCTCGTTGTTTCTACGTACGCATAACACAGTGCCTGCCTCTCTTTACATAAATATAGGAACAAGTGAGGGATGCAAAGTGAAACGAAAGTAGAAAATAATATTTAAGCTACCGAGAATGATTCCCGAAAATATAATATAATATTCGATGCATTTATTTAGCCATAATGGAAGTGCAGCTAAGAACAAAAGACGAACGAAATAAATGTCTGCCTGGTCTCATCACTTGAGCTCATGTTTTCCAACTGATTACTTAACAGGTACACTTCTGTTGAATGAATCTGAGCCATTGACAGCTGGAGAGCAGTCAAACAGAACATTCTCATCAGCAGCTTACCTATCTCAACAGCTCTCAGTAGTGTCTACCTGTGTTGTACAAAAAATAAACATGAAATGAGTGTACATCTTTACAAGTAAGCAGAGGCGCCAATGGGCCAGGCAAACTAAGCAATTGCCTAGAGCCCCGAGCTAGAAGGGGGGCCCCAAAGAAGGCTTTTTACATTGGTCCACAGCAACAACAGCCTGAAAGCTCCTATAATGACTTGCCACGAGGGGGGCACTGCCTGCAATGACACGTTCAGGAACCCCCTTATACGGGCCCCCATGGTACTTGAGCACTGTCAAAGCTTCGTTGTTTTTTTTTTTGTTTTTTTATGTTTTGCCTAGGGCCCCCAGAGTGTTTTGAAACGTCCCTGCAAGTAAGCATTTGTGTTTATACAATGTGGACTACAACTTCCGCACACAGAACAAAAACACAATACGAAAATATACAATTCTCAGGTTCTGAAACACAAGTGTTTATGAAGAGTATTCTAATAGCAAGTTTGACCAGGATGAGGAGCAAGATCTTTATCATTTATACCCCTCATCCAGGTTGATAGAACACGAGATCTACAAAAATAGGAAATGCAATCAACAAAAACATACACACAGACTTTGTACAGTTCAGCTATGGCCTCAATCTGTGAAGTACACCATCAATGTGCCATAAAAACAATCTAAGTTTATATTTTGGGTTCCAGATACCCTATGTGGACAAGGTCGTGGATTGTCACTGCAATCAGATTCAATACATACAAACACATTCAAAGAGTAATCTTGTATATCGATCAAGTTTGACACAGTAAGCTTAAATAGGGAACTATTTCGGTTAGATTCCAGGTGTTTGTAAATGCTTTTATTTTGTAGCTTAATGTCGGCCTGTCCCGGAAGTGTTGTGCTCCCTATGTGGGACTTGACCCGCCTGACGGAGAACAGTGGAAGAAGCATCTCCGTTTAGTTGCGTTGCCAGTTTTAGTAAGAGATCATGCTTCCCGGGGCGCTCGCCGTGCTAGTGACACTATTCAGCCTAAGCGAAAGCAGACAGAAAGACTTTTACAGTTTTAAAGTGGTGAACAGCAGGGGGAAGTTAGTGTCCCTGGAGAAATACCGGGGCTCGGTGAGTGTGCCTCTGAACTGATGGATATATCGGTTTACAGTGATTTTACTCCACAAAGCCTCTCTGGGTGTCAACGTAGTTGCACGGGTGAATAGTGCATGGGCATGCTCTTGTGTTTTTAGATGTATCTTACAGTTAACAATGCAACTGTAGCCCGCTCGGGATGTCCCATCATGTAGCCCCACTGGCCTACGTGGCAAGGGGCCTGCAGCGCCTCTGTAGCTGCAGGAGCTTCACACACTTGTCATTCAAACAAGGTACGGTACCTTTATTCTGTTCGTTGGAGTCCGTCACCAAAGTGGACTGAACATGAACATATATTTCACAAAACCTTTGTCATCATTGAGTTAAGTGAATTACACGAATTAGTATAATCCACTAGCAACTATTTTTTGGTGGCTTATACAATTAAACGTATGCCAATATGTCAGTAAATTGTGGGTGCATTTAAATGACTGTTTCTACTGATGATTGGCTTTTTTATGTATTGCATTCCTATTGTATCAGTCAGTCCAGTTTAGTTCAATACAGATCACTGAAGATATCTGGTGAAAAAAACATTCAACAGAATGGTGGAGAAATAGACTGTTACTCATTTCATTAAACAGTCTCAAGCTGTGCATCCTGTGATATTTTGTGAATCACAGTATTTAGTTGAGTGTTTTCCTTACACACCCAGCTCCAAAGTCTCACAAATGCCACACCTAATTACAAAGAGTATTTAAAATGCTTGGTACATAGCGGTTCTACTTATGGATCGAGCATAAATTATATATAAAACTTCATGATTAATGTTCAGTCCAACTTGAAATGTCTCCTGGGTGACACTAGATGTCAGCACTAGATTATTAGATGATTATTTTGACAACATATTAAGTCAGTGAATGAATGTACCAACTTTACGAGTGATGAGCTGTTCTTCTGTCCTTTGCAGAAACTGTCCACTACTGGCTGATCACTGAAGCATGAAGCCCTAACATATACTAACCAGCTTTAAACGTTTCTAATGCTGTGTGCTTGTACAAGGGTCAGGCCAAGACCCCTTACTGATTTTTATGATGTGGTCCCAAACACTACATTCTAGGTAGCCACACATAATGAATTTGTTATTAAACAACAGAAACAAATTGTGCGTGAGTATTTATTTCATTTGTTATTATTATAGTAGCAGTTGGAAGTCTGGAGAAACCCAAGAGAGGCATGGGGAGGACATGCAAATGCCACACAGATGCCCTGGGTTAACCAAATAGCAAGAGTGCTAACCACAACACCACTGTGTTGCCTAGTTACACTGACATTCATTTTCAGAACGGAAAATATGTAATCCCTTAACTGTATCTAACATCTATTCATACCTGCCATGAAGGCAAGCCAACAAACTAACAGATAATGGGCACAGAACAGGTTTTCTGGGTATGACACAGGGCCCTAGTTACTGATTTTGTGATGTACTGTATTTCTGTGGCTTCAGGTATCCCTGGTGGTGAATGTAGCCAGTGAATGTGGCTTCACAGAGGAACACTATAAAGACCTGCAGCAGCTCCAGCGGGACTTTGGGCCATACCACTTCAATGTGCTGGCATTTCCCTGCAACCAGTTTGGGCAGCAGGAGCCCGGCAGTGACAAGGAGATTGACAGCTTTGTGCGCCGAGTCTACGGAGTCTCCTTCCCCCTGTTCAGTAAAATCTCAGTGGTCGGAACAGGAGCCAACAACGTCTACAAGTACCTTGTTGGTGAGTTGTGATTTTGGAATTGTGGTGGGTGTGGTGAGTTTATTATTGCACTGCATGGCGATGTATAGCTAAGAAAAACTGTAATAATATTATTATAATAATTAATAATGTCAAAAGGAGAGAGAACAGGTGATCTATTGAAAATCTTTCTATTGCAATGGTAAGAAAATAGTTTCAGCAAATAATTGCTAGTAAAAGTTTAAAAGGATTTTGGGGAGAAGAAAGACAACAGGCCAATGAGTGAAGGAATTCATATTTACTGATGGCACACACAATCACGTTAAACCCAGTTTATTTCAATAATACATAATAATACATTTTTAAGGCAGCTTAGAATCTTCTGTCCAACCTTAACTTCCACATTGCAGCCAACCCCTCTAAACCCAGACAAACAGTTTGAGCCCCCCCCCCCAATGGACATTAATCGAGGCTGCCATACATTTATGTGGGCATTCATTTAAATGTGTATCATTAATGCACACGCCATTTTTCCACATTGTATCACTGAATGCATTTTTCCTGCACTATGCTTTGATATATTGCAATATTTACATACAGAACATTTTTAAATGTAATTTATTGTTTTATCCTTACTAAAATGTGTGCATAACACACTGAGTAGAATGTGCTGTGACCCACCAGATGCACTTTTCACACCATTAATTTAGCTTCAAGTAAACCTGAGATGAAAATGAATATATTACTCTGCCTAAAGTTGTGTGACATGTTGAAGAAAGGGCAGTGTTGCAATGTGTTCACTTCCAGTGGCTCTTTACAGCGAGAAATAAATTACAGGGGGAAAATGCAATGATGGGGGTGTTTTTGTCAGTGGGAAGCCAAATGGAAAACTGTAATATACTGTCCTCAGAATGATTTTAAGATTTTGTGTTTTTCTTTTTTTGATCTTATGCAGAGTCTTCTAGAATGGAGCCTGACTGGAATTTCTGGAAATATCTAATTGATGTAAATGGCAAAGTGGTGGATGCATGGGCACCCAAAGTTTCGGTCAAAGAAATCAGACCAAAAATAGCTGAAATGGTGCGGCAGATAATCCTAAAGAAGAAAGAGGAGCTATAACTCGTTGATCAACATCAATAATTTCACCACAGTGTTTTGTAGTATACCATTTTGTTAAATTGGTACATGAAACAGAGAGACAAACTGAAAGTATGAAAGTTGCATTTACATTTTTAATCAATTTGAAATAAAACAGATGTTTGAAATAAAATCCCAATAGATATGTAAGTGATTGTGAGTGAGTTAAAGATGTTAAAAATGATTGTCTTCAATTTGGTGGCCTTAAGGGTCCTTTGTCTTTTTTCTTTGTACTAATTAAGAGTAAATGCAAGGAGACCGATCAGGAGATGGATCATAGCCAGTCTGATGCAAGAGGCATCATTGCTTGCTGTGGTAAAACTTGTAGTACTATTTGTATTACATAAATTGGTCTCACAACAGGTGACCATGGAGCTGTTCAGAAAGAAAGCTGTACTTCCTGCGATTACAGCTGTACACAAATTTTCAGATGCACATCCAAAGACAGCAGTAGAAATGGACCCAACCGTCACTGAATAATGAAAATCATTGTGTTACAATACATTTCATCTCTTGGTGCTAATTATAAAATTGCAATACATTTTCATTTTTTTTTTTATATACTCTATATTCCTTAAATATATAATGATACACTGATCTTATAGAAACTACACACAGAAAGTGAATAAATACAGGTCAGCTTAAAGTAAAAATATTTACTAGATTACAAGTACAAAATATTGTATGATGCAAATGTTGCCCCTCAAGTCTCTACACGTGTTGGGTTATAACATTAGGAATGGTTGAAATACTTAAAGATAGGTCCGTAGGTCCATCTTAATTCATCCAAAGTATTAGGAAAAGTACTCACCACGTCCTTGAAAGCAGCGATTCTCTGATCCTCTACATTTAAATGGAGTGTTGCATGTCGAGGCGGGGGAGTCACAGGAGTAACACTGTAGTCTGTTTTCTGCCGGAAGAGGAATGGCTAAAATAGACAAGAACAACATCTTGCCTTCAGTTGTGTTACTGCACTGAGCAGGAGCTCCAGTTATATCTGCGAACCAGCAAGTGCGAACAATGTCCTTGCTTCCATTACATTGATTATTTAAATGAATTCCTCTTATTATTTTTCTTGTTTATATTAAGTATTTGCAACATGGAAGTAAGTGCTTAAGATAGAAGAAGATATCTCCCCATTGAGTCCTTTTTTTTTTAATCTCTAAATCCCTGACCCATATGCACTCAATAAAATAATGAATAAAACATGTATGGGAACTGAGAAATATAAACAATTATGTTAATAGCAGGTCTTTGCAGGTTCTAAGTTAATGTGCTAGAATGTCTGTGGCTAAGACTGTTCCAAACTAATACATTTTTTGGTCCAAATTCCACAATCTGTTTTATTTTAGTAGAAAAAGGGGTTTTAGACAGATGCTTAGTGTGCCTAAAAAAATGTTAAATGTTTAAACAACATGAAACTTATGTGAATTCAATATTTCTAGTGAACGAACTGTACTTACCGGGTAGAGTCTCTGAGTTGCAGTTATCTGAGTTGCAGCACTTAATGGATGTAAGTAGATTGAAAAAGCTTAAGCTAGCTGAAAATGTCTGAGATGGAGGTCGACACACGGTGGGGGATGCACACGCCTTGTAGGGTCGCACACTTGCAATCCCAGTAAGATTTTCTATGAGTCAAAGTGAGTCAGTATGTTAATGTTGATGGGAAGCCCAAACAACTCTGCGGCATACATATTTGACTGAAAAGTAATACCTTGAACCAAAGCTGTCAGGCACAGCTGATCTGCACCACATGCCACAGGCACTGGGGCTGAACATTGCTGATCTGTGCAACTGTGACACGTAAGTGCTGCGGCTGCAAAGAGGGGAAATGTCAGGAGTGAAAGTATGAGCGTATTTGAAATGTCAACTCAAATCACGTTCACAGGTAATTTAGCTGAGGTTTTGAACAAAGCAATGCTTGGTTTGGCTTAGCTTCAACTTATACATTTCTCCACTCTTATTTCTTGGGATCAATAAAGCCTTGTAATATTTTGAAGTATAGTAAGTTCATTATTTCAAATAATAACATTCATGCTATTACAGTCCCATTTACATCGAAATAAGGCCCAAACGGTACTGTAGAAATAAGTATTTACCTGTGCTGGAAAGTGCCAAGATAAAAGTCAGACAAAGGAAGATCTTCATCACGATGAAAATCTTACAGTAACCGTGGATCAGTTTTTCTGGATGGTAACTCACCAATGTGAGCACGAAGGCACTATATATACCGTACAGGTGTTCAATCCATCAATGTTGGAGGTGTGCTCACATTTTTAGAGCATGCTGATTTGTTCCCTTTTTTTAGTCATTGTATGAGAAACACACCCTATTACTGTAAATCATTTGTCCTTTACAATTTCCTTGTTGAAGACTGTGCAGTAGTCTTCTGCAAACATTCATTTCATTTTTCTTTGGTTGATTATTGTTTCAGTTTGTTGTATCTTTTCCTACATTAATACAATAGTTTGCATGCTGGGCCAGACACGCCTCTTTCAACCATTGGGTTCTGAACAGTGTGCCGAATGCATATACCTCCGCGACACACACGGACAAGGCTTCCCAAGGTGCAATAGAATTAGAATTAGAATTGCACATCATCCCACACACACATGCAAACACACAAGTCGGGGGAGATTTGACCTCTGCATTTGACCTCTGCATTTGACCCATCTGTGGCACATGCAAGGCCACGGGGCAGTGGACAACTGAGAGCATACCAGGTGCCTTGCTCAAGGGCACTAAGATGTGGTGTCTCTTTTGTTAGTGGAGGGGGTTTGTGCATCCTTCCAGAGTGAGGCCATTGGGCCTCGAACCGGCAACCCTCTGGTCCGACACCTGTCTCCCTCACCACTAGGCCACCTCCTTTAGGTGAGAGACTAATACACTCCTTTATCCCTGCTACCTTTTTTTTTTGTTAAATAGCACTTTTTAACGTTCTGTAAACTGTGCTGTATTGTGCCGTATTTCCTCATACGTGTGGATCCACTGTTTTATCCCTGCTTGCTGTGACACAAGAATAAAGTTTACCAAGACCTTGACAACACTGGTGGAATAATATATCACAAGATTTGTTAAGGTCATTATCAGGGGAGAAAGAATGTGGGAAAGCAGGAATACATTTTTTCTTTGTTTCGCGTGCTGGTTCAGTGCGTTGTGTTTCGTTTTATCTACTTCGCCCTTAGATTTTATCACCACCCAGCCGGCTCTGCATGTGATTCTTTTTCTTTCATCTGATTTGATGCTGGCAACCCATCTGTACGACCACAGGTCTTCACTCATACTAACCAGTGATTACAGCTACTGCTTTGTAATTTTGTTTTTAATGTGAGCCCAAAACTGATTGACTTTGGTTTGAAAGCAGAAACTATTCCTTTCTCCAAAGCTTCAAATGATTTCACCCGTCCCTTACGTGTGACATTAAATGCGTGACTCATTCTTTCGCTTCCCTTCAATTCCTGCCACCATTGCCTCAAAATCACACATTTCAGTCTGACTTATTTTTTGGAATAAATGTCACTTCTTTCGAATGATACACCCTGCCTCTGACTCGACATTTGATGGTATATTCAATGAGAAATATTTTTGTGTGAACTTAATCACGCAGTAAATTGTTTGATAAATCGTGGGATGGCACTGAATGATCGTCATGCCTTGCTCCCAGAGGAACACTATCACTGACTTAAGATTCTTTGCTCTCTGCGGGGGTCCCTCATCCTCTTAAAAAGGAGCATTGTCTTTTAAAGGCCACTTTCCAGGCATCTGTCCTTAAGAATTCAAGGACACAACATGGCATAGTATGAGACACAGATAAAGGGATAGTGCTTACAAATGATAGCAGCCGTAAGCATTCTGGTTAGACAAGTTCACCCGTGGATAAAAACTAATTATCATTGATCAGGAACATTCATTGTTATGACTTCAACCGCACAAACCAATCCCTGAAGAAATGCTTGTACTCAGTCAGGTTGGGGGCCGTTTACAGGAGGACATTTTTTTTGCAATAGGCAATTGCAGCAATTTGATCTTTCAGAACACCAACTTTCATACCCCTCTTCAACATCAGCCAGTACTGGAACCCTGGCTTTCCTTCCACTCATTGACAGATTGTTTCTGCATGCTCTGTGTACTGGTCCGTAGGCTGTGTAGTACGGGAATAGCATTTTACTCTCTTGTGATCTTACTCACCGTTTCTCCTGTACTTCAGTATTAATATAAACTCAGTTTACCATCTCTATTTAACTGACCATGTCATGATAATCTAAACAAACAACCACTTACCACCACCAGTTTCTTGGGTTTACAATGCCATTAACAAACTTAAACTAGCTTTGTTAAATGTCAGGTCCTTTTAATCAATGATTTGATTACAGAGGACAATCTTGATTGTATGTTCTCAAGTGGAACTTAATTAGACCAAAACAATAGTGCAGCCCCCCGCCCACCGTATTCAGTTTTAGGGAAGCTAAACTTTTATTTATTTTTTGATTGATTCCCTTATATGCAAACAGATATCATAAGGAAACTTTGCCTCTTCTGAAAATGTGTCTCTTAAGCTGGAATCATCCTCCAGAGCCATGCTCCTAAATATCTACTGGCCACCTGTGCAACCTATTTTGAGGAACTAAATGAACTTCTGTCTATAGTGTGCATTGACTTTGATCGTGTAGTTATCTTTGGTGATTTTATTTATTTTTTAACACAACCCAGGACAGAGGGGCTCAAAAACGTTGTTGTGTTCTTGATAACTTAATTAATTATCTCAAAAGGTCTGGAAAGCACAAACTATTTATTCAGAATGTCTCTTGAAAGTAACTAATTAGTCACTAACTTTAAGTGTCTCAGTCAATGAGCTTATGGAGGGCTTCAATTAAAAAATTAAAAAGGTTGTGGATAGAAAAACCTCCAAGGAGAAATGCCCTGTCCTTAAGATAAAAAAAAAGATAATGTAGATGTGTTGTCCCTGTATCCACCTAGAGTCATTTGCAATACCATGACCTGATTTTATCCAATCAACAATAAAGATCCAAGAGGATACAAGTCAACAATTGAAATCCTCAATCTGTAGCCTTGATATAATTCCAGCAGGACTTTTCAAAAAAGTTTCAAATTCCATGGCCTCAGATCTATTGCAAACAGGTCTTCCCACAGGCGCTGAAAAGTTTGGTCATCAAACCACTCCTTAAAAAGAATAATTTAGATTCTTCAGTATTAACCCTTGTGTTGTGTTTGAAAGCTGTTCCCGTCTTTGGGGTTCGAGGGTAAATTTTGACCAATGATTAAATTCAGTCCAAAACTCAAAATCAATGATTCTCATCCAACTTATAATGCATTCATAGCCATACAAGCCTGATGTTATTTTATTTTATGGCCCCAAGACACATTACACCACATACATTTAAATAATAAATGTGATGACATTCACTAATTATTTTCCCTGTAGTTGATAATTAAGTTATTATGTTATCTGACTTCCTGGCAAACAATAGCTGTTTTGATGGCTTCCAGTCATTGCTTCACATATCTGGAACAAACAAGGAAGAAATGCGCAGGTCGCTGCAACTCTCCCTTCTTTTGAATCAAAGCTAAAGACTTAAATCACACAATTATTCATATCTTACACTGCACTGTAACTTTCATTCCAGTATTTTAAACGTAGTAAAAAAGAATCAAACCTTTGTTATTTTTTTTAAACAAAGCTCCTTTTATTGGACCGCCATCTACATTCAAGATTCAAGAATGTATTGATCATATGCACAATAACAGAGCGCAGTTGCTGGCAATGAAATTCTTAGGCGTCATACTACTCGACAGTGCAAACAAAACAGTAACAAGCACAGCAGTACCATAAAGTGTAAAAGTCCAAAAAAATCTGACATAAACATGAATATAAAGAAATGTGAAGTTGAAGTGACCAATAATGAACTGGTGTGATATTCGGTGTGTTTAATTATTATCTTATTGCCAGCGGGATCCGATGCGGTGAATCCGGTAGCAGGCAGCAGGCCGCCAACAGTGGCTGGGGTCCTGTTGGCAAATCACGGTTTGTTTTAATACCTTCATACTTTCCTTTAAAGCACTTTGAATTGCCTCGATGTTGAAATGTGCTATAAAGTTACCTTGCCTTGCTATTAAGCAGACCTACATGTAAATGAGATAGATTAAATATAACATCGTCCAATAATCGGACTAATATATTACATTAAAAAATATTGTTTCCTCACCTGAAAAAATATTTGTATTCATGCTTCGAAAAACAAAACCAGAAGGCTGTCTATTATTAAATGTTTTACATGAGGTCATTAATATGTAATCCGAAAATATTTACTGGGACATAGATATGAAAACCCACACTACTTTGGGTTCATTTCAGATTTGTTATGTTATACACTAAACATCCACTTGTTATGATTGGTTCTTAAACTTTCAGGTGATCCAGAAACTCTCCTATTTCTCCGCACATTCGGTTCCTGTTTCTTTCTCTAATCCTCTGCAGAATACCTACGCTGTTCTCGCGATAGAAAGATTGTTGTGGTATCGCTGCTGCCCTCATGTGGTATTCTATGGACTTGTGGCTCTCGTTTTGGAATAAATGTAAATGTTTTGCATAGTAGTTGTACAGCATCTGTGTCCCTTTAGGATCCAGGTCACTTTTGAGCAGTTCGTCATAAATCTGCTCTGCTGCAGCTTGGCTGTGATTTGACTGTGCATATATGGTTGCAAGGGATATTTTTCTTTTTAGTGATGATTCGGGGTAAAGAGAGATCACTTCCCTATAGAGACTGATTGCTCTGTCCACCATGCTGTGCTCCAGGGGAATGTCCCTGTGTAAAAGGATTCTCATTTTATAGCAAATTGCTGCACTCCTTTTCAGAAAACGTTCATCTGGATGCCGTTCCAAAGCCCCCTCTGCCAAATCAATAGCCTCATCGATAGATACATACATTCTGTACAGCCTTAGTATTGGTTTGATACCACTGTAGCTGCTAACAGGCTTATTTAAAACCCTCCGGGCTAAAGCACGTGCTTCCTCTTCAATTTTTGGTCCTTTTGTGGCGCATGCCTCGAGGTAGAGCGCGGCGAGGTACAAGTTCTCTGGATCATGATCCTTGGCAATCTTCATTTTGTCCAGGATGTCAGGCCTGAAGTTTTTGTTGCAGGCATTTACCAATGCAAAAACGTGGCTGGTCTGCCACTCCACCGTGTCTGGCTGCATCCTGATGGCTCTCTGGAAGTAATCGGCAGCCAGGAGTTTCTGTTCCCTGCTGAACTTCATCAGAGTCCAGGCCTTTTCAGCATAGACCTCTGGGTGCCGCTGGTCCTGCGATGGAGATGGATATTCCTTCATCAGGGCGTAGACCTTTGACAGACAAGCCTGACTCTCTGCCTGTTCCCCCTGATGGTGATGCAGCCAAGCCAGATTCCCGTAGTTCACCACCAACCAGGGACCCTCGTCGGAGACAGTGTTTCGAATCTGGCGGAAGGCCTCTGTAGCCCTGCTGAAGAAACTCCAGGCATCCTCGGTGGAACCGAGCTGGAAATGGATATACCCCTGCAGATTGTAAATGTGGCCCAGCCAATAGTATCCCTCCTCTGTGCCAATGTCCTGCAGCTTGTCCCTAATGCTGAAAAGTTTGGACCTGCGGGGGTCCAAATCCCACGTGAAGTGGCACTGGAGGGCCCCAAGTTTGGTCTCCAGCATTGTTTCTCTCTGAGCAGCACTGCCGGTAGAATAACAATAAGGTGTAGTTAATCACATATCTAGTACATAGATGAAATGTGCTCTGTGGCTTGATATGTCTGGTTTCATTTTATGTGGAGGAAAGAAGAAAGCAGGAGGAAACGCATAGTAAGTGAATGAATGAGAAGGATAGAATACATGAAAATTGAGAGAAAAAAAGTTGAATGGAATAAAGGAAGAACAGGAGAAGGGTGACTCTTGTACTACGTGTTCCTGTGGACCACTCTTCTGAATGCATCCTGAAACCGACTGCTCCCCACAGCAATTGTCTTATCAGGGTCAGATTATATAGGTCACCTGGGTGCCATATTCCTGCCTCTGCTTCCTGTTCCCTCTGCTTGGGTTTGTGTGGTAATGTCCCATACCAGAGGTGGTTTAGCTCCTGCTTAGCCTTTTAGCCTGTATTTAGTTTGCCCCTTATTTGGCCCTTTATTTGGTCTTTGGCCACATTTTCTCTTATTTAGGTTAGTTATTCCCATAGTTGTATCACAAACTGTGTAACGGATTTTGTATCACTGTATTTGAAGTTACTTTGTTTTGCATTATATTATTTATTATTATATAAAGGAGGGGATTACTGAAATAATAAATGGACTAAAATAAATGAGAGAAAGAGCAAAAGGGTGTTGACCCAGAAACAAAACAAGAGACGGGGATAACAAGCAGGAACATTTAGAATGAAGGCGTGAGTGGAAAGCAAGGACGATTAAGAATGGCGTAAAATCTGTAACGGTGTCTCCATTATATCTAACATAATAATGTTATTGATAACAGATAAGACGTGAAAAGGCAGCAACTCACCTCATCATCAAGCTGTAGTCAGTGGTTTTCTGAGTGCTTGTCTCGGGTTTCTGCTCGTTTTGTACACATGCTTCTTTGGGTGCAGCACCATAAAACATTAATGTTCAACTTTTATGCCGTTATAAAGAATATCTGAATTTGGACTTGTGTTTCCATTCAGAGAGCTTAACCAAAAGGAAACTGCAAGTAATCAACAAGGTGTAGTGTTTAGATTTAAAAAAGAACAAAAGGTAACTGTCACTGTTGCAAGGGGGTTGTAAGAAGGTAACTGAATTAATGGTGAATGATGTGTCCTCAGGGGGGCAGTAATGAGTATAGTATACGAGCTAGAGACATTCACAGGTGAAGAACAAGAGCAGGCTTAGTGACGTCATTTGCTCTGCGACGCCGAGCCTGGAGTGGATAGGCATAGCCTGTTGCAGCAATCTTAAGCTTCATTACTGCGTTTTTCTGGCAATATAAAAGCCTGAAATGCCCATGCAAGCATCGCCAACCATTCTGTGACTAGCAATGTAAGTGTGACAATAGAAAGAGGCGTGGATCGTGTTAATCACCAACCGCAACCACTTCACTGGTGTAAAAACACTGGCAGCTAATTAGCCATGGTTAGGTCAACTTGGTGCTCAACTGTTGGTGCTCTATTTGTGGGTTCCAGGTGACGATGTGACAAGTCAGCAGACTGTCGGCGGTGTTTTGCAGAGCAGTGCATGTCCCGGCCTCCTCCGGGAGGTGGAGGAGGGCAGGCGGAGGTCTCTGCCAACCTCTGTGTTTGTGGTGGTCAGTGTCCAGGATGGATACCTGGACCCCAAACCCCCGAGCGAAGCCCTTCGTCCCGCGCCAACAGAGGAGCCTGTACCTCACGTGGAAATACAAGCTGACCAACAAAAGGAGCCTTCGTCGCGTCTGCCAGGTCAGTGCATTTCATCCTTCAACATCTCCCCAGCAGTTCATCAAAGTATGGCTTTGTTTTTATGATGGTAATAGTAATTATTAAGTTAGATCAGCAGCAATCATACTATTATAACTCATTATTTTGTTTGCAGACTTTTTTCACACGTTCATCATGTTGTCATCTAATACAACTTCTTGGGCAGGTCTGTGAAGGTTCTCAGTCATCCAGATCATGGTAATATCAAGAGCAATTCAAAGTAGGCAACTGGACTGGTTGAACATTTTCTTGAAAAGAAGATTTGCAAGAAATTCTTCAACCAGTCCAGTTGCCTACTTTGAATCGCTCTTGATAAACCTTTTGGTAGTTTACAGATTATCGTACACATAATTGACAAGTCATTTCTACTCGTATAATACAAAATTAGTTACCTATTCTAGAAATTCAGTTTACCAATCCAGTCCATACACAAGGTACTTGAAGATTCTGTGTGTCATCTAAATATGAGGCCAAATGATGCTCACAAAAAGTCAGTGCTGGAGCAATGCTATGAAAACAATAATACAAATGCATCACTCTTTTTGCTCCAATTTTCCATGAGTCCGTGAAACGACCCTAGACATTGATTTTGTTCAGAATTGTTTAAATCCATCCAAATGAGTACATTTTCCTGTGGCTAACCTACCGGGGAGAGAACTTTTTTTAATCATAGAACATTGTAAGTGCAGATTTTACAGATGTCCTGAAGAGAAATGAACTTCATATTCCAAACTGAGTGCTGTATTTTGTCCTTGTTTCACAGGCTGGTGCTGTGCTGTTTCTGCTTATAACTGTCATAGTCAACATTAAACTCATCTTGGACACAAGAAGGGTAGCTAATGAAGATGCAGCAGCCCAAGAATATGGTAAGAAATGTGTCCATCATTCATTTGATGAACAATAAAGTAAATCAGATTGTGTTCGTCACAATATATTTGGCTATATAAGGTGCTCCACTACACATGCCTTGATTGCAAAAAAAACTCAATAACAAACACACGCCGTTATTGAGCACTTCTCCTTTGCTGACATAATCTATCCACCTCACAGGAGTGGAATATCTAGATACGGCTCTGATACAGCATGATTCTGCACAGGTGTGCCTTAGGCTGGTCACAATAGAAGCCCTAAGTCTAAAATGTGCAGTTTATCACACAGCACAATGCCACATTTTTAAGACATCTTCAAATTGGTGTTTCAGAATGAAACCTAGAGAGATGTCTTTGCCTTTGCTAATTTCTCATCATTTTGCCTGTATTAAGTAGCTATTCAACACACTGTTTTGAAAATGTTTCCTGAGCATGGCTTACTGTGGAGAACCTAATTGTGGTCTTATGCTCCTTGTAGAAGATGCAGTGCCCAACATGGAGACACCACGCAGGCCAGCTAATGGGCGCAAGGTCCTAGATATTGAAGTGTACTCCAGCCGCTCCAAGGTCTATGTGGCAGTTGATGGAACCACTGTGAGTTTGATTGATTCATAGAAATGATCCAGTATATAAAGCGATGATTGTGGTTTAATACATGTTGGTTATTTTTTTCATATACAGTATATGCATCTTTGGTTTTCATTTGAATAACTTATTACTTGAATATAGTTATACTGAAAATTGTGAATGCAGAATTTAATTATTAATTTAATAGAGGTATGCAAGAAACAAAATAGACATATAGGGAAAGCAAAATGAACGTTCTCCACAAATTATAACCCAACACGTGATGTCATTTTTGCTTATGTCGGTAAATGGATGGTATTCATTATCCTGACTGACATCCACCTTCTCACCTACCTTCGGAAAAAGTTGGCAAAGAAGATGCGTGACCCAGTGAAATCTATTCATTTTGCAGGTTTTGGAGGATGACATGCGGGAGCAAGGCAGAGGCATACATGTGATAGTTCTCAACCAGGCAACTGTAAGCATCATGTTTTTATCTTCATATTCAATTTCATCAAATGCCATTTCTTCCATTTCAGTTTTAATTTCTGCTACTGTAGGTTCCTCTGATGAGGAAAATGAATTAGGATTTTCATGTGATAATAAAGAAATGCATTCATGTAAAATGTTTTGGATGTATCACATTTTTTTCTTATTCATAAGTAAGACTTGCATTTTTATTGGTGCTCTATATAAACATTAACATAATTCTTCATGTAAATGATCATACTGTTTATAGGCACTAAAGTAATGCTTGTATTATAGTCTTTACCAGAATAATTTTAGCACCCCAGGGCTATATTACTGGAAACTCGTGTATGATTTCCAGACACAAATGTAATACAAATGTATTACTATTTTTTATAATATAACATATTAGTTACTGCATCAGCTGCAGGAAATAATTTTATATCAACACAGGTCACCGTGTGACCTGAATTATTTTCAGAGAATTAGCTGAAAATAGAATAGGGTGCTGTTATTTGGGGGGTCCTCATTCTTCTCGTATTTAAATGAACCTCAATCCGAAATATCTGATAAATCAGTCACTTTTTGTTGCTGTGTGTTTCAGGGTCATGTCATGGCCAAGAGGATATTTGATACCTACTCTCCCCACGAAGATGAAGCCATGATCCTCTTCCTCAACATGGTGACCCGGGGCAGGGTTCTCATCTTCACCATAAAGGTCAGTCACCAATAATGAATCTAATATTGGTACACTCAGAGGCGCATACAGTAGACCAAAGAAAAACTAATGAGTGGAGAATTTGTATTTCCGTCTTGCAGGATGAAGGCACATTTCACCTTAAGGATGCTGCCAAGAACTTGCTGAAGAGTCTCGGCAGCCAGGCATCCCTGGGCCTCAGCTGGAGGGACATGTGGACTCTGGTGGTGAAAAAAGGAGGTAGAAGGTTTACGTTTAATTTTCAAAGGTTAATTTTATTTCCTGATCCTTTTGGATTTTGCATAAATACTTCCAGTTCCATTTATTCCGTTCATAAAGTCCTACAACCAGGAGTTTATCCATATTGACCTGTGTGTTCTGTTTGTGTGTTTTTGTCCAGGTCAGGTTTATGGAGAGAAACACTCCAAGTCTCCAGCTTTGTCCACCTGGGGGGACCCGGTGCTGTTGAAGACTGAGGTGCAGCTCACTGCCTCTGAAGGTTAGCTGCAGTAACTACTTTTTTTGGAAAAGTTCAAAATATGTCTGATGCAGCATGTTGCAGTGCCTCCCTGATGGCCAAAATGGAACCAAACTAAAATCTCTGGTTGGTGAAACGGTGGAATGTTCATTACATGTCTCAATTCAGAGCTACAGTCCTCATGTTAAATGTAAAGGTTTTGGGAATATTCTTAAAATATGAGTTTTATAATTTAAACAATGTTATTCTTATTACACAGAAGCAGAGTGTCACTGGGCAGACACTGAACTGAACAGAAGGAGAAAGCTTTTCTGCAGTAAAGTGGAAGGTTATGGCAGCATCTGCAGCTGCAAGGACCCGGCACCTATAGAGTTCAACCCTGACCCTGTAGGATGCACATCAATCTCTTTACTTGTGATATGTGAATATGAGCTGTCAAAACAACTTTGATTTGATGATGCATGTATTTGTATTTTTGGCAAAGCACTGTAGCTGCTTAAATATGTATAATTCTCCTTCTTCAGCTGAGCGGGAAAATCCGAATACTTTTTTGCGCAAAGCACTTCGGTCTTTCCTCTCATCAGTGGTGCTCTGATACTCACATTATTTTCTTTCTCCATCCAGCTGTCCAACAATAACGTCTTCAATGTCCCAGTCGCGGTCATAGCAGGGAACAGACCCAACTATCTCTATCGGTGAGATCTAAAAACTTTGCATAAATCTGCTTGAAAAAGTCAACTTAGCCCTCTCTATCTCAAGTTGTAGTTTTTTTGCTCCTTTTTATCTGCAAGCTAAATTCCTGCAGCCCTGTGGAAAAGGAGTTACGATATGATAAATACACTCGCATGTCCTCGCTTGGATTTTTGTGAGAGCTGAATTTTTGTCACATGACCGTTAAAAAAAAAAAAAAATGACTGACATCCCCTTTTCATTTCTAAAACCAAATTGCAACCTATTTTCAGAATGCTGAGGTCACTTCTTTCGGCTCATGGTGTCAGCCCACAGATGATCACTGTCTTCATTGATGGATATTATGAGGTACCACTTAATTTCTTATGACTTTTAATCACAACACCACTTTGGCTAATGTAAATGATCTATATGGCCTTTTTCCATATTATTTTTAATCATCACTCTAATGACTGACTTGTATGAAAGACAAACACACACACACACACACACACACACACACATACAATTAAATTAAAGCTTTTTTGTTTGTGTATGTTTCACCCAGGAGCCTATGGATGTTGTAGAGCTGTTTGGACTGAAAGGAGTTCAACACACTCCCATCAGCATCAAGAATGCCAGAGTGTCCCAGGTGAACAACACTTGCATCTTATTGAATGGATAACTCCATAATCCATGTTGTCTGATGGCGGTTCCACTTAATGCATCACCCCAAACCGCCGCGTATTTCTATAAGCCTCCTTTATTGTTCCAGCCTTCCACACAAATACATTGTCCTTTTAAACAACAAACGCCTCTCTCTTTTCTTGGACAGACAACAAGGTGACACAGTAACTGACACTGCTGTGCATTATCTGCTGGTAATCCAGTTGTGACTGATAAAACCTAATCAGCAAGCCAATTTGGGAGCTTAACCTTCGAAAAAACCCATTCACTTTGGGTCTGATCAAAGCTGGTAGATGAAGGATTTTTCTTCACTTTCCTGAAGTTTTAATGGTATAGGTACCTGTTCAAACAGCGCTTTCTAGGTTCCAAAGTTATTATTATTATTATTATTATTATTATTATTATTATTATTATTATTATTATAGCAACCTAAAACTCTACTGTGTTATGTGGATGGAAGGTGTAAACTTGGTGATGCATTTTAAAACTTAAATGTATTCATGTGGAAGAAGACCGATGCCACTTTAATAAAAAAACACTTTTTCTCTGCTCTCTGCCGCAGCACTACAAAGCGAGTCTGACTGCAACCTTCAACCTTCACCCAGTGAGTACTTGGTTTTCCTCTATTTAAGACACACACAAATTGTTACTGATGAAAACATTGCAGAATGTCATGTTGAGAAGTAAGAATTTGCTTTTTTTAAATATGTTTAATCAGATTCATCATTTATAGCAAATGTGAGTTACACATTATCTTGTGATCCTCAATACATAGAGTAAATCTGAATACAGCATGTGTATGTTATTGTTAATTTTTATCAGGATGCCAACTTTGCCATCGTCCTGGAAGAAGACCTGGACATCTCCATTGACTTTTTCAGGTATATTCCCCCAGTATGCATGATTGCCCTGGATTATTTATAAAGCAAAAATACCAAACAATTTTGGGTTCGGCCTTCTCATGTATGAGGAACTGCAGAATAGTATACAGTATGATCCAAAGGCCCACCAACTATTCCATCTCTCAGAGTCACCACTAGGTGGCAGTAAATGTCCAGTGTTTGAAACCGTTGCACACTCTGGACTTATATTGTTGGACAGCCTCCTTCTGATGCCTGTATTTGCTGCTGTAAATGCTCCAGCTCCTCTCCTGGACCGACCAGCCTGTTTGAGGAGTCTCAGATTGTCAGCTCACTCTGTGTGACTAAAGATGGCCTCCTATTGACACAATTGAAACGTTTACTGCAGTAAAATAAAATCATTTTCTAGGTGAATTATGATATCAGGCCATACATATTATATTAATATCTCATCATCAATAAATTGCTTCATATTTGAGGTTAAATTCCACGGATAATTATTTTCTTCTCTTTAATTATAAAGCTACTATATTGATTTAGTACTGTATCAGCAGCATGAAGGTAATCATGAGTTCCTTAATACTGACGTGTTGTATTGACCTGCACAGATGACACCTAGTTTTGATCGAAATAACAACCACTACAGCATACTGAGTCCATGCGTGTAGTTTGTTACAGCGGCACATTTCAGTCCACTATTTCTGGAAATTCATATTCAGAAACCGTGGACAGTCATGTGCTGTTTTGCTTATCTTGCCATGGTTTTTCTTGCAGTTTTCTTAGTCAGACCGTCCACCTGTTGGATGAGGATGAAAGTCTGTACTGCATCTCGGCCTGGAATGACCAGGTGAGTGCCAGCTGTTTCACCTGACTTTAATGAACCATCCCTTTGGTCAAATGGTGACTGACTGGCAAACCACTTTAGAAACACGCACCCTAATTCACGTGAAAGCTCTGGTTAAGGTTATGGGTAAGATGAACCTCACGGTTTCAAAAGCAGCATCAGGTTAAGAAATGATTACTGTGTTTGTTCAGATATGTAGACGTCGGTTATGCAACTCCAGATTGTTTTCAACAATGGAGCATGTGAGGAGGTGACTTATCGGTTTTCTTTTTAACCTGCGGGTGTAAGATGATGTCGTTGGCAGTGGGGGACAGCACAGGATGTGTTTCTCCTGTACTCCTAAACAGCTGACATTACAGCCACTCCATTATGTTTTTAAAGTTCATGTGTTCATATTCAAAGTTATCTCCATCCATACCAATCAGTTCACATAACTATTCATGTACACTCTGCATCTAACCGTAAACAGGAAGCAGAAGTTGATTGGTAGCAGAAAATACTACGAACAAAGAACAGCAGTGGCTAAAATAAAGGATAGTCAACAGGGGATGTTGTAAATTTCCCCATTGGAGGTTAAAATTACTAATCAGAAACCATCTGTGTCATCATTTACAAGTCTCAGTTTCTGTCAGTACGGACAACTCCAGAGGCATCTCGAAACATATATTTTGAAGTGAAGATGTGACCTAAATCATTCCGGGCTGTTGGTTTCCCTCATTGTTTAAGTGTCTTTATCTTCTGATAATCGTCTTGGTGGCTTTTTAGAAAACCCAAATGTGAGCTGTTGTTGTACATACAGGGCTATGAACACACGGCTGAGGACCCTGCCCTGCTCTACAGGGTGGAGAGTATGCCCGGCTTGGGCTGGGTGCTGAAGAAGAGCCTTTACAAGGACGAACTGGAGCCCAAATGGCCAACACCTGAGAAGGTTTGGAAGTGATCTGTTATTCACATTCACGTTCTCTTACCACTGCCTTATGAAGGTGAAGGTTTCCTCAGTAGGCAAAACGAGTGTGTGTTTTTGTGTTGCAGCTGTGGGACTGGGACATGTGGATGCGGATGCCAGAGCAGAGGAAGGGCAGGGAGTGCATCATCCCTGACGTGTCCCGCTCCTACCACTTCGGCATTATCGGCCTTAACATGAACGGATATTTCCATGTAAGAAGTAAAAGAAAAGTTTCTTCTGAAGTCTCATTATTCCAATAAATGTTAACTAATAAAGACACGGGGGGTGATATTCAGCACGAAAACCCTAGCAACATCTAAAAATCTGTCTGTAGCTGCTTAGTAATAGGAAATGATGTGTCGTTTGATTTAACTTCTCTCAGCTGAAAATGACTGTGAAATGCTTGTGAAATGAGGGGATTTGGTGCTCATTTATTTATGTCTGCATACTGCATTCTTGTTGTCTCTTCTGTCACGTAGGAGGTGTATTTCAAGAAACACAAGTTCAACACCGTACCCAATGTGCAGCTCAAGAATGTTGACAGGTGTGTACAGCACGAGGAGGCATGCCGCTTTTAGTTCTCAAGTCATATCTGAAAAAGAAATTGTCAACGGTGACATTCCTGATGTTCTTTTTATTGATCCTCACAGCTTGAAGAAAGATGCATATGAAGTGGAAATCCAGAACATGTTGAAGTGAGTTAAATGTTTATTCGACTGAGCCTTTCAGATATTTTATTATCATTTTGAAAACTCACAAAAATGTTGCATATGTTTGGTGTAATTGTGCGTGCGTGGGCTTGCAGGGAGGCAGAGGTGCTGGACCACACTAAGAACCCATGCGAGGACTCGTTTCTGCCAGACTCTGAGGGGAAGATCTACGTCATGTTCATCAAGATGGAATCGGAGACGGACACGTCCACGTGGACTGAGCTCGCCAAGGTACGTGTACCTCATATTCTCAAGGTCTTGCAGTTTAAATAAAGAGCCGTTCTTTAAACTTTGACATGCAGTATTGCAGAATCCACTGCCAAACCATAACCAATATTATGGATTGGACACAAGTGAAGGAGAGCAAAATTGTTTTATTCATCCGTCATCACAGAATTTGTTTGAATAGACTTAGGGAGTAATTGGTAATCCAATTTAGTTTTCTTGTTGTCATTGTTTCGTCTGCTTAGGTGTAAAAAAAAAAATGAATATACTAAATATATAAATACATCCTTTGAAGTCTGATGATTCAGAACATTCTAACCTCTTTTCCTCTTGTGTTCAGTGCCTGCATGTTTGGGACTTGGATGTACGAGGATACCACAGAGGCCTGTGGCGGCTCTTCAGAAAAAGGAATCATGTCCTGGTAGTGGCCGTTCCGGTCTCCCCATACTCGTAAGTAAATCTTAAATTATAATATATGATCGATTCACATGACATCAAATGGTGCACAGGAGTGATTCTGTGTGGAAATAAACTCTGAAACTTAACATGATTACACATGTAGAATTGGCGGTGGGATGAGTCACAAATGTGGTCACACGCTCGCTTCAATATTGTGATGCAAATTACACGCTGACCAGGGCAACATTGAAAGGATTGTCATGTGGCCCTGGACAGCTTTGCAGCCGCAGGCTGACGTTTGGGCAGCCTGACGCAAATGAGCTAAGTGATAAAACATCGAGTGAGGCCACTTTATCACTATGTCCAGGTGATAAATGAACTCTTTGGATTCATTTGTTGTTTGAGATAACTGAACTTTGTTCTTAGGTTGGTGTCGTAACAATGCAAATTCCTGTAAACGTAAACATTTGGCATACAAAGCAATTCAGTTTCTGATCTCTGTCCTTCTCTCTGGGTGTCGTGAGCAGTGTGCAGAAACCAGCCAGCGTGACTCCAATTCACTTAGAGCCTCCGCCCAAAGAAGAGGGAGCACCGGTGGAGCAGGTGTAGACCTGGTGTTAAACACGCACACACACTTGAACCAGCCTGGGCCTTAACTCCAGTGATAATCCAGCCTGGGATCCACGACTACAAAACTTTTTTAGATGATGTCCAGGAGGAAACATGGGAAATGTTTCTTTTCTTCTTTTTTTTTTGAAAAACAAAACAAACAAAAGCAGGATTAACACTAAACACTGCACTACTTTAAATGCAATGGCCTGAGAAGGAACAGTGATGCTGAATCCGTTTTGGTCCAACGTGACTCTTTAACCAAAACATTATAACTGTCCGTTTCCATGACAACTGTGAGTCGAGGTGTTGTCAGTTTAATGTTAGCTCAAACTGTACGCGATTGGGCGGAATGGTAGAAATGACCCAAACCCACTCACCAAAATGTTTTCATTTTAATGCTTGTGAACTACTGAGTGCTTTGTCCATCTTGTACATACGTTTTAACTTATCACTATTTATTTTACATCTCTCAATACGACTGAATTCTCAGTGTTTTTTACCCACTTTTATCCAGATGAGTGCGTTTTTGTAAGAGCCTAACGTTTACCTATAATGAAATGATGTATATACATGCCTATATATTTTTTTGATGAAAAATGCAAAGGGGTCAGGCTATTTTTCAGCATTGGATATTGAGTTTGAGTGAAAGTGTTAACAGCCCTGTGGGGTTTTGCTATTATTGACTGCCTGGTTCGGTTGCCTTGGATTCAGGCTGTACGAGGGGAAACTTGGCAGAAGTGTCGAAAATACATTTCACAGCTTTAACAACATACACTGCAGGAATAGAAATGCTGTCATTGATGATGTGCACTGTGTACCACAGTCATGCATCTAGTGATAACATTTGCTAGGCCTGGGTGTTAAAGCACCGTAGTGCTATAAAATGTGTCCATAGGACTGAATATCAAAAACACCTTATTAAAAGTAACTGGAAGTTTCACAGTTTGAAGTGATGCCCAGCCCTGTATTTAAAGCTAGCATATAAAAGTCTAAAATCGAAAGTTACAACGTATTACTTTAGATGAATAATCAAAATGAAGGCACAATTTGTTGCTTTTTGTTCCACATTCAGGAAATATTGCAAGTTCATTGCACACTAAATGTTCCTATGTACAACCTATGTGTTGATCTGTGAGTGTTGTGCAACCACAGAGGCCATGGGGTTCAAAAGTGCAGTGTTAACTCACGTAATGATGAAAAGGTATGTTTGTCGTGCTATTTACCTCATTCTTATATATATTCTGATATGACGTCATGTGTGATGTAAATGTTGGGAAATACAACAGGTAGTTGATGGCAACCAGACTGACGACATGTGATCATACTTTTTAAATGATTAAAATCTGTTTTTCAGAAACTAAGCATGATCATAGACAGTGCTATTTTAATGAGGTCCATTATCTTAAGGTCACAGCTTAAAGATGCAATGTACAATGTCTTCAGTTTCTATCGAAGCGTTCCTACCATTTCACTTAAAAGAGCAGTATTTGTAGAGCAATCACTCCATCAGTATGAACACATGTCTCAATACACTGTACCGACTAAATGAATGCCAGTGTAGCTTTTTTTTTTTTATTATTGTTAATGTAGCTCTATTGGTGGAGCCATTTTATTTTATTGTGTGTAGTTTTGTGTAGGATAGACACAACCACTGGTTCATATTTCTTATAGCCTGTGTCATTCATTCATGAACATTTGTGTCCCGGAAATCACTTTGAGACGGCAGACAGATTTTAATTTTTTCGATGGACACTCTGCTGGGGTACGTGTCCTCTTTGTTGAACTGACAAGGTGACATTAAATGAGTGTCTCCTCAGCAATACAATTGCTATTATGTTTGATCCTTCCTTTGGAAATTAATTGGAGGAATCTTGTGAGTGAAAATTTGAATCCGCAAACAAACTATGTTCAAGACAGACACTTGGACGTTATATGAGATCCTTTAACTTTTATCATGGAAGTCAATAAAGGTGTTTGTTTTTTGCAAACTGAGGATTGATACAGCGTTTACCTTTTTTGAGGCTGTACAGTACGCTTAAATAATTCATGTCAGAAGGTTTTATTATTTCTGCATATTATTCATAGAATAAACTTGGGGCCAGGGTTATTCTCAGCTCAGGTTTTTCTGCTATGCTGTGGTCTTGTGCTGCCTGCAAATTTCCCAGGGGAGCATCAGGCAAATACACATGGCGAGGGAAATGTATGCAAATCCTCAGAGCTTGGTGGATTTCTGCATCCCCGGTGGTTGACCGGGGACAAATGTGGCTTCCTTGTCCTCTGAGCTCTGACTTTCATAAATGTGGAAGTTTTGGATTAAATCACGAGCAGTGTAACATCATTATACAAAATACCCATTTTATTACATTTCGAGTTTCCCTTCTAAAAAAAAAAACTACCACCAGCCGGATCACAGGGCAGCCTGTCCAGAGTGAGCTCCCTGCAATGAGCAATAAACGGCCATTTCTGGCTTGACTCAGGTAGCATGACCTCTGGTCTGGGTGAGGATGAATCCCCGATAACCTTAATCAACCAACTGTGCACAAAGTCGCTATTGTGTGTTTGTGAGCGGACGGCTCAGTTCATGAATCTGCTCCAATGTTTGCTTCAGGTCTAATTAAGATAGATGCTCAGGTCTGTTTTACTCATAACTGGCTGGAGGTAAAGTAGTAGTAAATGTGTGCTAGTGTGTGTGTGTGTGTGTGAGAGCAATTGTTCAAATGGCCACGCGCACACACACACACACACACAGACTTGTCCGTCATAACCAGCTCCCAACCTGGTCATTTGTGCCTGTCAGTCAGAAGTCAGTGGTTTGTGTCAGTGTGAGTGTGTTTCCTGCCTTTTAAATGTCAGTTTTGACCTATCGAGCATTCTGATGAGCCGAGCTCAGAGGCTGATGACGGCGATGTAGATGGAATATTGATTTTGTGTGAGTGTGTGTGTGTGTGAGTCTAAGTGTGAGAGAAAATGGGAGCAAAGGGGGTTATTGTTAAACAATGAGATCGGCAGCACTGAGATGATGACAGATTTAACTCTAAATGCCTTGCAGGGTTATAATTGGATGGAAGAGCGAACATGGCTGCTTTCCATTCTCGGTCCATTCCAAACAAGCTTTACGGCCATGGCGTAACAGTGGCAAGTGCTCCATTGTTATATTCTGCCATTTTAAATTTTTTATTTTAAGTATTTTTAGCTGTTTCATAGTGGAGTTGCTGTAGTTGTCAGACTCTGCTTTTCCCTAAAGCAGAGTGCCACATTGTTGGGAGGCTCGGCACGCGTGGTGAGGTCCCTGCACGTTTGTTTAGCATGTGAGGAGATGCACAGGGACACTCTTTAGCCTACATTGTTGTGTGAGGATTGTGAAGATTATTGTCTTCCACTGAAGGTGAGCGGTGGTAGCACCCCTGGACACTCCTCTTCGTAGTCTACTTCTCTCCATGTGACCTTTAATATTTTTGTTTTGTGTATTTTTGTTGTACTAGGTTAGTTACCAGTAAACTTATATTTCAGGATTTCATGCTGGGGCCTTATGAGGATAATTGTAACAAAGTGAACTTTATTGACTTTAATTAGTTTTTTGTATTTGTTGCAAATCCCCAGGTGGCGCTGTCACACACTCTGCCACAAGTCTAGCCCCAGACAATATGGATTATAAAGTATCAGTTATTTTGAATGCGAAAGAACCTTCATGACATACGGCATCCATCAAGGATCAGTTCTTGGACCCCTCCTATTCAATCTGCTTTCTAACCGTATAACATCTATCTACAGATCTATCCAGTGGTTTCATCAAATGATCCATATCCTCCCCCCTTCCAGAACACACTAAGACCCAATTCCAATAAGTTTTACTGCCGTATAACATACTGCAAACAAATATCATTATGCTCTATAGACTTCAGGCCTGAGCCCCCTTAACTGTAAATAAATGTATGAACAGTTTTCAGTTTTTCTCATCGCCCTCTTAATAGCTTCTGTATCAGGGTCTGTTTTTAGTACCAGTAGGAAAAATAACAGCTCTCCCTTTATAGGTGATTTTTATGTAAATTAAAAATGTACTTTTTATACAAAGAGTCATTGACAATACCCTAAAACCAATTAAATATGTATAAACAAACACAATTGATGTGTTCACAGCTAAAAGGAAGAAAACTGAAAATTGCAGAACCAAATGAGGCTAACTGGATATTACAAATAATAACAGATTGTAACAGAAGGGCTGAAGGGGCAGTGGGTTCAGTTGTCAAGTGTACTGTGACGGTACTCTGAAGCCAGTTGTCACCTTGATTCATAATACAGGCCTCATGTTCTCGCCGCCAAAACAAGAAACTTTGACCGTGAGCTGCATCACGTGGAAGTTGACACGGAGCATTGACATACCGGTAAGAAGAAATGCTCTCCGTAAACCAAAGCAAATGCTGCCCACCCACGCTTGCATAATGAAACTATAATACATGGAACACAGCAGCGGGTTTTGTGTTACACTTCACGTTCTCCTTGGAGAGACAAGCAGGTGAATGAAGGCCGTGCATGCTGCTCGAGGAGGCGTGATGAAAGTACTGTTTCAGGCGGTGAAGGATAACCTTATGCATGGCTGGACAATGTGCTGCCTCCAGTCTATTGTATGGCCTTTTATTGGTCAATATTTATTCAGCCCTCTGTCACAATGCATGTAATCTTCGAGAGCAGGAAATGGAACATTATTGAATAGTACGCAGGACAAAGGATGCCCTGAGCTCTGCTGCTTCCATTCACATGCAAGCCCTGTCGTAAAGAGGAAATTTGGGTGCAGGTTTTTAAATGACGAAGTGATGTACACTCTTTTTCTCATTGAAATTGAGGATACTTTTTTGCCCCACAGACATGACAGTCAGAGAAAAAGCCTTAGGCAATAAGCCCCTGTGTACAAACGGGGAAGGAATTACAGACAGGGGGATAAGATCCAGATCCATTCGCTTGTCGAATCCCACTCCGATCAACATCGGAGAGAAAGAGAAAGAGGAGATGGTGCTGGTTGCTGGAGAGGTGCCAATATCATCCCCGGGACATTGCCGAGGTGCCCCTGAACAAGACACCGAACCCCGAACTGTTCCCTGGCGCTGTACGATGCGGTAGCCACCTCATCCTAACGTCTCTCCCCTATACACCACTACATAATAAATACCATGTATTTGTATCCGATTGTTTGTATAACTGTCTTTTGTGTGTGTGTGTGTGTACATCAATAGGGTGAGGAATTTCCCAATTGTGGGACTAATAAAGGTGGTCTTTCTTTCTTTCTTTCAAAAGGTTATTCAACTGCAAAAATGTACTTCTATTTAAAAAAAAATCTTATCAGATCACTTCACTGTTCAGATGTGTTTTGAAAGACTTGAAAATATTGTTTGTCATTAAGTTGGTTGGGGCTGTTTAAATATGCATATATATATATATATATGCATATTGTCTCTTAAACCATTTAATGTGTAAAGCCTAGAATATTCAGTGTATAATAATTCTGCATTGGGATTCAAAATTACAAATATACATTGTAACCTTTTTTTGTGGTTGATTTTCATGCTTGGTGTTTTCAGTTTACCTTAACATTTGGCCTTTGTTTGTCACTAACTTCCTGTCTTATTTTGTACTTTCCTCTTGTATCTCATTCCAGACCCCTTTACCTCCTGCCTTTGTGTGTTTTCCCCGCTATCATTAGCGTTTGCCGTACCCTTGATTGTTGCCACCTGTCTCCACTCGCCTCATGTTTAATTAGTCCTCGTGTTCACCTGTTCCCACTTATCTCATGTGTAATAAGTCCTTGTCTTCACCTGCCCTGTGTTGGGTCATCTTGTGCCATGTGTCAAGCCTTCCACTGATTATCCATAGTCTTGTGCTTGAGTCATGTTTTCCAAATTAGTAGTAGTTTAGTAGGGTAATAGCTTTGTTGTTTTGTGTATATTGTGCTTGTCCCAGTAAAATAACTTTTCTATTTTACACTGTGCGTTGGGTAGTGCATTTGGGTCCAGCCTCCCTGTGTGCTCTGATCAAACTTCCATATAATAAAATAAAAAAAATCAACCAAAGAACATTCATTTTTAATTATGAAAAGTAGCTTTAAGTAGATTATTGTCATCTATAAAGTGTTTGCAGTTTGGAGCTACTCATAAAAAGGCAGAACATATAAAATACTTTTTACTACAGACAATCAAAGATTTTTTTTTTATTGGGTTCTGCATCGTAAACATGATTGCATAGTGAAACTACATGTTTCCCCCAAAACCAGAAACCAACATTAGAACTTGAGAGACGGAGCCTATACATGATGTTAAATAATATTGGTCCGAACCAACTGCGATTTGCGTGTTCTGTTTCCTGTCATGTTTTCCCGATCCCCTGAGGGAAGACGCTTCAGACACTCTTGTCCAGGTGGCAATACAGGTACATAGGCACTATCAGGGCAACAATCTGGGGAAAAAGGATGGTGCAAATTAGAAAAACAAATAGTTATCGTTTTCACAAACTCAAATGTCTGGGTTAGTTAGGTTCTTTGCAAAAGTTGCAGCCCAAGGGCACTTAAACTACCACTGTCCATTCAAGACATAACGGTCTACAGTAGTAGCTGTTTATTGATTTTTGGGATCTTTGATTTCCATTTTTTTCTCCTGGAAAAAAAGTGCATCCTTATTTTCAGTAAAGTAAAATCAGCCTTTTTACCTCCAAGATGCCAATTCCTGCTGCGATTCCTCCCACAACGTTAGCATGCTCTTTGATGTTGTCCACAATTGGTTTAAAACAGCCCTGAGGAGGAAAGACAGTATAAATATCAAGTCTCAAACTGATGCAAAACAAGTCCTGGGCATGGGCTCTTCGGTAATTTGAGGGGTGCTGGCAGCAATACGGGAGTCTCCATATCCCAAAGTGAGACATGGAAATAAATGCTAAGAAAGAGACCTATTGGTTACTTTCATAACCCCAGTTCCCTGAGTAGCATGAGTGAGGTGTCTCACCATACTGCCCTTCTTGATGTGGATTGAAGCGAGAGGAGGTGTGCTTGTTGAATGACGAGTGACGCCGCGTCAGGTACATTCAACACGTGGGGTCCTGATCCAGACGTCATGACTGATTGGCTGGGGTAATGATACAAGCGCTTCTGTGAATACGCGGAGGGGGGTAAAGTATCCCGTATTGGGACATCTCACTCATATTACTCTGAGAAGTAAGTAACCAATAGATATTTGGAGTCATCAGTGCAAAGAATTATTGGATTTTACGACGATTTTATTTGACTTCTCCCCAATTCTCTATCAAGAAACACATTTAAAAAAGAAAGATGTTGGTGAATGAGTCTAAGTGTCATCTCGTCATGCCAGAACAGGAAAACATATTCTGAAAACCTCTATATTAAGAGCAAACTATAATAGACTTTATTTCTGCCTGGTGTTTGCCTACTCACCTGCACAGAGCTGTTCGCTGCCTCGACGCGGCTGCAGGGGGTGCTATTGGTCCAACAGCAGCTGGGCGGCAGGCTGCCCCCATTCTCCTTTTCATAGGTAGAGCCCACAAAGTCGGTGTAGTTGGTGAAGCCGCAGCACCTCAGCTAGAAGAAGGATGAAAAACAATTGATGTACGATCAATTTAACAAATTGGGTTTTTGTTTCAATACGTAGATATAACCCATATTGACTGTACTTTAATGTAAGTAACCTATGATTAAAGTGTAAAGGTTGCATTTGGGCTGCAATGTTTAATAGCATAAAAAAAACATCCATGGGTTGGTGCTTGTGTCAGTGTCCGCCTCTTCAATGGGTATTTTTAAATTTTACTTTAGAACTGTGATTGGAAACTAGCAGCTGGCATGGCTATCATTGTTAGCACATGATGCTATCCCTCAATTTCATATTTACATAGAGCACAGCCTAGTTGTTGGATGCAGCATTAATGTTGAAAGCATTGTGAGTAACCCTAACACTAACCCTAACCCTTAACAAGAACTTCGCTACTGCATAATGTTCAGAGTAAGGTGGTCAGTTCAGTGTAGTGTGTATTAGTTATTGTGGCATATTCACAGGTTATGCGCACAGACAATCTTAAAGCATTGAAAACCTCTGTGTTAGTCCAGGTTAACATGACCTTTATAAACCAAATACTTTTCATGTGAAAACGGAATGTAAAAAAAGAAGTGCCTGGCTTGACATTGTTAGTTGTAACTTGGGAAATATGTTGTTTTGCACATCATGAGGTCTGTCATAGCTTGACGTTTTTTTAATTCTTTGCTACTCTCAACCTATCCATTATAGACCTTTGGTAGCAGCGAGAATAGAAGTTTTTCAGTGAGGCTCCCAGAGTTACCTTGGCTGAGGCTGTTGTGAGCAGGTGAGCTGAGGGGAACTTGTGGACAAAGGAGGATACTTTTTATGGACACTGTTGAGAGTAGAACTCCAGCTTGGCTTTTGTCAGATTTCATTTCAGAGGGTTAAGCTGTGAACTTAAGCCACAGTTTGTTTGCGCTCTTTTATTCATGCGACTCAGTGAAGGACACAGCTGAACAACGTTGACAGAGCGTATTTAATTAGTTAGGAAAATAAAGCCCAACACAGCACATTCCATCATAAACTACGGAAATTGTCAACATGCTTTTAAGTATTCAATGAGTTCCCACTGAAATCTCACTATAAATGGAGGAAACTCTTTCTTTCATAACCTACTGCGTGTGCTCCTTAGAGCTCGCAGGATTGCAATGTGTACTGTAGAGTTGTTTTCATGCAGAGATCTTGCTGATTTTAAACTGATCTTCCGTTAAGAGCTCACAAATGTAAAACCACCACGTTCCTTTAAGATCTACAGTGTATAACGTTAGTTAGCGCAGGACTTCACATATACTGTACCTCTGTCATAGTGCTGTTCCAGAGCGTAGTGACCACAGGCTCAGTGCCGTAATCCTTCTGTAAAACAGGGGTTGCCCACACTCGGAGGATCCCCTCAGCCTGTGGGGAACAAACGCACGAACATGCACACACACACACTGGGTGACATTGATATTACTCATTCCTTAGCTCCTATCATTGTGCTCAACCGATTTGACTTTATGCCATAAACAAGTCCTAAACCTCACATTTCCCCTCACAGAAATAAGCTCTGTCCAAAATGTGCCCACTACTAAAATGTCCCAAAAAATCCTTTCTTTATCTTGTTGTGTCAGATATCTAAAAATTAGCTCATTGTTCATAGTACTATCATTGTTGAAAGTACATTTAACCACGAGGTCCTCCTCCTATATATTTTTCCAAAGATGTTCTCAATTTCAAATGTAACATCGTAAGAACTGTCTTTCATTTTCAAATGTGCTCTCTTTTAGCAAAAACATTCTAATTGACCAAAAATGTTTATATTTTACAAAATAAAATAAAAAAAACATCTGGCCAAATAATTGTCCCATATTCTAAATTGTTCTTACTTCATCAAGAATATTCTTATTCTTAAAATCTTAAAATGTCCAACCAGAAACAAACCAAAAATGATTTACCGCCCAAAATTGTCATTCTCAAAAATGTTTTCTTTCTTTTTTTCACGCTTTCTCAGTGTCCTTGTTAAGAGATATATTCCCAGAGCTTTCCATGGTCTATTCTGTAGTTTAGAGGCAAATACTCTTTGCTAGTATACTAGCAGGTAGCTACACTGCATGGCTCCCCATACACACACCTTGGTATTTACACACCTCCCTGAAAATAAAACACTGCAGCTGATTTCCAGGACTCGAAAGGTAATTCTCTAGGAGTCACCTATTCATCACAAATTAAATAAATCTTCTCTCACACAAAGCACCTGGGAAATAAACAGCCTCGGCTCGGCACCTGGAAAAAATGAGAATAAATCAAAAAATGGCCTAGCCATTATTCTCCATTCTTCTTCTTCTCCTCCTTTTTATGGTCATAAATAAGGGGGGGGGGCATTTACATTTAAATGGATGCTCCTGATTGCTTTGGTCAGGACACATTTTGTCTGATATTCAAGTTTAAACCGAATTGCTCCAAAGGAAAAACCCCTGGTGAGGTTCAAGGCCAGGGGGAGTCTTTTGTTGTGGCAAAATTCCTTCACAAATACACAGGTCATCCTCCACCCAGCACCCTTACTCCCCCTGAGCCTGTTTTTTTTTCCCAATTTGATAAATAATCCAGTCGCGTACAGTCACACAAAGAGATATTTAATGAGGGGGAGGGGGGGGGGGGGGGGGGGTGTACAGTATGTGCATCTGCGTTCTTCAGATTCATGTGTCCTAAAGTGTATTTTATTCTCTTCCCTCTGTGAGTGTATGAGGATGTGTGTACATCAGAGGGGGCAGGCATACAAGATGCCCAAAGGGGTTGCTGGGATACATGCCACAATTAAAAGTGCCCCCCAAGAAGCTGGGAGAGTGGCTGAGATCAGAGAGGGTTATTACCAGCAGGCTAATTCATCACTGTCACTCGGCCCAGCGCCTCGCCACATCCTGTTAAACACATACACACACACACATATGGCAGACAGGCAGGACAAAGCCTATAGTAACACACAGCACAGTGAAGCGGGAAGCAATAAGACATCTATCAATACTGTGGCGTGAACACCTACACACAGCTTCATGTGTCATGGATCTCTTGTAGCTTTACAGTGTTTTTCTGTTTTTCAAAGAATTATTGATACCATTTACTACAGTAGCTGCTAATTGGTTATTGTTGGTAATAGGGAAAGCAATAAAAGAAGACCTTTGCCATAAGAGAGTGACAAATATGTTGAATGCTCCTCGATGAACATTTTTTCTCCTTCATTTACTGTGGACAAAGCTCCTGTTTGTGTTCCTCACGCTCCAGTTGGAAAATTCCTGATTTTCCTTTTTTTAAGGCCTTCCTGTTTATTATTTACACAACCCTAAATACTCTTTTAACCATTGAAATAAAAATCTCCCGCACAATTTTAACGATTTTTTACCTTTTTCCCCTCATTCGGGCAGTCCTGAAACCATTTTTGGGAGCCATCAGGTTTTACTGAGAATTCCCTGCAAATATTCAAAGCGTTGATGAAAGAACCAAATAGGCTAATTTCGAGCTAACATTTTCCTTCAGACACAAACCTCAGCTTGGGATAGAAGTTTGTTTGTTTGAGTAGGATTTATCCAAATTGTCAAATTAGGCTTCGATATCACATTCTTTATTCCCGTTTCAGATCAGTTGAAAGTTGAATATTTTGACTCCTAACAGATCAACGCTATCATCCGTTTCGTATGATGTCTCAACCTGATGAATTAAAGCCTATTATTCACACCTCTGGCTCTTTAACTGCTAAATTTGCAACTGTGTTCAATAGTGAGTGACTAATCATGTTGGCTCTGCAACACAGCTGCTCTTTGGGAGGTTTATTAGAGCTTGTTTGATGGAAATCGCGACCTGCTGGTGCAGGAAACACTGACACTGAACCACAACTAGGAGGTTGTTCACGGTGAAACCAAAATGTGCTGACAGATGCTGAGAAAAAAAAAAGGTCCAAAGACTTACGGCTGTTATGCTTTAGTTTGCCCCGTAGTATTTCCCTTTTAATATATTTACTAGTGTAGCTTGGAAGCAGAAGTAATTGGAGTTAACCCAGCTTACATGACTCACTGATGACAACAGTAATCTCTACTGGATGGCATTTTGGAGAGTAGATTCCTTTTACTGTTCACGGACGTCAGTGTGATTCATTAAATGCAGCTTTACACCTACTTCATTAAGCTGCCATAAAGTCCATATCAGCCCTTTGAAATAAATCTCCACCCTGGTCACTTCCGAATAACATGGGGGGGGGGTGGGGGGGGGGGGGGGGGGGGGGGGGGGGGGGCAACCATGACCACTGACGGCCTCTCATAATGCCTTCTGGAATTGCTTATTAAATCTCAGTTATTTCGACCACCTGAAGGTTATTGGCTCTTCGGTTAGATGAGCTGTGGAGGCCCGGCGGACAAAAGACAGATTTATGCCGCAGATAAGTAGAAGAGAATAGATCAACACTTTATTTATCGTCTCCTTTCATTGTCTTCGCCTCTGTCTCTTAGTTATTGACACAGGCAGCTATATATATGCATATTAGATGTATATTACCCATATTCATTATTCTGATGCTATTGTGTTTACTGTGTCTTATCAGAAGCAGGAGATGGACAGCTGCTCTCACGCACACTCACATCCATGATGGAATTGACAATGTCCTTTGTGTTTGTAATGAACAGATGATGCTAAAGCTAACAAACAGTGCGTTAAATTGACTCTAAACCCTATCGCGATCTCTTTAAGGAAGACAAATCTATGAGTTATGTCTTGCATTTCAGTGAGCTTTGGACAATAGCTCCCACCTCCCTCTCTCCCCTCACACACCAGCGTGCTCTCCGCTGCCGCTCGCATCGCTCGCCTTGGTCAGCTTGGCTTTTGTAAATGACAGGCGAGAGATGGGGAAGATTTATTCCAACAAAACCACCTGAGCAACGGCGGCAGCGGCAGCAGCTCTGACAGCCCTGCCTCCAAGGACACACACATACACAAACGGGACACACACACACAATCGCTAACACAGCTCTTTTGTGTGAGAGCAGGCACACTCGGGATTGGACATGACCAGAATTCACAGGGTAGCAGAGAAGGAGTAAACAAGAAACAGGGAGCGGTAGAGAGGGAGAAATCGAAGCAGACCTAACAATGCATTGAAACAAATGATAAAATACCTCAAATTTGAAAAATCTTATTTTCTTCCAACATGGATAAAAAGTTCTAGGAGCGCAAATGTTTGAATTGCACTCCTTTGATTTCATAATAAACGCAATCAATTCATTAAAAAACACACTTTATCTCTTCCTTTATTGTGTATGTGGTGTGTTGCAAAGGGCTTTCATTGGTTGATATGCTGTGCTCTGCTGGAAGTTCGCGTTTTTTGAACTTTGATCAATCTGCGCTGACCTTTCATGACTGCAGCCAAGTCGGTTGCTTGTGCAGCAGTTAGATGTAGGACAACAAAATATGGTTTGTCAACAATATATGTCCATTACAAAAAAAGAGTTTGACATCTTCAACCACTGGTTGCAATGTGGCTCAGTTTAAAATAAAATTTAGAATATCTTGGTATCTAGAGGCACCCAAAGGAAACCTGCTCTGAGCAAGATGATACCCGCAGCACGAGAGTCGAAAAATAATGAAATGAATAACGGCATAAAATATTCCACGTGGCACTGCCAGCTTTTCCTTTTCTTCTTTTAAGAGAATAAGATAAGATAAGATAATCCTTTATTGTCCCACAGTGGGGAAATGTGCAGTGTTGCAGCAGCAGAGGTAAAAAGTATACAAACATAAAAAACACAGGTTTAGAGCAAAGTAAACTGAGACTGTGCACGAGTAGAACAAAGTACTGAAGATGCAATATACAGTATATACAGTGACCTGAGTAAATGCAGTGGGAAAAGGGCTGTATGTAAGAGAGTACTAGTGTGAATGGAAAAACAAATCATACGGAAGAGTGGAATTTACAGTACAAAAAAATATATGGAATTGAATTCACACTATGTTACAGGTTAATAGAAATATGTGGTTACGAGATGTAAAGTGCAAGTGGAATAGTTTACCGTACAGCTATTGAAAAAAATCCCAGTATACAGTGATTAAATAAGATTAATTGAATGTGCATCGTGTTCCAAGTAAAAAATATATATGCAGTTTTTACCTTTAAAGTGCAGTGGAATAAGCTAAAAATACCAAAATGAATAAGAAGAATAAGGGATCTAGTGATGACCAAGCAACCCTCACCCTAAGCCTACTTTTCAAACTTACGGGAAAATAAAAACACCAAATGCTATCTCTTGTTTCCTATTTGTGAGGTTAATGTGTAGTACAGCTTCTTTTTGGAATTGACATGTTCTGAGGTTTCCCCTAACCCTAACACTGGGAGGAGAAAAGGAAATGGTTCGAGCTGCTTACTTTTTTGGAACTAAAACTCAATAAATGTTTTTTTTTAACTGGCTGTACACCAGGTTATTTTTCCTCTTGCCTACATCGAGTGACTTATTTTCACTTTCTACACTTCCCTTTGCTAATAAAAATGAGCATGGGAGCTCAATAAATGTGTGTTTTTTTCCAGCCTCACTGTCTGAATCTGCTAGTTTACACAGTAGGTCACATTTTTATCCGTATTGTATTAGCCAATACTGATACATTAAAATGTGCCCGAAACAGCAGTCATACTTCGCATTGCCACAACATGTCACTTTTCAGCTTAAAGTTAACAACGCAGACTTGTTTACCAACAGCAAAGGTGCAAACAAATAAAATCCCCCAGCAGTGCACTTGACTCTCTTCTGATCATCAGCTCTCCCCTGCAGATGGATGCGTTTAAGATTAAGATTCTGTAGGCACTGGGTACTCTTATGCGTCGTCTGATTGGATAAAAAGCTCCACTTTCTATTTTCTTTATTAGGATCCCAGTCTTTTCTAACCTCCTTTTACGTAGCTCATTTGAAATCCTTGTAATTATTATACGTGGCACTAAATGGAAATGGAGAACGTGTGTGTGTGTATGTGTGTGTGTGTGTGTGTGTGAGGGAGGCGGACACATATGTAAATAGGCTGTTTTGCATATAAAATGCTTTAGCCTCAATATTCCAGAGTAATAAATTGCTCAAAGTGAGAGACAGCGCACACAGCCCCAGGCTATCCCAGAGTCATTAAGTAGCTGAATGTACTGAGGCAGACATAAAGCCAGTAATTCAATGATGGCCACAGCTATGATGGAGAATTTACATGGAGATAAAATCCAGAGAGTGGGACGTTGAGGTGACAGGGTGAAAGCGAACAACAGAGAGGGGCTAGAAGAATTAAGAGACAAAGGAAAGGTATAATGAAGAGGAAGAGTGGAGACAGAGGAAGGGGCCCGGGATGTCACAAGGTCACGAACAGGGAAATAAAGAAGAGAAGGTGAAATGAACTTACAAATGAAGAGTAGGCCAGGGCGACGACTCCTGCTGCCATTTCAGCGATGAATATGATGAGGACGATGGAGAAGAACTGAATGGAGGGCAGCAGAGGGGAAAATAAGTTTTTGCTAATACTAACAATAATCTTTTGCTAGTCTTTTTTTGGAGAGAAAATTTGAGAAATCAAGTCACACTATGACGGTTTTATAAAAAACAAAGTGTTTTATTGGCCACATCCCTACTAAAATATCCCTTGGCTGCAACTGAAAAGTATATTCATTTGCGATTCATTGGGTATTCATATTTTTCATGATATGATGGATGAAAAATGCCCATCCAAAAGTTATTTTCTTTAATTCTTCGTTTTCATCCCAATTTCCAAAACCTGAGTCAATAAAACACAGTAAAGCAGCAAATCCTTGCTTTAAAGAACCTAATATTTGTTGTTTGAAAAGTTAAGAAAACAGCAATTGATCAGTAATGGAATCAAGCTTATGACCTGCCTGATTGTCTAACCTCATTTTTATTGCACACTTATTTTCAGCAATGTCACCATGCCAACAATGCCCCCAATAATTATTATTGACAGAAAAACATTTGCACGAAGACTAGAATTACCCTGGACAATAATATAGCTCCATGCTATCATTTGGTCTTGCTTCTCGATTGACTATAAAAGTCACATGCAGCATAACTGAACAACAATTAAATGGCTAGTAAAATCTTTCGAGTCCTCAGGGTGTCCAAAGCCCTGGCTATAGCTTTAAAAAGAAAAATCCAATTGAAAGCTTTAGTAGGTTGAAATATGAAGAAACCGGCTTTATTGGATGATTTTACTAAACTAATCATTCGTCTTTCATTATTTCTATTATTATTTATTTCTATATTAATTACCAAATAATAGTTAAAATTGCAATCAGTATTTTAATTAGTTGTCTGATAAAGCACCAAACATATAATCTATGTGATATCCAGGGGTCCCTTACGTAGTAATTGTACATAAATAAAGGCTTAAAGGCTGATGACAGAGAGGGACAATGAGTAGACACAGCCTGAACGATCCATTCTATCATCTGTTTTTTCAATTCAGTTCTATTCTGCAGTTTTTTTTTGTACGAGCCCGACACCCTGCGCTAACAGTCGCTGGATCTGCTGCACCATCATCATTCAACTTGATGGGAGATGTGGACGAGATGGGGGATCTGCAGGGGGAAATCTACTGCCTGGGCTCCTCATTAGATTCACCGCAGTGGACTAAGAGGTAGTTAGACCTGTCGTTAATGAGCATAATAATGTACACTGTGCCATTCAGGGCTTGGTGGTGTTGCTGATATGGGTGAGGGAGGAGGAGCGGAGCGGGATATTAGCTGGACTGCTGATGAGTCTTATTGGGAGACACCTCGAGAAATCATTGCATTCAAATATATGCAGATATAAGCGCAATGGCTTGGTTAAACATACAGAAGACACGGGATGGCATGGTCGTCCATTTATTCACTCAGCTCTTGTTCTTCGCCAGCACTTGAGGGGAAAAAAAAATCACACTTTACCCACGCCATATGCTGCACTTTCTTGACCAGCCACTCTCTTAACTGGCACTCTGCTGAGCAAGTAGTGGGTTTATCAGAGCTTGTTAAATGAAAACTGCTGCTGTGAGGCTGAAACCAAGAGCAGGAGAGCGAAAGTGTGTTTAACAGATACAGGGGAAAAAAATGGTTTTCTACCCACTATCTGGCTATTTTACGTTTTATTTGCCATGAATAAACTTTGGCAGTAATACATCTTGACTGCTGCCTAATCAGAAAAGACTTGGACTAGAAAAGAGCATTGTACTAGTTAAGGCTTGTTCAGTAAAAGCAGTGCTCATCTTAATTTGACCCAGAACTAAATAACACATGCCTTAAATACATACCACAACAGCCATAAAACTTCATCCATGGCACGACGTTAGCATTCAGCTTTGGTGACCAGGCTGGATATTAGGAAGGAAGTGAAGCACCTTGCATTTCTGCCGATGCGACCCTACGCTACACCTTCAACTTGTGCCTGTAGTAGTATGGAAATGTGTAGGTACGATGGACCCACCGTGAGCAGCAGACCCTTGCTCTCCTTGTGGGCCGCGCAGCAGCCCAGGAGCCCCAGGAGCACAAGCACGATCCCGACGGCGATGCAGAAAAAGCCCACGTTGACGAATTCCATGGCTTGCTTGGAGAAGGGGCCAAGCAGCTCCAGGAAGAAGCCCCCGTCGACACTCACCCAGATCCCCATGGTGACCAGGGTCACGCCCCCGAGCTGCAGGTGGCCCCCGGAGAAACACAATCAGCAGTCGGCAGTATTAAAAACTGTGTCTGTGCCATGGACAATGTGTCATTGACGGATTTTGTTTACGGAGGGTGAAATTTAGCTTACAATATCAAGTTCATGTCATGTATGTCAAGAGCATGTAATGCACACTTAACAATGGCAATTAATACGTCAATCATCTGTTTGGCAGTCATTTGGACAGGGTCAACAGCTCTTGCGGGGGTAATAGATTTTGGAAATGAGGAGCCATCTTACATCAGTAACTCTATCCTACTATTACCTCTCAGTGACACCGTGACACTTCAATATCCTCCTATTCATTCAGAGAGGAAAAATTCCTTTGTGAGACTGAGGGGGGTGCTGCCTCAGGCCTCCCATTATGTCTCGGAGCAAAGCAACACCTTGGCCCCTTTTAAGTCTCTGAATGAAATCACTGCCCTTTTTCCACGGCCACTTTTATCTCCCCACTCACATCACACGGGCATAGTGGGCAGGAATCCGTTTAGTGATCATCTTGTGATAGTGGGTAAGGCCAGCCCCAGAGAACGCATGGAATATTGGGGTCAGATGCCTGGGAATCCTGAGATTGCAGGAATTCTTGACACCAACAATGTCCATTTATGGGAATCATTTTTTTTGTATAATGTTGCAGTTTGGAAAATGGTAAAAAGTCTTAATGTGGATTAAATGGTCGATTAAGAGGAAACTGCAATACATGTTTTAAACAGTGTTTCTGCACAATTATCAACAACTCATGTAATCATCAGGAGTGTTCTAGATCAGGAGTGTTAGAACTGAAGCAGCCTCTTGGGAAGGGGGAATCAAACGTCTTCAAGAAACTTCAACTGGTCCAGTTGCCTACCTAGAACACCCCTGATGATGCCATGACCTGGATGTCTGAGAACCTTCCAGACAACATGCTTAATCTGAAGGGACTAATAGACTTCCCCCCTCGATCACAAGGTCAACATACGGAGATAAACAACACAGTCACATCAGTGATGCGTTCGCATTCACGAAACATGGAAACTGTCTGAGCCAGGTTTCAAACCAGATACCCTCTTGCTGGGAAGCCGGGTGCTAACCACAGCATTGCCATGCTGCCATATAAAATATGTTGAACCAAAACCATAGACAGTGAGCAGCTCTACGCGTTTTAATGCGATATGCTTTTGCAGGAAAAATTGAACTCTGTGACTGTAGCTCACCACAACTCTAACCCTAAGAAAATGGAAAAGCAATGCATGACTTTTATTGGTTTCCGACCCTGTTTGATAACAAAGTCAACGAGACACTTGTCTTATGAGGGAAGCCTGAAGTGCAGTCACTTAAATCTATTTGTGTAAAACTGGTATAGCCTGCTCATAACAAATACACTCCAAACTATGCCACATGTTTCACATTACAGACTGGATATTACCTGATCGCATTGTCACTATCTCTTTACTCTGTCTGCCTGCCTCTCCCTCCTCAAGTCTACACCTCTGACCTACTCGGCCTATTTTTTTCCACCTTTGTTCCTCCTCCTCCTTTCTGCATATTTCACCTTGCGCTCCTCACCCAGTGATTTCTTCTTTTTCTTCACATTTCTCCTCCTCGGCATAAACCGTGTTTGAAACCTGATATTGTCTGTCAGGCTCCATCAGAGTCAATGCAGTCACAAAGCCTCCTCTTCTCTCCATCAGGCCTCGACACTCCACACCCCCCTGTCAGATGCTGACGTCCCCCATGTGGGAATCACCTCCCCCTTATTTCTCACCCTCTTTCCTGTTCTCCCAATTTACTTTCCTCTCTCCTTCGTTCTTGCATCCTCTCCCCTCCTTTCATTTGGGTGTCTTCCTGCTTGAACCTGCTCAGTGCTATCATTGCACCGTTAGCTAAATGGGATACGACAAGCATATTCTCCCTCTAACTCCGTGTCTGCCACCATCATCCCTCACGAGGTATAATTATAGCTGGCATCCTGTCTCTTTTTTTTCCAAGATGGTTAATCCCTTTGATGGTAGTGTGCCATATGCAGGTAGATGCCCTGTCAGTTGATCACTCACATGGCAAAAGGGCTGGAAGTAAATCAGGTTTTTTTGAAAGAGTTGGGGATGGGGGTGGGGGGGACGTGTCCTGTCTATGGAGATGGGAAATATAGCCTATTAGGGTCAGAGAAGACGAAATGAATAACAGGCTCCAGAATGGGAGGCCAAAGCCTCCAGAGAGGGGGAGGTGAATGGGGAGAGGAGATAGAAAGATACAGATGGACGGAGAATGGGCCCGTCCCACCCCAATTGAAATGGAATTGGTTCTCTTTCAAACGCCTGGAATGAGAAAGACGTCAGCTGAGTACAAAACCCATCTTCATGGGTCATATTACTGCGAGCAGACAATCTGATTAAGTCCCAACGCTTTACCATAGATCTGCACGCAGAGCATACATGAAGACACTTCTAATTCCCAATGCACCTGCCGCTGTTTCAAAGCAACGTCAGATAAAGTGGCGTGGAGTAAAATGGCAACTCAAATCACAGGCTATGGGTTTGTTAAGTTTATTTTCAGATATTTCAATTGAATGCTTGTGCTGCCACTAATGCCTTGGCATTTATTTTTAATCATCCTGATTTGAATTAGCGGGAGAATAGCCAAAGATGTGAATTATTAGTATTACTGGCAGCTTTCTGGTATCTTCTGTGTAACTCTATGTTGGGATTTGGATTTATTTTTCCTTCATGACTTGTAAAACAGGTCAGTGTAATGTTTCCCTCAATATTCATTTGCTGTTCCCAATTCCAAATCTTTTTATGTTGTTTATGGGCCAAACAGAACATTCATAAACAACTTTTAGGTGTATTACCACCTTAAAGCGAGTATAGTTTATCCCTCTTTCTGTTCTCCAGTATCCTGCTTCTTCTTCTTCCCTATTCTTCCCATTGCCCATTAACTCAATACAATCTGGATAGCTTTTGATATTTTAGGTTCCAAGTGTTGCAAATGTTCTTTTTACAAGGTGTGTATATGGAGGAAACACTTGTACTGGTACTATATGCGTTTTCTTATTTTTTGTGTCTGAATGGTGTGTTTTAGCACAGAGGGAAATATTATGACTTCAGGCTATATTTGTGTACAAAACTTGATGCAACAACTGGAAACTTGAGTAAACACTAAGATTAACAATGACTGTGCCGATGATTCTGTTAGATGTTACATACATATGTCTACACAAATAACAGATTTTAAACAAAATAACACAAGATGTTGGCTAGTTCACAAGAAACAAGTTTTGGAATATCTTAAATTGATTGAAAATTGATGGAAGTTGCAGGGCATTTGAACTTGAAATGCAGCTGCAGTGACCAAAAGTATTTGAATTGTTGCATTAATTCAACGTCGTCTTCAGGAACTGAGAGAATGATTTCATCATTCTGCTCCGCTGGCTAACATTTCAAAGGGACATCATAATCAGCGTGCTGCTGTGACTTTTAGAGCCGCCGCACCGGATTTATCAAGCAGCGGCACTCAGGCAGAAATAGGAAATGTGAGGAAAATGACGACTTGAGCCGCGTGCTTCATCTGTGACAATGGGAGCCCAGGTGGACCCGACTGGGCAGGCAGATTCAGCTTACCCCTGCCAAAGTTTCTTTCCATTTCACAAACCCCATTCGTTATCAACATTAAGTCAAAGACGTAGGTGGCAAAATTAGAGCCTTTGAAGTTAATGACATGAAAATTGCATTTAGGTCTTCTGGCTCACTGATCCGAAATGTTTATGGAACGTCTCTGTCTGCAGTGAAGGGTGGGATGAAATCATTTTTCTCTGCCTTGTCTTGGAATTGTTTGTTTGTCTTTAACTTCACAGACTAGTCTTTTATAAATACTTTACAGAGATAATGACACCCTCCCCTCCTCAAACACAGACATATACAGCCCCCCGACCTCATCATCATATATTTGTGCGATCAAAGCGGAAAAATACTTACAAAGATAACCAAGTTGAACAAGACCATCATCAATTTGACGAATGTGAAGCAGCCCATTTTAATCTGTAATAAAAGGAGAAGATCAATTATAGCTTTTCTTTTTTCATCAGCTGAGATACTCTCTCTCTTTCTCTCTTACACATATACACACACACACAGGAAGAAACACCATCTCATGGCCAATCTTCCCATGCATGCTATTACATTCAGCCCACATCCCGGCAAAATTGCTGAAAATTACATTACTCTAAATGAGTTTTGATGACAACACACACAGCTGGGAGAAACAATAAAGATAGCAGTTAATGGGAGCCATAGAGGCAGAAAATGAGTCCAAATAAGACAAAGTCAAAGTAAAGTTGTGCCATGAAAAACAAGTCTTACCTTTTGCTCTAAAAAGTATGTACTTCCAAACAGATTAGAGTTAAATCAATGTCAATGTATCTGTCTTTGGTTTCCAAAAGCAAAACAGACAGACAGAGGGCAGTTTGAAACAAATAAAATAGGTGCAGAGGTGTTCTGTGTCTTTGACTAAGGTGTTTCCCCGGTGGTAACTCTGTCCCAATATATCTGAATGGGGATGATGCCCACGCAGGTAAAAGCCTGTGGCAGGGATCTGGAAATCCGATGAGTGTGTTTCCTCGGGCTGGCTGATGGAGCAAGTGGGAGAGTGGGTGTGGTCCTGGAGGATACAGGAGCAGATAAATGTTGTCCAGGTACAGGTATTGATTGCCAGCCCTGACACCTGCAGGTGCACCGTGACACAGATTCACAGCAAAGGATCTGCTTTACGGGGATTTGAGGTCTGAAAAGACTCCAGTGTCTCCACCATACACCTGTCAGACAGGGAAAAGACAACATAATCCTCATAACTTGAGATGGGAGAGTCTGAGGTGAAGTAATATGTTACACAGTATTTTGTTAAGATGTAAAGTGATTTCAGACCATCCTTCCTGACATGCCTCAAGTGAATAGACATTGGTGCTTCAACTCTGTCCTGCTGTCGGATAGGGATTTTTTTGAATTTATGGAAGATAGGATAACACATTTCTTCCAAAATAATACTTCACATGAAGTCTCTAGTCTGGTTGTTTGGGATACACTAAAGTCCTTTCTCAGAGGACAAGTTATTTCCTACACTGCAAATTTGAAAAGAAATGCTACGAGATTTAAACGATCTGATTAAAGAAATAAGCCAGCGATATGCTTGCACCAAAGATTAAAATGTGTACAAAAGCGGGTAGAGCTACAACTGAATTCGATCTCACTTTGGCACATCCAATTGAACGCCACCTTCTGAAGACCAAGAGTTTGTTTCACATTCATGGGGAAAAATCTGGAAAACTGTTAAGACAAAACAAGTGGCGAAGCAGTTCATTACAGCAATTGCAAAGGAGGACGGCAGTATCAACTCACAATAATAACAATCTGATGGAGGATTTCTTTGACCACTGAAACGTGTTGCGTTGTCACGCAGGTAACATACCATGGTTCATGTTTACTGAGCGTTGATATACTATATATGGTGCTTAGAAGCTTAGATATGAATCTGACAGGAAGTCGGATTAATTTCAGATGAATATTGTCCAAAATAATTTCGAAAACAACCGAAAAACCAGCGTAGTCTGTGTGCGCATATAGCGTTTCTTGCGAATGAGTCACCCTCCCCACTGAAATACATTGGTTTTAAAATGGAACCGCGACCAGAGGCATTGCAATGGGGCAGGCAAACTAAGCAATTGCCTAGGGTCCCGAGCCAGAGGGAGCCCTCAGAGACGGCTGTTTACGCTGGTCCACTGCAATGACACGTCGGGAACCCCCTTATGGTACTTGTGTGCTGTCAAATACTTAGTTTTTTTTTATTTTATATATTTTTTTGCCTGGGGCCCCCCAGAGTGTCTTCAAACATCCCTAACCGGGACCACATTTTTTGATGGCTACGGTGTGAACGAATCAATAGATTCATTTTCGTAACAGTCCCACGAATATTCGTGAGACTGGGTTGACTTAACAATCATCAGGGTACTTGACCTTTATTGTCATGGTTACAGCAATACACTTGCTGTTAAGGTTGTGACCCAGGGATGGATAGAAGAAACAACGCAGACTAGTTGGTCCGTTTCAAGCTACATATGAATCGTTGCCTCCTGTCCCCTCCATTTTCGTTGTCCCATTCACCTCAACCTCATAACACGGATGGCGATTGAATAGTCCAAAAGAATTACGTCCTATGTCCTTTCATAACCACTTTCCCTTGACCTCGGTGGAAAACATTATGAGGTCAAGGACAGATGACAAGGGGAATACATTAAAACCGAGGCAAAGACAGCGCGGTGCGAGTAGAATCAGACCGCACTTAAACCGGGGTGCGTGTAGATATCAAGGCTAATTGTGTGACGCCAGAGGATCTTGACATGAATCACTAAATTATGAAACGGCATTATCTCATTCCTCGAGTAAAAATCCTGTGTATTCTATGCTGAAGGAGATAAGAAAGGAGGCGCAGAAGTACTTTACCTCGCAGTTAGAGAGGATTCGACCCACTCTTATCATGGATTGTCATTGAAATACCTCCTTGTCCCTTCCTTGCTCCTGTCCTAGTAAATGTCTTTGATTGACTAAACATGAATAAGTCTTCAAATCACCCGCTTCTAAAGACCATACTGGCTGAAGATTGACACAATTGTTAACGCAAGTACGGTGGTCGTTGATTTGTGATAAGTGATTTACGCACAATTATATACAATAAAATAAGGAAAACAAAACATATATACAGATTATTACTATATTAATCTCCTCTATGGAGGGCTTGTTGCTGCTTGCTGCTCTCAGCTCCATTGTTCATCTCTTTTTCCTTTGTTCTTGTCTCCTGAATGATGCAGTGGCATGCGCTCACCACTAGAGAGAAGTAGTGAGCTACAGTGGGGGCTGGCAGAGCCTCTTCTCTGCATTGTTTCCCCTGCAACTTAAAGCTGTGATTAGGGCTTCTGCAAGTCAAGGAATGTGCTCCCCTTTGTCCTGCAAGAATGAGAGGAAAGGAAGAAATACTTAACTGTTTGTCTCCTGAATGATGCAGTGGCATGCGCTCACCACTAGAGAGAAGTAGTGAGCTACAGTGGGGGCTGGCAGAGCCTCTTCTCTGCATTGTTTCCCCTGCAACTTAAAGCTGTGATTAGGGCTTCTGCAAGTGAAGGAATGTGCTCCCCTTTGTCCTGCAAGAATGAGAGGAAAGGAAGAAATACTTAACTGTAAACCGTATAAACCTTCTTTATGCTTATTTATAATCCCTATGCTATTCTGTGTATATTTCATGGGAAAATTGAAGGAAATAACAGAGACATCAGCAGAAGATTTTCTCAACATTTGTAGGTAAAATGATTGACATTGTGTGTTCCTGTGTCGGTAAATGGCAATGGCTAAATGCCATTTCCAAAGCCCTCCACGTACTCCTCCCTTTCATCACTTGTTTCCTCCTGCAATTCTTCTTGCGTCAAGCCCCATTTACACTGAGCTGCAGGCAAAAGAAGCGTCCAATGCCACCAGGTTGTAGAGTCGAGCCTATATCGGCCGAAGTCTTTCTCAGTAATAATACTTTAATGGCCTTATTGTGAGTTATGACAATCTCACCCACAGCGCCATTAACCCACTGGTCCTTCATCTCAGCGAGAGGAGCACCTGTCAGGCTTCGTTAGCCATTAAACCGTTAATAATCTCTGCCCACGTCCGCGTACGTACACACTCTGCAGCCACAGCACGTGGAAAAAAAGATGATTAGACGCGTGCTTCTTCATCAGCTCGGATGAAAGCTGCAACGGGCTGCGGTGATCTCCGGTGAGATGGAGAAGGTAAAAAACACGGCCCCCTAATGAGGTCGGTTAGATTGAGTATTATCAGTGGCCCTCCAGGGCAGTTATACGTCTACTGCTGCTGGGCGGTTGCCATTACATGTACACCTTGGCAGTCCCATGTGAGCATTGATTCATCCTTTAACTTGATTTTAAGTTTGATATAATATCATCCAGTGTGTGCTCAGCAGCGTTAATAGCCGTAATGCTCATTAAAAGCTCCCTAAGTTTCTCTGACTCATGGTAATCAGTCTGGAAATGAGCGCTCATTTGAGTTTGTCGTACAGCAGCTATAATTTATTGTTGACATTTAAAAACCTAATATTGCTCAGTCTTTTCTTTACTACACCTCCCATCTTTCAGGAACTTGACACTCGAGATTTGACAAATGGCAGATGGGCTAATTTTTACAAAACATGGTATTCAAAAGTTTAATTTATGCAAATCCGCACACAACCTTTAACTTTGTCTTTTAAAATCGTAGCGTACACATTTCTTTTTAATTGTTGTTTTCAAAGCATTGATCATGCCTTTGTTAGCGTCAACAGAAGAGAGAAGGCAGGTTATTAGGGATGGGAATGAAATGGAACAACGGTAGCGTAGGCTGTGTAGGTCGTTAGCATACAAAACAGAAATGAGAAAATATTTTTTGAAATAAATTGAGTATTTAGAGCTCGTAATTTGGAACAATGATTCACTCTTAGGGCAGACTAATGATCTGACAATAGACAATACATTTTCAAAGGTTTCCCCCTGAGCTGTGGAGAAAACAATTTTGTGCCCAGAGTAAAGAATGGGGTCTTTTTCTTAGGTAGTTCTTGAGAAGTTAATTTTGTAGAGATAAAATGTTTCTTACCTGACAGATATGATGTGTGTGTGCACGTGGGCGGCCCTCAGTCAGACATTCAGACGTTTCCTGATGTGAACCGCAGAGTTCATGACCCTGTGAACTATAAACAACCAGCACAAGGCCTCTTGACTTGGGATTGGCGTAAATAGCCTCTGGTCAGAGCCGGTGTTACAAGTCAGATGATGATGATGATGGGGATGGTGATGAAAGTAATGATGGTGATATATACTTGCACCTATCCTGACCTCTCCTCTCTGCACCCCTTGGGGCAGGATGCGTTATGTGTAGGTTCTCCTATGTCTGTGTTGTTCTCGGTCAACAAAGGGAGAAGGAATAGGAACAGATGAATCGCCTCCGAATGCGACGCTCTGACATCCAATAATGCTTTGTTTTCAACAATAACAATTGCTGGTCCCACTCTTTATGGACTGCATTAGTGTTATCGCATGGTGGACAATAATGAGAGCCTTGATCTAAACAAGCAGTCACTCTGTTATCGTTATGAACGTAATGATACTGATAATTTCTTTCAAACTAGAGATGGAAATCTGGGGTAGGAATGCGCTGATTTAAACATTGTGGTATGGAAAGTGGTACCACTGTGACCTCTATTGTGTCTCCTGCGCTTTAATTTATCACACACACACACACACAAGCATTGCATATTAATTCACGGCAATCCATTAGGGCCATAGGAGGTCTGCGGTCCATAAATCAAAACTAAAGGACCAGCTAATTGACTCAGACACAAAGGAACAAGACGACTATGAAAAAGATGGGAACAGATAGGAGGAGGGGAAGAGGAGATGAAGGAGAGTTGATGAGGAGGAAGGGGTTAATGGGGAAGAAGGAGATGAAAAAGAGGAGGAAGAGAAGAGGTGCAACGGCGGCAGTTGCAGCCTGACCCGCGTGCCTCCTTTGTTCTATGACTGATGGTATCCAGTGATGACACACATTGCTTATGAGCCCCTGTGGCCACGGGCTCGATCTCACCACCTATAGGGCCACTGAGTAGCAGCAGCAGCAGCAGCGTATGGGGCCAATTCTCACGAGGCTCTTAGCGGCGCTGCTAATTAGCTGAAAGGGTTCATTTTTATGCAGCCTTTCTGCCTCCTTATCTCTCTCTCTCGTGCTCTTTCTTTGCCTCTCTCTTGGTCTCCCTTTCTTTGCCCCTCAGTCATCAATCTATTACCTCCAGGCCCTTTATATCAATTTGTCTCTGGGACTGTAATTGTATCTGGCCTAATAATTAGTGTAACTCAAGTCTAATAAGTTGGATGTGTGCCCTGACAGATTAGAGTTGAGAAACTTACATTTCCTCCTTCTCAATGCCCCTGTAAGTACATCAACTTCTCCTAATCTGTAAAGTTCCTCTCTGGTTTCCGTATTGGAAGAATTAACAGTGCTCGTGGTTCATTCATCTTTTTGCATGGTGATCTGCAAGCCTGGTCCATTTGTGTTTAAGTGCTAAACATGGGTCTTGGTTCTGTAGATGGATCCATGCGGACTCGTGACTGAGGACGTCGTGGAAAGTAAATCCACAGTTGAAAAGTTGTAAAACACAAGTGTATGCCTATTTTTATAGTTTTTTTTTTACTTTGCACATGCAACACTTTGTGGTGAAGAATGTGTTAGTTTTCATGCTTAGTGTATTTTCACTTATATCTAGATTTCACTCACTTCCTGTTTTATTCCGTAATAAACTCTTGTTCTCATTTCATATCTCTTCACTTCCTGCCTTTGTGTGTGTTTTCCCTCCATCGTCAGCGTTTGATTGTTTCCACCTGTTCCCACTGAGCTCATGTTGAATTAGTAATTTTTTTTCACCTGTCCTGTGCCAGTTGATATTGTGCCATGTGTAAAGCGTTCCAGTGATTATCTATAGTCTTGTGCTTTAGCCAGGTGTTCCATGTTGGTTAGATTAGGGTTGTATCTCCAGGAAGTATAGTTTAGTTTATTATTAGCTTTGTTGTTTTGTGTATGTTGTGCATGTCCCAATAAAAGGACTTCTCTGTTTTACACTGTGCTTTGAGTAGTATATTATATACTTGTCTGGTCACATTTATATCTACCTTAACACTATTTCACAGCATTACACTTCCCACCTCCAAGACATTGACTTTACAATACTTTATTGGTTTATTGTTTCCCACCTAAATGTCTGAACTTGTATTGAAATATTCACCTGTGGTGACTCAAGTGGAGAATTATACAATTTTATTCAATCTTTTTTTATATATGTTTTTTTCTCAGTCTCAGAACGCCGTCTCTCCAAGTAAAGAAGAAGAAGATACAACTATAATACGATGAGTGGCCCTGTAAACAATGTATAGACATCCATGTTGGAATTGGGAACACATAAATGTGATATGTGTGATCAATGGTCAAGCTTTTTTATACCATTGTTTCCAATTCATTTGGGGATGTTTACCACTGAAGCACTTATCCCTCTTTGGAACACTTTTGGATTGCTTAATGTTATGTCCAAAAAATGTTACCAATGAAAAAGTATTTTTTTCTTTGTCAGATGCCGCAACCTCTTTGTTTGCTCCCACCGCTTTCCTCCTTCATTTCCTTGCCTTGTTCCTCTTTCCCTCTGGACCCTAGAGCCCCCCTTTCCGTTTTTCAGCTAGTGTAGGGGACTGATGGAGATATGGGACCCTGTCATGCAGTAAATAGCATGGACATCGGCTCCTCGCGCCGAAATGGGAATCAAGCCTGCTTCTTGTGCTCCTAATGCTTCCCCTCTCTCCTCCAGCTTCTCCCCTCTTTCCCATTTCCTACTTTTCCTCCCACCCCTTCGTCTTCACCTGAGGAAAACGGTAAGTGGGGACTGTGGTGGGCAGCGAATCCACCTCGAAACCTCCACACCATCCCTCACCCTGATGCACGAAGCGGTCCGCCTTCGCTAACAAAAGGTTTTCCATCGCATCACTTCCCTGTCCTCCTTCGACCACTTTTGTTTTGCTCCTACTCCTCCTCTGTTAATCCATATGTTTCCTGTTTTTGACTCCCTATCTCAATCCTTCTCCTCCTTTCAATTTCTTTGTGTTGCCTGCTGAATGAGTTATCTCTCTATTTTGTCTCATCAAGCATGCAAAGCGTCTCATCGCAGCATCATGGACAATGAGTCCCTCTGGCTTGTGAAAGGTTAATGCTTTGGATGATTGTAAATTGTTTGGCTATTTCAAGGGGCTGTGAAAGGGATACCTCAACCATAAAATTTGATCGGCCGCCTCCCTTCTCCTCCTCCTCCTCCACCTCGCTCATCTGCGGCATCTCCTGTCACTTCCCTCAATCATTGTCATTTTTCCTTTTTTCTATCTTTGGAGTCCATTTTCTCTCTCACCTTTCACCTATGCAGTTCACTTTATCTTCATTTTTTCATTTTCCTTTCCGTTACCCAAACAAGTTCAAAGGTGATGAAACAGTATTCTCATCTGCGGCATCTCCTGTCACTTCCCTCAATCATTGTCATTTTTCCTTTTTTCTATCTTTGGAGTCCATTTTCTCTCTCACCTTTCACCTATGCAGTTCACTTTATCTTCATTTTTTCATTTTCCTTTCCGTTACCCAAACAAGATCAAAGGTGATGAAACAGTATTCTCATTCCTGTAGAATTCACTATCCCACATTACGGGGGAATTTCAGAGGATCCGCGCTTTTTCCCCCCCCCCCCCCCCCCCCCCCCCCTTCTCTCTCTTCATACCTTTGACCACAATTTACAGCATGGGCCTACCATGTGGAATCACATGGTGTGTATGACTTGTATGCACTCACGGAACAGACAGCGTCCCCATGTCGCCCTCCATTAAGCAATGACCCTGACTAAAAAAGGCTGGCATCTGTGCAGCTCAATGTGCCGAGGCATGTGTCTGTTTCACTGGAGTGAAGTTAGGCTTGGTTTTAACATGATCATAAATCACAAATTACGTATACATACACATATGTATATATAAAGGCAAAGAGGTTTGCAGGACTTGAAGAGAAAATCACAATTTACCCAGAATAATATTTAAAGTGTTTGACTGGTTATCAATGGTGACATTTTGGGGGATTTTTATTGCATGGGCTTGGAATTTGGAATTGAATGAACTCAGCATCTGTTGTATCTCGCAGGCTATGTTGAGCTCATGCTTGGTGTATTTTCACTCATGTCTCGTCTTTTCACTCACTTCCTGTCTTATTTTGTACTTACTTCTTGTCTCTCATTTCAGATCCCTTTACTTCCTTTGCCTTTGTGTGTTTTTGCCCCACCTGTTCCCACTTACCTCATGCTTAATTAGTCCCTGTCTTCACCTGTTCCAACTTACCTCCTGTATGGTTAGTCCTTTCTTCACCTGTCCTGTGCCAGTTCATCTTATGCGATGCGTCAAGCATTTCAGTGACTATCCATAGTCTTGCCATTCACCATCCTTATTTTTTTTGAATAGATAGATACACTGCTTTGCTTCAGGTCTTTCAGTTAGCAGTTATCATACGCAGCAGCAGCAGCAATCAAATGAATGTAAACAGCTGCATTCCCACCAGCTAAAGCTGCAATCAAACCTAATCCAAGCCTTTAGGGGGCAACTGTATGAAACTCCAATCATATGTTTACTTGTGGTGTTCCTGCATCTGCATGCAAATTAAATGCATATGAATATTTCATTGCATCATGACTGCAACAATAAATACAACAATGACTAAATGTTTATTATTATTTATAAATCAAAATAGAACTACTTAACCAATAATAGATTAAATTGAACGTATTATCTCCCACTGCTGAATCTAAATCCCCTTTGACATAATTATTTGTTGTCAGTAGTGTCAATCACTTTTTTTTATTTGATTAATTGCGAATTAGTTTTACACTTTATACTACTTAACTCAAATGTGTATTGTATATGCTGGTCCTTTCTTTTGGTCAGTCCTTGTCTCAAGTCAGTGTGTCAACATCTAGGTGTTGTTCTTATTGCGTTGCCATGGCACTATATAATAAAGTTTTGTTTTGGTTAACAGAAAGACAGCTTATTTCCAGAAGAGTCTTAAAACAAGTTGTTGGAAGTCAGGGAGTGGTTTAATTTTAGGGCTTTTCCGCTACTTTAACGATGGAAATTACAATGCAGTGTGTACCTGTGTTTTTCATGAGGATCCAGTGGCAGCTGGCTGTCACATGGGAGCCTCTTTGTACTAACAGCCCTGGGGCAGATACCACCTACATTACCGCAGCTCACTAGTATTAGTTCAGAGGTGTAGGACACTGCAACACAACTCGGCTCCAGTGAACACACGTGATAGCACACAGAGCAGCATGTGAACACGCAAAGGAACCACAATCTACCAATATAGTTTCACAACAATAGAAGAGAGGTATGTTGATTTATGGTGAAACACACAGCAGCTAGTTATAACATTTCTCTGTCACTGCAGTTTTCTAAATTAACCAGAAAATGTTCTCTATTCTGAGAAAAGAAAAACAGAGAAGGCTTTTCCTTTTCAAGTTATAGGGTTAGGGTGAAGTTCTTCATTTCATGCCAGACCAGAATAGCGCCTTGACTTTTTTTATTGAATACATTTGCAACACACGATTTTATTCATTTTAGCACCAGTGCAGGAAGCATGAACGTAATTGTAGCTTTTAAAACTAATGGCGGTGTGACCCAACTGACCCATTTTCCTTTTTTTAATGACCTTATAACCAATTGTTGGTTTATTTGTAAATATTGGCATACTTGAAAAGCAACAAATAAACAATATTAAAGACCTACCATCATCAAGATTACTGCTTATAAATGAGAGAATGTGTAGTTATAAATATGTAGTCGCAAGAATATGTGCTTTAAAGTGCAACGATCTGAGCATCTCTGGGTGCGTGAATGAGCCTTTTTGGGCCTTAAACAATGTATATTTCAATTGATGAAATGAATAATGATATATTATAGCACATAGTGCAAGGACATCAGTATCTGGTGAGCTTGAGAGCTAAAAAGTTCACTGCTAAACTGTCGCTTTGCGAGATTGGCTTTGGTGTTCACTTACTGCACAGTATGTTAACACAGTTTTAGAGACTGAGCACAAAGCTGTAATTTCGAGCAGTTAATACTCAAGCAGAGCAGGATTATATAAATTTACATGGTGAAATCCCCCAGGAGCCTGGAACTGACGAGCAAATGAGAAAAGCTATTGGCCTAAAAAAAAAATAAGGGGAGTTCTAAGTGAATTTGCTGATTGGCATCACCTGCTTTGTTGGATATTTCATTCATCATCTCATTCAGTCATTATACCCTGACGTTTGCATTTGCATTGCACTGCATTTGCTTACACAGAGTCCCCGCCTCACAATACAGATGACTTTATCGGTTCTCATCATACAGTACATACATTTTTGCTTTAATTGGAAAATGTAATTATCAAGCTTTAGATGTGATAGAAATATTAAGCATATAGGCACACATTGCAAGGAAATCTTTTTGGTCCTTTTCACAGGCTGGCGATGCTTTAAAACGACATATTTGTCGACCTACAAAGCTCATAATCGTTATCAGTTTCACTGTATATGCACATACAATATTCTGTTGTAACTGTGTATTTACTGTTGACTTGTTTTTGAAAGCACTTATAGTGAGGATTAATATTGGACTCTTGAGGAGGAGGTTGTATGAGGATTTTTCCTCGGCTGGTCATTAACTCTTTTCTGGGGATTTATTTTGTAAATTTGTGGAACTCAATCCCACTGTGGAGCCAAGCAACCGCTGTTTTTATAATTACACAGCATGGGGCTTGAAATGATGGCACAATATAGCTCTAACTGTCACACCAAATTTCACATACCTACTTCCAATCCCTCTTATGTTTGACCTTGGGAGTTGGAGAAAATTGGATCCATGTGCTTTGAAAATAAAATGCTGTCGGTAATTTATAACTACTCTCTGGTCTCAGTCTAGGCATTTTTGATTTTAGTTTTTAGGTAGGATGGGGCTGGATAGAGAACTGGTGAAGAAGTATCAATATTTGGCAGGAAGAGAAATGTGGCTAAATGGATAATGGATAGCGATGCGTGGGAAAGTTGTGTACAGACAAAATGTACACAAGACTTCCTACTTGGAGTGCGAGAGCTCATACACTTACATAGTAATATATACACTCACATATACGCACACATAGAAGGTTTGATTTGTGCCCTCCAGAGTCTTTGAAGCATTTGAAAGCCACTGGAGGATGAAGCCACAACAAAGAGAGTTAAGAGGAGCCTCGACCATCCACCGCCAAAAATATAAAATATACACTGGCCAACAGCAGAACTGCTATCTCAAATTAAAATTTCATCTCCGGCTCCAAGAAGTATATAAGTCTGTAAAATATATATATTATATATTTGTGATTTAGTGGACATACAGACTCGGTTGAGGGCCGTTAATCATATGCCATATATATACCCGCCATATATAGAGCCGTATAGTTGAAATATGAACACCATAAAAAGCATGCAAGACGTATGGGAGAGTGGAAAAAAAACATGGAGTGATGTGAGAGCTTGTCTTTGATTGCAGGGAGGAAGGGGGGAAAAAAAGGGAGGGAGAAGAGGAAAGGAGTTGCAGTGAATCTCTTTGTCTCTTCTCTGTTTTTTTTTCTCTCCCCTACTAGCCGGAGCTTTTTTTTTTCTTCCTCGGGTGCCTCTTCTGCCCTCACTTCTGATCGTCCCCTGAGCGGCTCCGACTGCTCAACAGATGGCCAGTGGGCTCATTAACTTTAATAAATCCTGCATCAGTTAAAGCGGAGGTAATTGGGATGCCGCGGAGGTGATTGCAAGCTAGCTGGGCTGCATACGAAAGCTCTCGGCCCCTTAATGAATGGCTCTTGTCGCGCCCGAAATATGCGCGCCACTGCCAATAGCGTGGCGTTTCATGCACGGCAGTGGCGAGGAGGGCGGGGAGACGCACAGATGATTGAAGGACGGAAAAAACAATTCTTTTTTCCGACATGTCGCATCATACCGGCTGACCTTGGTGGACTCGTACTCTCCATCGGTGCTCAGATACCTCTCCTTTGTCCTCCTCCTTGTCCTCCTCTTTCCCACTTCCTGCCATCATTTACTCTAGAAATCCTTCACGTCTCATTCCCTGCATCTCTGTTTTCTTCCCTTGACATATCTGTCCATCTCCGATAACAAGCTTCCCTCTCGGCTCTTCACATAACAATGCGTCTCTCTCCCTCCCCATTTTCCGCCTCTCGCTGTCTTTCTCCTTGAACTTTTTACTTCATTGCTCCTTTCTGACCTTTGATGTAGCTTTGAGAGATGAGTATCTCTTCATTGTATTTGGGTGTATGTTTATGTGTATGTCCTTCTGCACGGTTACAATCCCTGCATAAATGCATCATTGTGTATGGTAACCTGAGACACATTGTTAATCTTTGTAGGTACGTCTACCATGTCTTTTTGTGTTTTTTTTTTTGTTTTTTTTTATGTTTTTTCTGCTGTTTGTGTCTTTGTCTGTCTAAACACTGTGTATGTGGGTCTGTGTTTGTATGTATCTAATAACACGCAGACAGCTATCTATCTATCTGTCAGAGAGTTGTGCTGACTCAGCCAATCAGTGCAGTGTGTCTTCTACAAGAAGCAGATGCGCCTGCCACCCTGCCTGTCCAGGCTGTAAATGTAGAAAGATTGGGTGTTTGTCTGCTCGCATACACAACGTATGCCTCATTATGAATGCTTCAGTGCGGAGCATAACTTGTCTCAAAGAAAGCACTCGCACATGACGCTCCCGTCTTTCATCGGAGCAAATTATTTTGTGTAAATGCGCTGTCCTCGGCTCTACTGGTAACAAAGACTCGGACAAACCCTGTCAAATTCAGCATGATTAAATCTAAAAATGTATGTTCAGACAAATGAATAGTTTTTCTTATTTTATTCTTTATGTATTTGATTTCATTTTTTCCCTCAATGAAAACCTGTATGCAGCTATTCCTATCAACCCATGACTGAACATAAGGATCGACACGGGACACAATCCCCAGGTGGCTAGCTGCTACGTGTTAGCAGATGGGACACCGGCCCAAATAAAAACGATAACAAAGTACAAAGCAACACATATTTTCTGTTGGAAAATGTCAACCTAATGTAAGTTTTCATTTTACTTGTAAATTTGGTTTGAATTTAATACCACTAAAATTTGGGTGAGATTTCATGACTGACAGCTGGAACTGATTTGGCGGTTGGATGTCCTGACTACAGTCTCATATTAGTCCTGTACAGATTCTGGATACAAGTGACATCCCTAGGACAGGATGGCAGCACCCGTATTGGATATTTTGGCATTATTATTATTAATTTGCAGATATTCAGTCTTTCACACAGTCTTCTTTCTGATACAAGACTATTTAAGTTTTATTATATAGTTATTTTCTATACACACATACACAAATTAACATTTGTATACATCTGCGTGTTTGGAAAAGCCTCCTGGTGCTGAATGTAAAAATGTTTGTGTTTCCGTGAGTCCTAACTGTTGGGGCACAAACAGATGTATCAGATCAGCTCATTAATCACACATTCTATCTCTGTGGGGACATGTGAGAGAGTTCATATATATTCAACAGCCCCCTACATACAAACATAAACACGTTGACACACATATATGGACACATACTTAAACCACACACACTCATATATAAACACATACACACTCCAGAGATTGTTTCCATGTCTTTGTGGGGCGATGTCATTGTTATAATGTAGTTTTAAATCCTTTCATTCTACTGTAGCATTCAACAATAGGAGCGTGCTCTCTTTGGTCCTTGCTATTAGGAGGCTCATAGAAGCTAAAAGTTTTCTGAGTTTGTGTGAACTTCATATCTTTTTAGAACTGCTAATGTCGCTAGCATGCTGGAAACCCAATTAAATACATTTTTAAGAAACACGCAAAGACATACAACAAAGTTTGAAAGGATTATTTTTATTTTTATTTAAATCTGTGAATTATAGGCATCATGTTACGGCCATTTACCAAGTGATTTTTCCGTATCAGTACTTCCACATTAATTTATGTTTTGTTTGAACTAGTGTCTAACGGTGATTGAATGATTTTTATTTACTTGTTAGGTCTACGCATTTGCTCAGATTTAATCAAATACATTTAAATCAACTTGTGGGCAGAATCTTAAAGTTTATGAGGCACTGAATATGTGCTGAAATGGCTCGGGGTTAAACCATTACGCCGGGAAGATTTTTATGTTTGGGTTTGTCATGCTTTGATCAAAGTCCCCTTGAAAAAGGCCCATCATCCTGTTTTCAGTAAAGCCTGAATACTGCACACTCGGGGGTGCTTTGCACAAATCAGAGACAGAGGAGGGTGTTTAGGGAGATAGTCATTTTCTCTAAGCCTCCCTCTGTGTCCCATAACCCGCTCAAAATATGGCAGCGCAGTAACCTTTCATCCGTCTCACCAATGCTGTACCTTTTTTATTCTCTCTTCCTCTTCTTCGGTGTGCAGCTGGCGCAGTAGGCGAGCAGCGTCGTCTTGTCTTTGTGTAAATATCAGAGCCGGTCCCTATGGGCTGCTGTATATGAGGAGTGGGGGTAGGGGTGGGGGCGTGGTGTGTAGAGCATGGGAGCAGGGATGGACCGTGGGGAGGGAGGAGTAGGGATGATAACCATTCACAAGGGACTAGCTGGGGTCATCCCTGATTTTATTAAACAAGGGGGAAATGGAATCAAGGTGCCAGGGGTCACTTTCTTTGTTCGGGAAAGTTATGTGGATCCTATGGTGAGCTGAAGCACTCCCCTCTGTCACAGCGAGCCTCAGCTCCACCTGTTTGTCTTGCTCCATTGGTTTTTCTCTAAGTCAACTCTCTCTCTCAACCAAAGAAATGCACATTTTTTTCTCTACATTTTCCACTCTGGCTGGCAGGAAAAACACTTTAGCCGAGGCAAAGTATGATTCAGCAGTATCTGGAGCCATTAGGATGCTGTCGTGGCATCGAGGGAAACGGTTGATTCCAGACCACTGAACTGTGCTCCACATCTAAGATCTCTCCATTGACCCAAATAAATCTGGTGCGATGTGTGTGGTGTCTCACTCACTGACGGCCTGATGGTTTCCCTGGTAGAAACACCGTACCAGGCCGATCAGAGCGTTGAGATTGATTTGACATTAGCGTTGGCTAAACGTAGGTTACACCCCAGCAGATGTGCACCACCTCAGACATATGACTACATGTCAGGGCCACAGCAATGGCAGTGAGAAGTGTAATTGGTCAGCATGGGCTGTGTTGTAGATGACAAGATTCATGAGGATAAAGAAAGACAAAGACATGCAATCACTGCTCTGTATGGAATGCGTGACAGCAAACACTGAATGCAATATGCACTGGTTTAAATATATACATCACTGACTAAAGGAAGGGACTCATGTTTCATTCTGCCTTTGATGAAATTAGAAGCTGCATGAACAATGTCTATTAATGTTTGACTGTTATTATGATGTGTGTTTGTGTGTATACGTGTGTGTGTGTGTGGTCGCGCCTGCATGTACGTGTGTATTATGGATTTAGACGTCCACTTGAGAAATAAAAGAACAATGCGACTCCTTTAAGAACATGTATTACATAAGTCTGCGAAACAATGAGCACAGAGCACAGTTAGCAGAGGGCAATGAATCGCTGCCACAGACACAGGAGATATATATAAACAAATGAAATTAGAGGTATATGTAACTGCCGCTGAAAGTGGTTTTCTGCGTGGGAACTGGTGGTGGTGATCGTGGTTTGGAAGAAGATTCAGACAGAGTTGTGTTTACAAGACAAAAAGTAATGGATTAAAGGGCTCACTGATAAATGTCCGTAGAGGCAAGGAGGAAGGATCACAAAGGGTGCATGAATAGAATGTGTGTGATAATGCATTACTAGGATCTATAGTTTACAATTTTGCACTGTTTTGTTTTGTTTTGCTTTGATTCTCCTGAGAACGATTTCTTTTTCAAAACATATTTATTCCTATTTTGCATTTTGCATTCAGAGCGGACAGCAAACGTTGGATTCGGTGCCATTCACTGTGGACTCACACACTATCACTGCCTTCTGAAAAAGAGAGTGAACAATCAATACTACACTGATGAATATGTTCCATCCCATTGTCATTTAGCAAAACGCGGATGCTTTGAGCTGAAGCTATACCTGAGCAACAATTATATTTTGGGACATATTACTGCATCAAATCTTATTACATGGGATGAAAATGTGTTGGCTGTTGTGCCTGAACACACACAGGCAGATAATAACTCCCCCAGCCGAGTTTTCTCCCAGCTGACTGTTCTACACGAGGATTCACAGCTCTCTCAGCTGTGCCCCAAGGCTCCTGTGCTCACAGATGCACACCCACACAAAGTTTAGAGTGTTGACCCACAAATTATCTTTGCTTGTTTTGGTCACGGGGCCTCTCCCTCCACACACACGGGGACTCTGGGGAGCTGTTGGTTGAGTTTTGTGTCGCATCTCACGGTAGCGAGCCAAGTTTTACTGCTTGGTGTTGGTGTGTGTATCCCCTGTGGATTGTGTGTAGCTGAATAAGATGGGGTTTGATTCAGTGAGGGAACCTCCGAAGGGATAAAAAAGGCCACTAAAGTAGTGAAAGAGAGAATCAGGAGGAGAGAGATGAAAAGAGCATTGGGAAGAAGACGACGTCTGCGAGGCAGGTGGATCCTAGTCTGTCTCCAGAGACCCAGATTCTCTGACAGTGTTGATCCTGCTTTCTGCGTGTTTTTGTGTGTGTGCGTGTGTGTGTGTCTCACAACATTCTTGAGTTTTAGCAATGTTGTCCGGCATCCATGAAAAAAGCAATTATCCAAAAAGAGTCTCCCTTCTTACTAGTTTACCGAAATTCCAAAAATGTCCCTTAAAAAAATTCCCCTTTCCAATAGTTCCTTCCTTTTTCAGGAAGAATCTTCTTCCCAATACAATGTCTTTGCTTTCCACAGGGGTTGTCCCCTACTCTACCAAGTTGTCCCAATTTGTCTTGTCCTCATTGTCCAGAATGTTCTTTCCCTCTCAAAGCACAGCACAGCATTCCTATTCCAAAAGTGTGTTCTCAATTTCAAAAAATATCTCCTCACTGGAGACTGACAAAGACATGCCTCATCGGGTCTCAATGCTGGTGAAGTAATCAGTATGTTGCACAGCAAAGACATTATCATGGATAGATTGCAAGAATAAACAATGTGAATGTGATTGGGAGACGGGAGGAGCCCCAAGGGCTGTGTGTGTGTGTTTGTGTGATTTGGTTCTGGATGGTTGACCTCTCAGGAAGATGCACCAGTTGTACTGCTTTGTATGTGCTTGTGACTGTGTGTGTGCCTACTGTGTGTGTGTGTGTGTGTGTGTGTGGGTGTGTGTGTGTGTGTGTCAGTGTTAATACATACCAACAGAGACCCCCCTCCTGCCTGTCCCATCACAGAAGCACAACCTGCCTATTTGCATGCTCACTGACTGTAAAATTGCCAGCTCCCCCTGAATCAACTCTTAACCAAACACATCTAATGATTACACATTAGAATCTGATTGTTGGGTTCAGTTGGAGGACCGGGGCCTTTGGGGAGTAGTGTGTGAATATCCTGTGCTTTCTTTTGCCGCAGAAATGTAATTCAAACCTGAGCCATGGAGAAAGAAAAACACGGAGTCGGTGACAGAGGGAGGTTTTGTGTGGAGATGTATGTCCTTATTCGTGTTTGTGTCTCACACACTGACATTTGGAATATTTAAGTACCTGTGGGAGGAGATCAAATTAAGTCGATCCCTTCTTCCCTCGGAAGTCCTCTTGTGTGTTGTCTTTGTTGTGCTCGAAACTAGTTGGCTTAGCTACCCTATGCCTTACAGAAAGCTTCATTTCCATGCAACAGCTGGAACAAAGAAAGGGTTCCCGCCAATGGGCTGGAATGGGTGGCGTTGTTCCTCAAAGCGCCACCAGGGGACACTGTAGGACATTCTTCTGCAGAGCACAAAGGATGCGAAGATCGGAGACGCAACCTATAGAGCCCATAGGATGCGGAGAGAGAGAACAAAAGACAAAGCAGAGGCGTTCAAGCTCTTCTCTGCTCTGCATTCACTGCACATTACACTGCTTTGCTGAAAGACATCCTCTTAGGAGTCAAAACAAACTTCAAAGTTTGAAAGGACTGTCAGACAAAAAGCCCAACCTTGTCCCTTTGCCGAATGTATGGACACAACAACATAAATAAATACACAGCTGTCCTTTCTTTTAGTCTGTCATCCTGTTCTCTCTCTTCTTTGTGCACACACTGTGAAGGGGTTCCTCTTTGTAGTCAGTAATAAGTGTGTACATTCCATTGAAAAGAATTCCACTTTTCTTGGAGAAGTATTATTTGCTGTTTGAGCTAAAAGGCGCAAATCTGCAGGGATACAGTGGAGGGGAGCAATGAAAAGAGATTTGGACAACCTCAGGGCGTAGTTCACCTTGAAAGGAAAGGAAAATATAATAGAAAAAGAAACATACTGTAAAGTAAAAGTGCTTCATATCAAAACATCCAGGTTCCATGAGGAAACTAATGTTCAGAAAGAAGAGATGAATGGGGCACCGCTACATATCTCGATGGCTATGGAAAACGTGAACTCCATGCTTGGAGGACGCTGCCAATGTCTGAGGTTGTTAACACTGATGTGGTCTGTGTAGGCAAGGTGTTTAAAAAGTTGGAGCTTCACCAACATCGACAAACGAAACGGTGGAGGAACGTAAAAAAAGGGAGCAGAACGCACAGAAGAAAGATGTTCAGTTTAGAGCATTTCCCGATTGCAGAAAGAGAGCAATAGAGCCAAAAGCAGAGTCTCCTCTCTCTGAATTCAGAGCACAGTGCACAGGGATGGAGAGATACAGCTCTTTAAAACGGTGCACAACCCGGATTAACGGTTTCGTGTCATGCTCTACATTGGTACCATCTCTGGGTTTGCGGTTCAAATATATTATATGGAAATACACCAAACAGCACACCTGTGTGTGATTGATAGACTTGTCTTTTTTGAACCACATGAATAACTTGGCTGCTCTAACACTCTTTTGCATTGAGAATTAGTGACGTCATTGCAGTCCAATTCATTTTTTGACGATAAAATGGTAAACAACGTCTTCACGTGTGTGTTTGTGGAGCTGGAGGGCGGAAACTGGAAGGAGACATCACACAAAATGAGACGCACATTGCGGCCTAAAATACAATTTTGTGTTGTAGCTCCTTTTTGAGCTCAGGTTTGACGACAACCTTTAATCCATGCATTAGTTTTGCTCTCAGTGGGCAATCTGCCATCACGCCATGGCTGGAGATCCACCCTCACCGATAATTTATTTTCTCTTAGTTTCTTAAGTTAAAGCTTGTGCGACTGATAATTAACTGGATTTAGAAAAAGTTTCTTAAGGCTTCCCTCCTCATGTGTCCTTTATGTAAGAGACTCACAGCTATTTGTGCTATTTGCACGGATAGGTGAACAAATCAACAAACAAACAAAACAGACAAATATTTGCAAACATTTTTGCAGTAGATAAAGCCACTCCGTGTTGTGTAAGATACATTTGGCTGATATATGAGTTTTGAAAACCTTTTGAAAAATGTTGCTGTTTATGTGTGTGTTGAGGATCATGATGGAGATATGCATCAAATGTTTGTATAGGCGTATGTTCACACGTCTGTGTATGTATATATTAGTGCATATTTATGCATCTCATTTTGAAAAATACATCTAATATGGAGAAACGGTGGCTGTTGGTGATGTAGCTTTTGCTATTAAAAATTCCAAACTTTGATTACACTAAGTCTGACAGCACGTTTACTCATGTAGAAAATGTAGGTTCTAGTACTTTAATTGTACTGTTGCCTTTATTTGTTAATTGTTTATTACAGTATTTTCCATGTGATTAGCTTAAATTCAATTGAATCAAATTAAAGTTTTAATCTAATGTCCTTACTAATAATTATTATTGCACAGTGCAAATCAAAAGCACTCATACCTATGTTGGTTACAGGTGTTAAAGGAAGTAAAAAGGAGAGCTTGAGGAGTGGTTATGTCACCCACCTTACAGAAGCCCTTGTTCTGGCATGTCTCGCCACTCTGCAGCCATTTTGGCAATGTAGCTATCACATTTTCATGAGAGTTGTTTTAACAACACTGTGACCCGATGAAGTCAGCTCGTCTCACCAGGGCTCCAGGTATCCTCATTTTCCATGCTTGTCCATATATAGTTCCTGGTTTAGCTCCTATAGAGCGTGGCAGGCATATTGGCTTATTGAAGGGAGTGAAATATGTGTCATAAAACAGACTTTTTTGCTCAATATTGCCAAAGAGTTCCATTTCCCTCTTATGACATCTCAGAGCATTAGTGTTGTCATTCTCTGCAAAATCCCGCATCAACAGACCACACTCAGTCTGAGGCTATTAAAATGTTTGGACTCTGTGAAGCGGTGTTTTGATTGACATTGCAATCTGTAGTTGATTATTAAATGTGTAGCAAAAAGGCAACACAACTCAACATGCGTGAAGAATACTTTGTCACATTGAAGCACTCTATTTTCACGTAGCTACGGCAGCTGAAGCAACAATAAATGCTTTGCTTTTGTGACAAAAGTGGTCTTATTTCATGCCAAAATAAGCACCACAATTATGCCGCACCGCTTGATCTGCATATGTACATCCTCAGATGTGACACTCCATCTGAATTTACTTGAAGATGTAGTGAACCCCACTGTAAATTGAAGACTGTTTTTTTTTTTTGTTTAATGGCTATCAAAAGGTTTGTGACAGCTACTATAGAACTAAACAGTACCAGGAAACTGCACAATGAGACATTATTGTGTATAATATTAGAATCAACTTGGTGATAATGTGCTTTGTAAAGCATCTTACTCAAAGGAAAATATTCCATGAAATACTGTTTTGTTATTGGTGAGAAGCCTTGCTCTTGTTGGATGCACAATTGTCCAACATCATCGCTGACTGTACATGGGAAAAAAAATTGGGTTGAATAATCGAGAATATCATTGTGAAGCAGACGATCTGCTTTTGCAGGACTCGGTGAAATTTCTCCCAAAGAAAAAGACTGCCGCATGGAAAAACTTAAAGTATCAGTTTGAATAATTTAGCAGTTTCACAGTGAGATATTGTCACTTTTAAGTTTGGCTGCTCTAAACCCTTTGTGGTATTTAAGCAGGTGCCAAGTGCCCCCTAGAACTTGGAAAACCCTCTTGCCCTCAGTGAAACTATTAATAAAATAATACACTCCTTGGGCGACTTTTTAATTGGCTGTAAAGCAACTCTCAAATTTACATGCAAATGCCTACTTGGGTGGGACTAAAAAAACATGTTCAATGGGATGAAAAAATGTCACCTGTTTGGATGCAGCTGCCGCCACCAACCCTCCCCCCCCTCCCAACGCGGATCAAGTCGAACGTAACATTTATCCCCCCGCCATTCCTGCCAGGAGCAAGCATTGGCAACGTTGTGTTGTTTTCACTTAGACAGCAGCTAACGAGCCGCTGACTTGCGCACTCGCTGCCTGTACATGCGTGGCACCTGGGGTCGTGGATGAATATTTAAAACCACTTCCATATCAAATTAGATGTGACCTTGGAGTACACAGGCTTGTGCCCGATGGAGCCTAAAAAGGGCCTAATTTGCTTTCAAAGCTTCCCTCTATCATACAAATGCCCGGAAGAGATCCCCAATGCACGAATAACATTCGCAAACAAGCATCTACCCCCAAACCCCTTAAACCATCTCTGTTCCCCCCTCTCTTTCTTAAACAGCACTCTGCAGAGAGAGTAAACACTATGTGAGGAATTTGAAAAGAAGAAGATGGTGGGGGAGGATGGAGAGATGGTGCTAAAGGTACCATCAATAGATCTATTCAAGTACTCTACTCAAAGGCCTGCATTCACATTTCCCAAGTCTATGTAAATTCAATACTAGACATAAGGCCACAGAAATGTGCATTCCACCGTATTTATGTGTAGTTTTAATGACAGTAATTACAAGTAATATTAAACATGAGTTGTATCTTCATGCCTCCTATGTGAACACAACCGCACAAACAGCTCGTTGTATTGTTTTGGTGTGGTGCTGTGTGTAGCCAGAAGGTGGGCTGCTGCAGAAGGGTCTGAGAAGCGGGCTTCATGTATTTCCTGCACTGGAAAGGTTAGGAGTCGCTTGCTTAATTTGTGGCGATTTTTGCGCACCGCAGAGTGATGGCTCTGCAGGTCGAGCAAAGGCTGCCGGACGCCGCGGTAGGAGCAGAGGTGAGGCTAACACATGTGACCACTGGAGCCAGCAAAGTCAACCGAGTGTGTGTGTGTGTGTGTGTGCGTGCGTGCGTGCATGCCTGTGTGTGCACTTGAGAGAGAGAGAGAGACAGTGTGTGATTAAGAGTGTGAGTGTATGGATGAAGGCAGAGCAGTGACTGTTGAGACTCTATTTCCCTCCATTTGTCTCCTTAATGGCTTTGCCTGAGGCCATGGCTGCAGTATGGATTGTACATTCTGACAGAGCTTATATCCTGCGGTCTGTATATATGTATATATATATATATATATATATATAGACGAGTATATATTTATAAGGGTTTTGTGAGTTTTAATGCAGCAGTGCCCTTTGGCAAGGTTTTATTTTGCCTTTGTGGTCCTTTCCTCCCAAACAAACGGATTGTTTAAACCACCATCTAGCCGAGAGGAATACATCCGATTGGTGTGTGTGTGTGTGTGTGTGTGTGTTTGTGTGTGTGTGCGCAGCCATCGGGTTCCTGCATCTGTGTTTATTTTGCCACATATGGCTTCCAGTATCTAAATGAAGTCATAACACCTCTCTGTGTGCTCTTTGCGCGAGTCTCGCTCCTCTTTGTTCAACTGTGCATTTGTCACATGATTTAATCAGCCAATCGCTGTGTGTGAACGTGAGTGAGAGAGAGAGGGAGCGAGGAAGAGAGAGAGAGAGCAAATAAGCACAGATTAATAAGGAAAATATCAAAAGCAAACATGATCTGCACCCTGAGTGCTCCTTTGGAACTTTGTTTTACACGACTTTTTTTTTTTATAATATTAAATTGTGACATGAAGATAACTGGGATTAACAACACAGGTGTCATGGAGCTGTAACGTCACGCCAGTTGTGTTGATTTTGTCCCCTAGTTTTGTGTATACCTACTATATCTCAAACTCACTCATTACAGTTACCTTTACTTCCTGCCTTTGTGTGTTTTCCCGGCCTTTTTAGTGTCTGCTGATTGTTACCGCCTATGTTCACTTACCTCAAGTATAAATAGTCCTTTCTCCTTTTGTCTTGCGCCAATTGGTCTGGTTCATGTTCCACGTCACTATCCAAGAGAACCAGTGTTGACTAAACTTTGTTCCGCCTCAAGTTCAGAACAGGAACATACTGAATGCTTACAGTTTGAAATTCTCCTCATGGTTCACAAAGCACAACATCAAAACATATCAGACATGCTGTCTGAACACCGTCCCACCAAATCATTCAAAGATGGACATTTCCTAAACGTACAGAGATCTCAGACTAGCCCCAATGCTTCAAAATATAAACTAAAGACAAAGCAACGATCCTGTGTCCCTCTGAAAAGGGGCTTCACCTTGTCTTCAAACTAAAAGCTCTCAGCATCCAGCAGCAGATATTGCACGAAGCACCAAATATGCAGAAGATGACCCAATAATGGCCAGGCTGCAGACTATTTGCTCAGCAATTTCAGCGAATCATATCCTCAAAGCTTTACAATCACAGCCAGCCCCTGACTGACAGCACGGCACGCTGTATACGCTGCTGTGCTCCGGGACTCTGTGCAGGTGAATATGCAGGTAGAGAAATAAAAACGACCATAAATCTACAACTGCTCATTACAGGTCATTCCCCCGCACTGAACGTTCTCACCTGAGGAACAAAGAGACACTGCAATGTGATATTGAATATCATACTGTGGTGTCTGTTTTCAACAAAAGTGTCATGGGGGTGTTTGTGATGGGGCGGGGGGGTCATGTGCGAGACTTAATAGAAAAGAAGAGGTGAGAGAAATAAAGGAAGAGGTATAGCAGAGATATGAAAGTCTCCTCTGAGGGGGAAAAAAGAAAATTGGTGTGTTGAGAATGATTGAGCCTTGACCTTGGCTGGAGGAAAGGGAGGTGCCATGACCTTGGTTTAATTTAGGTTGAGTCTGTGCGTGTGTGTGTGTGTGTGTGTGTGCGAGAGTGCGTGTGCTTTCAGCTGCAGTACCGCACGTGGCCACAGCTGCTCCAGAAATAAAAAGTCTCAGGCACACTAGTTGGCTTTTCTTTCGAAATACAAATTTCCCACATTTTTGAAAAATCAAGGATTAACCAATTTGAGGGCCTCATTTTTGGATTTGGGAGGCCTATCCCAGAAATGTGATCTAAAACACGGTGCATTAGCACCCAAAGTACCCGATCCCAAATATTGTTCCTGCTAACAGTGTAATCAGTGTGTCACATCACCCGTTAGCATATTATTAAACTGATTTTATATCAACAATAATTTAATAAAAAAATGTATAGACAGGATGATGTGCGAGTTACTTTACTGCTCCTGTGGGGAAACTTATCCACAGCCCTGCTGATCCACCATAATTACAAACTACCATAAAACTACAAAAAAAAAATCAATAGAGCAACCAACCATCCAATCAATAGCAATATCCAGTGCATTCACACCCACACCCCTTACAATCTCATCTCCTTTCATTTACACACGCCGAGGTGGCAGCAAAAAGACTTTAAAGCGTAAAGTAGACTTGCGTTCGCTCTTCAAAGGTCATGATAAAAAATCACTGATAAAATGGCCCACTAACACGGGGGCCAGTCTGTCTCTCAAACCATGTTCATGTTGCAGACGGAACGGAGAAAGCCTTTGTGTAAATCCACCACTCTGTTTTAGAGTGTGTTTGTCAACAGTAAAACACATGATTAGGTTAGTTTCACATGTCAGTTAATTGCTAATGGACTCATGCAGGCAGCAACGCTGTTGCTATGGTTACTAGCAGTTTAATATGCATTGATTCCCAGTGAACTATAACTGCAGAAATCTTTATGAGAGCTACATAAAGACAAACATGGAGCAAACAATTTTTGGTTTGGTTTACATCTTCACAGATGTGTTTGTTTAGTTGCAGGTGCACATGAGTATGAGTAAACGGTCCGTGGCGCTCAGATTGTGGTAGTGGAGGAGAATTGGTCTGAGTTTGACTTGACAGCCAATCGACCCAGTGGACTCAGGGGGTGACGCCTCATCATCCCCCCAGCCAGAAGGCGCCCCCTCTCTACTGTACATCTTTTCCAGGAACGCTCAGACGGAAAAATGTTTTCCCCACTCTGAATGTCTTTACTCACTCATGCCCTCTAGACTGAATACTATAGGTTTTATGAAAGAATAGCTTTTTCTAAACTATGTAAGAAAAAAAAAATGAACATTTATTTTCTTGCTTACACAGCTATATGCTGATTTCAATATGACTTAGAGCAGCGTTGCACGTTGACTTTAACGTGATAGACTTGCAATTGATCTTGATCTTCTCATTGCTTCCTTAAGGAACTCTAACAAGCATAATACAAACATGTACATACTTCAATAATAGTCTGATTACAGCACTGAAATAAATATATTTTGTATAGGTGTGCTTAGCCTCATGCATCTGCTCTGTTATTTGGAAAAACACATTGTAGTGTATTATCGCTGACATCTTCTTACCGTTTTTTTTCAGACCGTCCTCTATTGTAATAGAGTGGTGAGTAGTGTGTGCGTCCGTGTGTGTGTGCTCCTGCTGGGCAGTGAGCTGTTAGAGTCTTAATTACCCCACTGGGTCGTTAAAGGCTTGATTGGTGTGAGCCTGACCTCATCACACACACTTGCGCGCATAGACACACGGACAGAAAAATCCAGTAATTGCCTCAGGTGATGGTATTGATAACTGTTACATTAATGTTGTCAGACTTCATGTCCACTCAGTCCTATCACCTCAGGGCTCCATGTTTCTGATACGGGGCTGTGTGTGGGTAGGATCGTTGGGTTTCTAAGTTTGTACATTGTGGCAGGTCGATCGTATATTGATGTGGTCACTGGCTGTGTGTGTGCGCACGTGTCTGTACCTGGCGGGGTGGAGGACGCTGCTTATAATAATAATAATAATAACAATAATATAATTCATCATCTTCTGTTTAATTCAGCCTATACTTTCATATTAAATTTGCACCATTTACACAATGCCGATGATGCTGATATACAGACAACTATGTCCGAAAAACTTGGAGATCAGAAAAATATAAAAAAGTGGTGATGTGGATTCTCTGTAAGTTTTGGCATTAAAAGGAATAATGATTTATTTAGTTTATTGTGTCTTTAATATCAGATGTGACCTAACAATGCCTTTGCAGTTAAAAGTTGATCAGGTCTGGGTGGGTATTTTTTTCTTGCCGACCAGAAACAATGTGCCCACCATAAGAGCAGCTTGTTCCAACGGCATATTTTCTGCTTGAATATCTTAGTAAGTAAAGGACAAAAGTGAAGGGATTCTGAAAGAACTATAATTGAGCTGAGGCAATAATGCAAATTTGATGCAACCTTTATTGAATCCTGCTTAAACAGCCAAACGGAGTGCTCTCTTCATCATATTTCTGCGGCATTGTGCTTACCTACCAGAGCTTAAGAGGTTCAGAACTGCAGGTTATTACTTTGGAGGAAAGGACTGACATCAATCTGAGTGCCAACAGTCAGTTTTAATGTAAATGTCACTGTAGAATAAAGCAGATCTGGTCTGCTGCAGACGGAGCAGCAGTGACCATGCATTATATCTGTGATTGCAATGTATGAATGCAATAAATGTATGAGCGTAATTTACATATGTAAAATTACCAATTGACTTTTGAAACCCATTACATTATGACAGAGATTTTCTGCTGCGGCCTACTATATTTCTGTCCTCTGACACATCAGCTTACATCACGAAGAATTGAACAATTTCAAAGAATTGCGGTCATCTGGGGAAAAGGTCAGCTGTAAATTACTCTCATTCCTTTGAGAGACTTGCTGCGCAGCATGGTTATTTGGGGAATCTGATGAATAAAATCACCTGATTTGACTCAACATAACGGAGATAGGGGTATTATAGCTGTTCTACATGTTGAGCACAAATCAAAATTGAATTTGCTCCGAGCGCAAAAAACATTTATTTTCCAACAATATTGTGCGTATGAAAACAACCAAATTGATGTAAGAGGAAAATTATTCATGCTGATGCTCCACAACCTTTCCAAGAACACCCATACGGAGATCTATTAAGTATGGAAATTCCATAAAGAAAAGTTAATAGCGTGCCCTTTATTTAAATGGATGCAAACATAGCATAACAATTACAATGCTTTATGTGCTTTATGAAGGAAAAACATTAGCTTTACTTTTTATTCTTGGATAACTCATTTACAGAGGGGAAAACATCAAGCATGGATAACATTGCATTTATACGATACTCATTTTTTTTTTTCTTTTTTTTTTCTTTATAAGGAAAAAGCACATATTCACACAAAGTACAATATATTTGGAAGCTTCCCTGCTTGCTGAGTATTATACCTGAATATTGGAAAATCCGGATATTATAAAACCTGGGGAGTCTTTAGCTTAACTTACTCCCTATATAAAGTCCCTTAAATTACAAAACCAGTTGCAAAAGTTTAATTTGATTCATTTAGCTGCCACAGGCATGATACATACAAAGCAAGTGGCAATATTTGTGTTGTGATGATCCAACCCTTCAAAGAAAAAAAATCCGATTTCTTTGCCCCCAAATGTGTGACTTCTGGTGCTTCTGGTGATAATCAAATGGAAAATTATATTTAGGTGTAAAATCTCTTTTTAAAAGCAGGGTTCCAGTTAAAGCAAACTTGATGCTCACACAGTAAACAGTTTGAAAAGTTGTCAAACAATCGCAGCCTCAGTACCTTATCCATCATTTTGAGGGAGTTGGCTGGAAAGACGAATGCTGTCTAATGCAACTGCGAGTAGACAGCTATCAATAAAACAATACTGTGGGTCATAACGGACAGCTTGGTTATAGGACAGGCGCGCCATAAAGAGTGGCAGTATTGGCGACACAAACGTGTATTTGATCATGCATACCAAACTTCTTCATCACTTGGGTACTGAGGAGTCACCCTTTGCCCTCGCGTCAGTATTTCCCACTCGCAGAGGCCCGAACAAACTGCGTTTTTATAATACACGTTGAAAGATCATTATGTAGTCAGATGGGGTTCTCCACAGCTGGATTAGTAGCTGCAGAGGGGAGAGGTTGCCCTGCCCCCAGCACCAACTCACACTCTCATTAAAGGGAGACTGCCAGCTGCCACAGCTGCTAAACTTCTGAACTCCTGACACTCCCGCCCTAGCAGGGCGTTCACTGGGTGTGTGCACGGTACAGCGTGTGCGCACTGTGAATCTGAGTCCAGCCAATGACCCTCCACCCTTATTTTATTTTTCAGCACCATAGATACTGGCACATGAGAAGGGCAAGATGGAAACAATCTGCATGCCTTGGAGTTGAGGTATTATATTATATATGATATATTATTGGGATTTCCTGAGGTGCAATCATTGATCACCTACGACAATGTTCGGTGGAATACTGAGTGCCTCAAGAATTGTTCGGACATACGCTATTTGGAAAATCTGATATTTTTACAAAAGGTCAGAAGTACAACCCAGCAGTCATAAAAAAAGTATCCACTCCAAGTATTCTGTTTCCCTTGTCTCGTTCCTACTTAGGAACATTATTCCAATTTTTACTTGCACAATTAAAATCCATTCTACCACATGTTTTGAGGGTCGCAGGTCCCGGTTGACTTTGAGCTTTCCTTTGGGAGTTTACTTGAAAATGTCACACACATACTTACCTCATAATCACCGGAGAGATCGCTCAATCTTAACGCAGCGTTACTGTTGGCTCAAACTGCAAGCTCAGAATGATCCATTTTATGATCCCGTGAAGTGAATTTTAATGAGCGCACTTATTGCGTTTGACTTTAATTTGTCATTTAGATCTCGTGGCACAACAGCAGCCACGCTGATCAGCTTGCGGCTACAAACCTTCTCTGTAAATGTCGCCTTTAACCCAAAGTGAGCTGTTCTCTGGCTTCTTTGTTCCCCCTTTATGATGACCAGAACTCCCACGATGGCCCGATCCCAGCACACATCACACCTCATTTACGCTCACCCGTTCCCAAATCCGGGCTCGACCTCGGACAGGGAGTTTTTTTTGGGTCCACCAGCACCGGTGAGATCACAAACCGAAATGTGCCGCCCTTACAGGACTCATCCTTCCCGTAACCCCTGATCACCCGCCTCCCCCCTACTCCTCACGTGTTTTGTGAATTGGGAGAAATGAATAATCTATTAGATGTGTTTATATAAGCCACACTCCCACTAATGGTTTCTGCCTGAGAGCGAGGCTGACTCCATTAGCTCGTGGGCCAACATGAGTGATGGATGCGACCCTTGTAACGAGTTCCTGAGCACTAGTCGGCAGAGATTGCATTATCCCAGACGGGTTTATGTGGTCAATCTGTATCTCCTACCATGTCTCTCCTCACCAACACAATGGTTGTATTGGATTCATAACAGCAGCTCGGACAAGCAATTAGCCTCCACTAACAGTGGACTGTTCGATATTAGCACTCGTACATTTTTTTTTCTCCCTGGGATGACAAACTGATCAATACAGCACTAGGAGACGGCATGATGACATCATCACCGAGGGATACCTGACACATGGAGAAGCAAAACACCAATTCATCCCAAAGCTTTCACAGCCAAGACACTGAGATTTCAGCACTGACATTTATAAAACTTCTAAGTAATCACTGGGGAATGTCTGCAGGGCCGAAGGTGGCGGGCCAGGGTGAGTGATTATTGTGTTTTACAATTATCCCTATACATGTTTGACCGAGTACTCGCAAGTGAACAAAAGCTAATTAAAGGTAGTGAGACATATTTATTTGTTACACAAATCCCCTGCAGATACCTTTTGATTAATCAGAAGATAGTGTAGCTTTTGATTAATGGCCCAGCGACATAATGATATCACTACAGCAAGGCTAAAACCTGTGTATCAAATATGGGGAGACCTTGTCTTGTTAATCGTGTTAATTATATTCCCTACCATGTGTTCACAGTCTTTCATTGACTTTGTGATATGAGCTCGGTTTCATTCCTGAATAGGAGACCGTTGCCATATGGTCACAACGTTTATGTCTGCTCATTCACCAGGACAAAGCAAATTACATCTCCTCGCCAGCGGGAGATTTTTAGTCGAAAGGCTCTGCTATATGCATGTTTTATGTTAACATGCTCATTTTGGCTTTAGTTCGTACAATCATCAATTGGCATGAAAATAGAAGAACAACTGCAAGTATCCAAAAACGTTTTTTGGTCACCCGTATTATCTCTGTAGCCAGCCTAGTGTTTGGTCTCTGGGGTCCATTCAACTTTAGTGTCACCCACGGCATAGTTTCTTAGCCTCCATATATAAAGCCCCCTAACACATACGTTTAAATTGCGGTTTACGTGGTACATTTTTGTTTTTATTATATCAGCATCACACATGCCAAACGTTTGCGTTTTTTTCTCATGCTTAGTATATTTTCAGTCACTTCCTGTTTTATTGTGTACTTACCTCTTCTCACTCTTTACCAGATCCCTTTACTTCCTGCCTTTGTATGTTTTCCTGCCATCGTTAGTGTTTGCCCCGCCCTTGATTGTCTCCACCTGTTTCCTTACCTCATGTTGAATTAGTCCTTGTCTTCACCTGTTCCCACTTATCTCCTGCATGATTAGTCATTGCCTTCACATGTGCCAGTTAATCCCGTGCCATGGCTCAAGCGTTCCAATTTTCATCCATAGTCTTGTGCTTAAGTCAGGTTTTCCATGTTAAGCATAGTTTTGTAACCCATAGATACATGTTAGTGTATAGATAGCTTTTGCTGTTTTGTTTGTATTGCACTTGCCACCATAAATTACTTTTCGTTTCCCCACCCTCTATACCACACTTTAGTTTATATTGGCTCCCACACTGTCCTGCTGTCCCAATTACTCATTAGAGCACCAAATGTGGATTAGTCCAGCGCTGAAATGTGTCCCCACAAATACATTTCTTCCTGCTTGTGTAACATTTTCCATCTACCACAAGGAACACTTGTTTTGGAAATAACAGTCTTTATAAAAGCTAAATCAACTATGACACTGTGTAATAACAGACTCAGGGAGGAGTATATGTGTGTGTTCCGATGCTTTTACCCTTTATTACTAAAAGAAAGAATGTGTGCAAACAGTTACGTATTCCAATCCCTCCGCCTTTCAACCCTCAACCCTCACCAGAGAAAAATCCCCAGGGACTGTTGCCAACAACTTTTACCAATTTAACACATTTTTGAAGCTGTGGCTCTGTAACACGGGGTTGATTGTCGGAACATTAAAAACAGGATCGTAAGTGTTTTCATGGAGTAACTGGTCATCGGAAGCGTCTAGATATTTTTTATTGCCACATGAAGTCCCAGCAGTAAAAAGGTGGGCTCAATTATATATAACAGGCTCCAGCTAACTCCGGTGCTGGAGGATAAAATAGACAGAGAACTGACTGGAGCAAACTGGAGGGGCCTTTCTATTGGGTCCAGAGACTAATAAAGAAAACTGCCATCATCTCTCTTACACATCTACAAACACCTATCTACAGTCTCTGTTCTCTCAGATAATGTGTAGTGATTGACTTTTGAGTGCTTGTATAGAACTGTCTGGTAAAACTGTAAAGACAAATGAAAAACAATAATGTACACTATAAGAAAATATGGCTCTATGGTTCCCTTTTTGGGAATTTGCTTTGGCTCCTCGGATATCGCTTGAATGCGATGCGTGGGAAATTCAGTATTGAACAAAACTAAAACATGGCTTGGAAGAATCAAAGCATTTTAGGAAAACAATATGAATGAGCACTTTGTATCGCCTCATCAACGTCCTGCACAGAGGAACATTCCAGCATCAGGGGAATTTACAGGTCAAGAGACATGCCTTTAATTGAAAGCGTGCTGAATGACCTGCTGTGTTTTGTTTCACTTCTGTAGTTTCAAGTGATTGTAAGCTGGCCTAAGATGTGCTCAATTTTGTGGCCTACATGGAAGGGAACGATTGCAAACTCCATCCATCTACAGTATCCATCCATCCGTTCATTCTCTTATCTCGTGCAGAGGCAGTTTACTAATCCCACCCCCTCTTTGTTTAGCCATCCTCTCATTTTCTGTCCCTCCTCACTGTCTTTTCTTAGTGAGCCGAGCTGGGTGACAATTTGACAGGCTTCCGAGTCCAGCCTCTCTCTCTCCCTCTCTCCCTCCTCCCCATCTCTATGGCTCTCTTTATACTACATCACATGTATCAAATCACTTTGAGCCCTTGTCCGTTGACATAAGCCGCAATTATGGTACCTTTAGTTCCAGTCTTCTCCCTTCGATGTGCTGTATGATGGATTAATCTAATGCTTTATATATAGACTATACACAGAGGTATCCGTATTAAAAATGCATTGAGTTGAACAAAGTTGTCAAGCGGTCAGTGCCGTCATCCTTCACATCAAATCTTTATTCATGTGGAAAGACAGCTGTGTATTGAAGGCATTGTGCATGTAACAAAGGGATGAAAAAAATCTATATAATAGAATAGAACAAAGCACGCCACAGGTATTGAGAGACAGCATAAATGGAGTTAAAATGTAAAATGTCAGAAATGAATAAAAGAAAAAATAAACATCAGGCACTCATACACTTATAATGTAGAGATTTGACCTCCAGTTGCCAAGGGCATGGGTCTTTATCGAAACATATATTCTGCATGAAGACAGCAAACGCTCATACATCATGAGAGAATAACGTATGCATGAATTCACATGTATATGCTACGGGTACATTCCCTGAATGATTTAAAAGGAGCGAGAACTGTAACTCCACTTGGGACCTCATTATGTCGGCTTGATGGGTTAATTTGTTTTGAAGCTGCAAGAGCAGAGTTCACCTCACATAAACCCTCGCTGCAAGTCTTTTACATAACCAGGGAGGAGTTTCACTTCCGCAGAATAAAGTGTTTTACATAACCACTAGCATTAGATGTGTGCAGAGTGTTTCCAAATTTCATTCCTGAGCTCTTTTTGTCAGTTCAGCAGCCATCTGTCATGTGGAGGAAGTAGCGCATATTTAGGTTTTCTGCAATCAAAACCTTGAGTAAAATGACCCTGTGACACCAGGATTGTATCTTTTTTTCCAAAAAAGAAGAGCGTTTTGCATTTAGAGACCGAGATCAGGGTCATTTTTAGAACGGTCACATGTGTGTTGTTTCCTGCAGTCTAAAAGCTTTTTCTTCGAAGCCGTTATATTTGCTGCAGCTCTCACAAAGCTTCTTATCCCATCGTGTGTCAAATGGTGATTTTTCTTTGACCTCCTGCGACTTTACGCTGTCTTGACAAGGCTGCAAAGGCATCCTGCAAGACTTTGTGCAGACCCATTAAAGCCTGTTGTGGTCATGATGCAGCTTTGTGTCCTGATAAAAAGAAATTGCATTCCACTTCATAAGGAGGCCTTCGGATAATCATTTATTCTTTCAACACATTTGATTTTTGTATCGAATAAAAATGAATATCTTCACTTTCTTCACAATGTTCTCGCACTGGAACCCCTTCTGGTGCATTTACTTACTACTACAGCTCAGAGCTCACTCATAGCACAGTTCGTATGCACGGCGTCATCCTCCAACAGGCATGCTATTATATTCTGTCAATCGATCTGTCCTTCGTGTATCATAAGCGCAGCTGTCTGATGACCTCCATGGGCAGCCACTTTAAACAATCTTAATCTAGCCCTCCTAATTCTGCGTAGCAATCCAATGTACAGCATGCACTGGCTCACTAGTTCACCTCGGCAGCACATAAAAGCTTCATAAACCCTGCCTGACACAGCTGTGGGCCATCACAGGAAACAATAAAAATACTCTCAAATTGCTCTGACCTTTTTAGAGAACGTTATTTGCTCCGCATCAAACGGTCTCCTTGGTTAACGTGGCCCCTCAATGCACCTGGGGCATTAGATCCTTGTATTTGAGTGTGTGCACGGGTTAGTGCGTGTGCGTGCCTTTGTGTGCGTGTGTGTGGTAAACAGATGCCACCTCTGGATCAGTCCTCTATCATAGGGGTTTAGGCCGTGACAATAAAAGAGGCATATAGAGCCAGCCCTGGGGAAATCAGCACTACTGTACAGTCACTTCTCACACGCACATGAGAGGGAAGCAAAGAAAATAGTGGTGACCTTATTTGAAGTCTGCACGGCTCCCTCCAGTATCTTACTGCCTCATTTTTCAGGTTCATCATCTACACTCCTGTCATCTAATGAGTGCAATGGCTTTCAGTACACATGGCTCAATGCTCGAAACAAAGACACCGAGGAAGAAATACAGCTTCCACACACAAACACCATGTGTTCATTATAAGGGATGCGTGCCTGTGTACAAGAACAGAGGTGCCCATGTGTTGCATTATGCAGTGGGACTTGTTAACATCTGTGTCAGTTATGACAGTGGTGTGTCCTTCCCTCTGCTGTGTCTCCCTTCATCTTGCCCCCAAAACTTCCGTTTCATCTGTTGACAGTTGCTATAAAACCCTTCCTGCTCCTCTGCGCGTTGTTGCGTTTGTGTTTGATGTATGTTTGTCGCAGATGGCACTTTAGCATTACCTTCTTCACAAAGCAAAGCCATCCCCAAGGTAAAGTCCTGCATTAGGGGGCTCTGCATTCTTTTCAGCACTGTTTTTTTCTGCAGCATTAAAAGTCTCCAATTTCTCATTTAGTTTGAAACGTAGAATCAGTATCAATGGATTAATGGAACTGTTAAATTCGATTTGGTTCTCATAACGATGAATAGTAGAAAATGACAATGTGTGTGTGTGTGTGTGTGTGTGTTGGTGTATATGTACACGTTTTCAGCAGTGCATTTACTTTTTGTGTAAACTGACCTGCCATCCGTACATGTTTACCTCTAGTTTAAATTATGTCAAAGAGATATGTGTAACCCTTTATACTGCTCCTGTCAATCAAACGCAGCTGAGATGATTGATTGGCAACTGGGGGCTGACACTCATAAATGACAGGAACTTGATGCCAGATTGACTTGGCTTCACACTGGCCTCATTTACTTGGAAAGGAGTAATTCATCCAACGTCATGCTTAGCGTATTCTCTGTCATGTCTAGCTTGTCACTCACTTCCTGTTTTATTGTGTACTTTCTAATGTCTCGCATTCGAGGTTCCTTCACTTCCTGCCTTTGTTTGTTTTCCCACTTAGCTCAGGTTTAATTAGTCAACGTCTTCACCTGCCCTGTGTGACTTTGTCTCGTGCAATGTGTCAAGCATTCTATTGATTATCCATCTTGTTGGGCTTTAGTCACATTTTCCACATTTAGCTTGTTAAAAGCTTTGTCGTTTTGTGTATATTGTGCTTGTCACAATAAGATTACTTTTTAATTCTACTCTGTGCTTTGAGCCTGGCATTTGAGTCCAGCCTTCCTGTGTGTTCTGTTAGTAACCGAAAGTTTAACTGAATTGTTAGATACATGTTGATGATATTGATATTGATATCGCCTGGACTGTATACTTTTGTACTTTTTTGCACAGCTTTAGTTTATATTTATTACGCTGTACTGTTTACTCTGTGCTGCTGCAACGTCGCAAATTTCCCCTCTGGTGGACAAGAAAGGAATATCTTATCTTATCCTATCTTGTATTAAGAAAATATAAATTAACCAGCCTTATACTCCAATAACTGTGTAATATCTATCAATAAGTGTATTAAGATATTATATTCCACAGCAATTCATATAAAGTCCGTCCATTATTTGCTTTTGCTTCGGCAACTTTAATAAGCTCTTTTGAAAATATTACCAGTGGATACATGGGTGGTTGGTCATAATTATGCCCATTACATGAATGAAGTAGAGTTCCCAACAGTAGGGATGTAGAGTAGTTATCCTGTGAAAGGATACTTAGACGGTAGGGTCAAACATATATCAAACATCCTGGTCACACAGACTCACGTTCGCGTCAAGTCATCCGTGTGTGTGTGATGGTTGGAGCATTATGTCGGACACAGGACGCTGCCCAGATTGCTTCATATTCAAGGCCACTGCTCACTCTGAATCTGTGAGTGGGAATCCCCTTTGAATTTACCATTAAGCAGTGAATAGGGCCGTGGGGAATGAGCTGTGGGCAACGTGTCTGATGGAGAGCTGACCCTCGGCATTATTTACCGAATCCTTGCCAAATGGAATGGGCCAAAGGTTGAAAATTGAGACCGGGCTTTGTTCGGCTGCTGATAGGATTCAGCGTGATTCATAGACCTATTATCCCGCACCTCCAAACCTGTGTGCGTGCTTTCTGTCTATGCTGAATCCCACACAGTGTAATGGTCCAAGGGTCGCCAATGGAGACATGCACGTTTTGTATTATTGTTGAGCTGATGATAGGATTCACATGCACGGAGCTCTTGTGAGACACTGAAAGGTTTTATGGAAATGTGTGAGTGTGAGCGTCAGAAAGATTTTCTACAAGAGAAATGGCACTTTTTGTTCTGACTTTACTGGTAAGTAGAGATGTGTGAGTGTTCCCCGTTGAGTCATCGCTCAGCAGTAACACCGATTAGATATCATTTCAGTGTGGTCAGTGTAGGGTGGAATCTGATGGTGTTCAACCTGTGAAGTAATCCAATCACAGCTTGTTTTTTTTACAGCCTGCTGACTACACACACTGTGTCTGTGTGTGTTGGTTTGTGTCTTCGGCCTTGGTAGATTCATGAAGTTGTTGCTTATGTGCGTCACACTGTGAGACTTAATATCAGTCTCTGTAGTTTCATTGGGCCGTTTCTCGCGGCTGTGTGTGATCGCACATCTTTGGTGCCCAGGAAGATTTTCCATTACTGGCATCAGATGACAGCTTTGGTCCCTGGGAACAGAAAGAAAGCAGGATTAAAACCTTAAGGTATAGTTATTTTTTTTCTCATTTAGAAAATATGTCAAATAGCAGACGAAAATACTGTATGTCATCACTGTAATTTGAATTTCAAACTCAGATATGTATAGGAATAAATCTCCGACGCGCACTACGAGACTAGTCATTTTACTGTGATTTAAGGAGTGTGACAGTGCTGTTGGCCCTGTGCCAAGGCCCTTTCCATGGCCCCAATCAAGCATAATGGACAAAGCTGAAACACGGTGTGACAGTGTGGATTTCACCCGCATAGTGAAGGTCAGAGGCCTGTTAGGAAACTCTGAATCATTAAGTTGGTGATAATTAATAATGACCTCGCCCTCTGGGGAAGCAGCGGACCAGGGCTGCACCGTTAAAAATACTCTTTCACTCAGTAACAACACACTGTAGAGTCACAAAGCCAGCATTCAAAAAGGTGCTGCTGTATAGTGTTAATATCCCATAAAAAATATGTAAAGTCCATTGCAGGACCAGTGTGCTTTATCTCCAATGGCATATCGAAGGTTTTGCTTTTCTCAAACCTTCAGCAGTAATGGTTATTATTATTATGGTTAAATTATTACCATAAAATTAATTATTTTTGATGTACTGTATGTCAAGGCTCTAAAGGCACAGTGTTCTACTACATACAGTATGTGGTGTGTGTAAAGTGTGTCAAAAAAGTATGTTTGTGCGTGTGGGAGAGGGCGATACGAGAGAGAGGAAGGAGCACCGTCCTGCATCACACTGACAGCTGATTACATCCCCAGTCCTTCACTCCTACACTTTCCTCATGCAATAACCATCGCACACACACACACACACACACAAAAACACACACACAAACACACACACACACACACACATGCACACACCTAAGATGAGGCTGAGGCAATGACCACTGTGTCATATTTTATCATTGTCCCTACACGCACACACACACACACAAACACAGTTTTGATGTTATTTGTAATGTTGTCCATTTTTCTCAGTGGCTGGTCCTGTCACTGTATCATCAAAGTACTATCCCAGTTTCATTCTTTGCTTGGATGCCTGTGCGTGCCTGTGTGTGTGTGTGTGTGTGCATACGTGTGTTGGTGCGTGTGCACAATTTGGTGAAACCTTTACTCAACTTCATCCTTTTCTCCCCTCATCTTCATCCATGCTTCACGATTTGTCTTTTTCTATAATATGTCTCTCTCCCACAGCCTATATCATTTCTCAAAAGTGAATCTCCTGTTGGTGCTTTTATCCTACAGCTGTGTTAATACTCCATGCATATAAATCTTTGCTTTGCCACATTTGTATACCAGTAAATCTTAACCTCAGAAAGCTTCAGTCTCTTTAAAGTATTGTCCACCATGGAGCATGAGGGAAAGATCCTTATGTTAGTGGATAAAATATGATTTAATACATTCTTCATGGATTTCTCACACAATTGGAGAACTACAACATTTGAGATGTGGGCCAATATTATTATACTATGTTTATGCGATGTCAAAGATAACTAGCTGTTGTTAAAACGCCTGAAAAAGATAAGCCTAACCATTGCCAAGGATCCTTATATCACTGTGTCCTGGGTTGCGGCTAAAGATAAAGCGGGTATACAGTATATTTTTTCTTGCACAAAAAAAATCCACATTTATGTGCTAGAGCTGAGAAAAAAATCTAGTTGTAAAAAGACAATATTATTGGATCTGGAAGCCCTGCAGTATACTCGGTATATCAGTGTATTTGTGTATGTGTTAGCATTAGTTCCTGCAGCCTCTTGACATCAATTGGCATTAGTGGCAGTGTTGCCTGGAAACCTCCAATCAAACAATTCCAGGAAGTGTAAGGCGATAATGGCAGTGATGGATTCTGGCCCTGTGTTTCTAAGGTTCCTCACAGACACTTTTATCAGCACAAAGGACACGTAATCAAGAACACAGAACATGGTGTTTATCAGTGTGTGGGTGTGGGTGTGTGTGTGCGTGCGTGCGTGAGCTCCGCTGTTTCTCTCTCCAGCAAAAATATAACAAATCCAAATCTGCTAATCTCCAGTCCAAAGATACATACTTGTGTGTGTGTGTGCCTGTGCATGTGCACACATGGTCTCAGGTCTGTTCAACTAATCGTATTGATTTTTGAGTCCTGATGCTAAGCTAAAATTAAAGTCAGTGGACGGAGGGATTATCTGTGTTGGCCTTCTACAGCTTCAATAATATGTTGTTTTTTTTCTCTCTCTCTCCTCAAATCAAACCGAGGTTAGAGAGATTTTGTTTTTTATTTCATTTGTCCACACCAACATACTTCAGGAACCTGCAGCAGGAAAATAGACTCAAAGGACACAAGTGGTGAATCAAAAGTAAAAAAAAAAAGGACATTGTGCACGTCTGTTTTGTGTGATGGAAGTAGAATCAACAAAAGTAACAAACAAGCAAAGCCCAGACACTTTTAAACTGCCAGTAAATGTATTAGCATCGAAAAACATCAATGGGTTTTTCAAATATATTCTATTATTTTCTATCAATTCATATTTCAGAATCAAAAATGTTATTTTGTCCACTCGCGTAACATTTTCACAGTTAATATGTGTGTTGTTTGCAGTTGGTAATTCACATACTGCACTGAGGAAGGTGGTTGATGATATCTTAGTTTCGGAGGGATGGGGGACAGAGTGTTGGTGGAGGTGCCCTTCACTTCTCTTCCTCCTCCATCAGTTCAGTCGTGCTCTTTGCTGAGCACAATCAATGCACACCTGCTTTTTCCACCACTTTTCTGTCTCCGCGCCAGCGCTCACACATTAATCCTAACTCTATTCCAGCTTCTGTCCTTGCAGTGCCCAGAGGAAATGTGGAATCCCCTCTTGTAGATGTGGTCAAACGATTCAAAATGCAGATTCGACTCTCTTTTTATTCCAGTGACCAGCAGCTTAGTCAGAGATCTCTGCAGACTGAGGACAGGAAGAGAGGGGACAGAGAGGGGACAGAGAGAAAAGGACAAAGTTAATGTGTGTTAATTGTGTGATATAAATATGCTCACTGCATTTTCAGCAGTTCCCCCCCAGCAGCCCATACCTATAGCAGTATAATAAGGGCGGTAATAAGGTTAAAAAATGAAATCATTGACAATTAGATTTTCCTCTGATTTTCAAAATATATTTTGACCTAATTTTCTGATTTCTTTGTTTGTTTTTTACAGATATAAAAAACATAATTATAAAAAAAAATAGGAATGATAGTATTCGGGATTCACTGAGAAAATCATTGTCACGGATCAAATGGTCCCCGGAGGTCAGGAAGCCGCATACTGATCAGCAGTGGAATTGATTTTTGCTGGGCAGACATTGACGGACGGCCACAAAGCTTGTTTATCTGCACAGAAAGCCCAAAGGAGAGAAGGAGGAGGAAGAAGAGGGCAGAGATGATGAAGAACAAGAAGGAGAGGACGGGTATGGTGGTGAGAAAATTGAAAAGGGCTCAAAAATCGAACACCACACAAAGAAAGATGATATACTGTATGCAGGTGGTGTGTGTGTGCGTGTGCGCGTGCATTTTTGGCAGTTACATGCTTAACTCAATTTTCTTGTGTGAATAAGTAGAGATAGAAAGGTATGTAAAGCTTGTGGGGCTGCAGCCACTTCAGATAAAAAAATCCAAATATCTTTTTGAATTTGTTTTGGATTGTGAGTTGTGAACAAATGCTGTATTAAGCTGAGATTGCAGGTTTGAACAATACATATTAAAAAAAAAAACGTCCTTACCCAGGAGTGGGTCGACTATCAGACTCAAAAACAAAAGAGATGTTACACTGGCATCAGCATGATTGTTGTTATCAAACTGTGTGTGTGGGTGTGGGTGTGGGTGTAGGTGTGTGTGTGTGTTTAGGTGCGTGTGTGTGTGTGTGTGTGTGTGTGTGCGTGTGCGTGTGTGCGTCTGCAATTTTCCATCCCACTGATCTGCACCAATTTTAATTACCATTTGAAAAACCACTATGAAAAAAGAAGAAAAAAAAGACAGTGAAGATCAAATTAAATAATGAAGTTTTTAATTAATTTATTCAATTTACATTAAACCAAGTTGTCATACGTGGAACGTAAAACCTATCAGACCCTAAAATTTAGAGTTCTGCCAATATCCCTTTGCTTTTCTGGAAATACATTGATTATAAATTCAATATATACAAATACTTTCAATTCAAATAAAAGCTTTTTTTTTAGCATTCATATGTTAGCTATGAGCTAAGTGAGCTTAATCATCATTGTATTTGCCAACCATAGCCTGCTGCCGAGGCCTATTAAATTATGCTAGTTTGCAAAAAAGAAAATGGGTTGAAAAGAATTCAGGCAAAATTTGTCTAAAAATATTTTTTCTGCAATATTTGCTCTCCTACTGAGAAGGAAACGAAACCCTGAAGTGTTAATTTTGGTGTTCTAATTAAGTGATTCATTCAGTTAAGTAATTTAATTATATCTGCAGCAGATATGTTCTTGTGTAGCATGTCACGTCGAGTCAAAGCAACATTTCCAGAACCTTCTTTACTCAAAAGTATTCTTATATATCTGCAGCCTTGTAAGTCTAAAGTGCATATTTCTCTATGAGTTTTTAGATAATTGATGGTTATCATTGAAAAAGTTTCCGATTTTTAAAATGGCCATATTTTAAATGTAATCATGCCACACTCACTCGAACTAATACAGTACACTCTTTTCAGTTTTTTTCTGGTGTCATGATCCTACCATGACATTCCAATCAGCTGCATCACTGAAGAAGCTGTGATAGTGTGTGTGCATGTGTGTGACTGCAGCGCTTGTGTGCATGTTCATATGTTACTGTAGCCACAGCATATGATCACACAGTGGTTATGTTACTGCACTTACACCTCACTGTAATGACTTCTCTATTCCACTTTGATCATTTAGCAATTAGTCACCAGAGCACACGCTGGTAATTATAAGTCTGACAAGCAATGTTACTAGTTCATTAGTCACTGTGTGTGTGTGCGTGTAGGTGTGTGTGTAGGTGTGTGTGTGTGTGTGTGTGTGTGTGTAAATTTGAATGACAAGCCGTGTGCACAGATTCATAACTGTGAGTCAGACGTAATCAGCTTTAATTTGACATCAAGAAATTATCGGTGACATTTTCTAGTGACTGCCTTTTTTGTAGTGACCGATTCATTTACAGCTAAACTGAATTAAAAAAAGTGTTTTTCGCCACAATAATCACGCATAGACAAAATAGCTGGATTGGCATAAACAAACCTAACTTACCATTAGGGCGATTTTAAACAACGTTTTATGCCAGGTACTTGGCAAAGGAAGGAGTTGGCCTCTTGGAGCTTCTATAATAAGACTGGCTGTCTCTTTGGTGTGACAGTTAACTGTTAGCATGCTGACAGGCTCTGAAAGAATGAGCTGCTAGGTTCACAGTGTAGGTCAGCTGGCAACAGCCTTACCGATGACGTACTGATCGATTGACACAGGAACAGTTTCAGTGTTTTCAGACATGTAATGCATTATTTATATGATGATGTTACGGACAGATCATCCTCTATGTTAGAACACTGAAATCAATATATATTATTAATTTGATTGTGATGGAAATCCTCATAGTTTGGCAGTGAATGTTGAAAACCAGGACAATCGAGGAAAACTCGCAGCTGTGCCTTTTCTCCACACGGATAACATCTCCGCGTAGGTTTACTTCAGCTGCAATTGTGATTCCACTCGTCACAGCGATCTCCCATTTCACTCTCACTCTCACGTCATGTAGCTGTTATAAATGCTGCCCAATCCTCATAAGCTCCACATCAGTTGGACCATGGAGCAGCATCCGTGATAGAGGCACAACGTGTCATTTTCCACAGCTCTCAGAGAGATTATGCAGCCCTCATCTTCACAGTCACGTCTCAATTTAGCCCACCGCTTTGCCATGTGATCTGCCGCTTCACTTTGAATTACAGGGAAGTGAAAATGATGAGAGGATGAAGGGACAGAGGCGGGGGGTGGGGGGTGGGGGGGTTGGGAGGTTCTGCAAGTAATGGAGGGAAAGGGAACTGATGAGAGTACTGTAGGGGGGAGAACGGGAGTGTGTGTGTGTGCGCGAGTGCGTGCACTTGTGTGTGTTTTGGGGTAAATTAGAGTGAAGGTGGCACATCTGAGGGGAGTCTGCGGGGCACAGATGCCTGTTGTCAAATCATATCACTCTCTGTCACATGAACAGATTGAACAGATGCCATCTCCAGGCTCAATTTGTGTGTGTGTCTGTGTGTGTTTGTGTGAGTGCATGTGAGAGAGACAGAAGAAGGGGGAGAGAGCGAGGGCGGTCTCGGTGGGAGGTATCATCGTCACTGATACCTACCTAAATTTCCCCTGGGAGCCCGGGTACATTTCTCTGCCTGAAACTTGTTGCTCTTTGTAGCCAAACGCACTTTTCTCCTAGGTTTTGTCTCTGTTTACAGATCATTTATATCTGCCACTTATTTATCATGGTTTTCATTTTTCATGGAAACAATAAATTGCATTCTCTCCACATATGTCTTCCTGTTAGATGTTTATACAGAATTTCAGGAAGGGAAGATGTGATTTTTAGACAAGGACAGAGGATAAAACTCTATCTCTTGTGTGCTGGGATCTCGTGTGGTATCTCACAAACTGTTCATTTCATGTTTAGTGTATTGTGCATGTTAAGCTTATATTTTTGCGTTTTGTCACACACTTCCTGTTTTATTTTGTACTTACCTCTTGTCTCTCATTCCAGATACCTTTACTTCCTGCCTCTGTGTGTTTTCCCGCCATCGTTAGCGTTTGCCCCACCCCTGACAAACCAACATTACCCATCATTAATATTGAAGAGGCACGAAGTTAAGATTGAACTTTGATTTGTCTCAGTTTTTCAATTCTGTGAAGCTGACCCCACAATGCGGGGAATAAGTACCTAAACCTTGATTTTTTCAGGGGATTTTCTTTTCTTCAGTTAAACATGATAATCATTTAAAATCCTGTGTTATGTGTTTGGATCACAATTGGTTGTTGACTGCAGTGTGAGCAGCTCTGTGTAAGACCTGTTCCATCAGGAAGGAATGCTGGGTGTTAAATCCAGTAATGCAGCTTCTTTCTCACAGCACCAACACACTGTGAACCTATGAGTGTTGACGTGTGCTTGCCTACGTGCTTCTCTCCTGGGAGGAAAATGTGTTCTTCCCTCAACAGTGATTTATTTTTCATGAGTGCAGGGATAGAGTGCATAAAGGGAGATCAAGAACAAGCACTTCATGACTTCCCTTCTAAGTTGTGTAGGTTGTTCCCTTAATAATAATTTTCCTAAACTTTGGACCTTACACACCAGGGGCAAATATTTCACATGACAACATTTTTCATACTGGCAGCTATGCAAATAGTGATAATTATCATGTCCTCCATCTTCTCACTCAACAAAAAAAGAGATTGCCAATTTAACAGTGTCGAGAGTTGCAAGTCCTTTGATCACAGTGTGAAGCCTACAATTGTGTTGGCTATGATATGGAACAAACAGAAGCAGCAACCAGCGACTAACTCACAGCTGTACAGAACCAAATCCTGCCTGTAAATCAACTGATTGTTGATGTCCTATGTTTTTTCTGGCCAGCTCCTGAGTCTCCAGCAAGGTCCCCGTTGTTAAAGTGGTTCTCCTGGTCGTGCTGCTAATGGATGACTGATGAGTCTCTGTGATTCTGTGATTTTTTATTTTTTGTTGCTGTTTCCCCCTACTCCCTTCCGAATGTCTGTTAGAGTGTCGCAGAACTGCGGTGACATATGTTGTTCACAAGGAACATGCAGCAGGCTCGTCATGTAATATTCATCACTTGATGCGATGAAAAATGTTTATCAAAATGTATTATGGCACCAGGGAAACAAAACTCAGTGCAGCAGCAACTCCTGTTCAACCAGACGCCATTCTTAATAATCCATGTTCTGTCAAAGCCTTTCCTGCCGCGTATCAGCCTGTGGTCATTGATAAAAAAAAGCAGAGTACACCAAATTCAGGTACTATGCAGAACCAGCATAAAAAACAGAAAAAACGAAAAATTCAAACAGGAAAATACTCTCAGGTTTTGGGGTGGAGGACAAAAAAGCTTCTGCCATTCTCCTCTTCTTCCAGTTTGATCTTTCTCTCTGCTCCCAGCTCAAATTAGAACATGACCCAATTTCTGGAAGTTTTTTTTTGCAGATTCTCTCTTCTTCTTCTTCTTCTGCCACTACTGTCTGTGGGAGTTAGATAACGCTGACGCGTAGCCTCCTGGTGGGTGCGAAGTAGCTCATTTCTCACACCCCATATATTGTATATGTGAAGAGCCTACTGTACAGTTCGGTATGTTGCCTTTAAAGCCTGGAAGAAAAAATGTCAGAATTCACACATTCACTATTGATAGCACATTGCATAATTTAGCGCTGGCAGGCAAAAAAGCTGCAGATGAAACGTGAGGTGTGCGAGTCGGTTGAGCGGGGCGGAAAATGTAGCCTACAAGGAGTCCAGTCTTAAATAATGTTTTTTCAAGTGCAGCCCTGCTTTTCTCGGATCAATCGCCCCATGCTGAGCTCAACTTTCATCTCACCTCCTTTCCCCCTGACCCCCCACCGTGCCGTCCACTCCCCCTTTTCACCTCCCTCCCTCCATCCCTCTCTCCTACATGTTCATCCATCCACCGTCCCCGTCGCGGGCATCATTACGGCGGCGCCACGTTGGGGGGCCTCATCCAGTCAGCGTCAGCCAGCCCTCCTTCTTCATCTCCTGCGAGAGGGGAAACGAGAGGTATCGAGGGAGGCGGCTGGCCAGATGAAGACAGAGGGTGCAGAGTATGAGAGAAGTGATTGAGATTGTGTTGTCAGGAGGAGAGAGAGATGTGGAGCTGCAGGGTGCTGGGTGGAGTTTTACAGCGCCGAGTGACTGGTCTGTCAGCAGGAACGACGCCAGTGGCCTTGGCTGAGAGAAGTGGTGTCCAAAGAGACACATGCATGGGAAGATTTTGCACTTTAAATGATAACACAGGTCACACAATGGTCAGCTACCAGTTAACAGTTAACCGTGCACTTCATATTTATTGTAATATTTGCAACCAGCATTGTATTGATCCCACTATTAAGCACCGTGTTGGTGTATCAAAGCCGGTCATATCGTATTGTCCACAAACAGTTGTGGCAACACATTATTGTTGTCAATTCCAACACTAATGACTTTGTCGCTGAAAATGGTCCAAAACTAATGTAATATGTCCTCTTGTCTGACTATTGTTTTTTAAAAACAAGCAGGTGTTGCAGGAAATTACTGAGCCCCCTTTTGATGAACTATTACTGTATGGTATTGAATGAATTCTTCTGACTTGTGGCGTGTTCCGCCCCAAGCCCATTGGTTCCTGCGTCGCTGTTTTTGACGAAAAACTTAAGCTGTATATTTTTGGATTGTTTTTTTTTCTTCCCCTGAGTAGGAACCAGTGTGCTTGGGGCCGAGCGCTCCACAACTCATAAACGCTAATTCACCACTCCCTCTATAACGGAGTGGCCAGTTTAGCCTGTAGTGAGCAGTTGATTGAGATGTCAGACACGTATGACACGTCTTCATTTGGAGTCATTTGGATCCCTGACTGATGTAGCGCTATCCTCCAATCAGAATCTCTGAAAGATGAAACAGTAGTATCTATAAAGAGGTCCAGTTAAGCTGCTGATCTGGCTGATTTTTATAGTGTCTTTCTCCCTTTGATGTTCCTTCCACTGCTTTCTGCGTTTTTTACAACATAATAAAATGTTCTTTTTCAACTGCACGCGCCTGAACCTGGCCCCCTACCTACGTAACTCAACCAAACTACGACTTTATATTTTCAAAAAATGGGAATTAGGATGTCAACTATAACCTGCTTTTCTCACTGCCACGGGGGGACCGTTGGGAATTGATAAACAGTTTCCCACTTCCTCTACAACACACATTTGTCTCCTTGTCTATCTATGTGTGTGTACCATATATAACGTGTATTTTATATTTTCTTGCCTCTCTGTACTCCTGGGAGCTGTAGGGGAAATGTGGTGCAGTGATGGGAAAAGGACACAGGGTATAATTGCGGCTTTTGAAAGGCAACCCGTGAGAGAGAAAATGGAAGACCTTTCGACATGGTCCCTGAAGATTTAGATCATATCTATTAGGAGTGGACGGGAGCCTGACAGGGTTGAAATGCGAGATTTCTGTCGGCTCTCAAATGTGACTGTTACTTTACCACCAAGTTTTCATCAGAAAACGCAAGCGGCTAGGAAATGGATTTACTTTATGGATTTTTAAGATGTCGCACTTTTTTTGTTCCAACGATTCGGCAGCAAATTGAACGAAACGGCTTCATGTGACATATTCAGTCGTGTAATTAAATGTTAGTGAGCAATTACAGGGGCAAAATGCAGACATGTAGGTTTTGTTAACTAATGATGAGGTAAATGGCAGCATGAAAGGTCAAACGATTCAAATTTACAGTCATTAGCATGCAGGCCAGTGGATTCCAGTGTGTTTAGATTGAGATTTATTTTAAACTTGACTCATAATATAAATGCCAAGCTCACATTTCACACACCAATCAGCCAGGTTGGAAATATGACATATGAATCATTCTTTCTTAACCTTTTCTGACACGTGGAACCTGTGAACCTTTCAAATAGGTTTAAGTCCTAAATTCAGGATTTTACACCCTCTTTGTTTGTATTTGTTGTGGCACTGTGGGGAAAGAGAGCAATTCTACACGATCCAGATTCTTGACTGACTGAAACACAACAACCTCGAAGAACTCAACTTTAACCTTCTGAATTTGCACCATAGTGTTTTCCAGGGGGTTTCTGCAGAGAGGAAAAAAATGAGAAAGAATGAAATATGTTCTACTCCATTACAAAAGAACAAAAGAAAGAACACGTTCTGCCTTATTTGTCTGGTGCCAGTAGTGTGTTTTATAAATGTGACAGTGTGACATTGGAGTGAAATATGACCTTAAGTTTGTGCTGCTGCTGCTGAGCTTGAGCCTCACAGTCAGTTCTCATTAGAACGGTCTACTCGGCCATCATCACAGCCGCTGGCATAGAGTCGACGGGCAGCACACAACCATTCATCACAGCTAACAAACACACACACACACACACACACACGATCACACTATAACCAGACTGCTGTTACGGCTTCCTCGTCTTAGCCTCACTTCCTTGTTATCGTTGTCAGAGTTTGTAAATAGCTGAAACACGAAGAAAGATTGTGCCGTTGTTGGCTGGTACACAACTTAAGTTCAGACTTCAACAGCTATTGGATTGACTGCCTTGTTTGTTCCTGAGCATTCATATGGTTCCCAGAGGATGGATCCCTCCGACCCTTTCTTCAGGGCAGCCTATTTTTCCAAGTATGAAATGAGAAAATGTTCTTAAAATGATCCGAGGCACATTTTTTTTCCAATTGAAGTGACTCCATTAATTGACATTAATAAGTCTTTTTTCTTTTTTTTTATGGTCCTGTTCAGACGCACAACTCCGTCAAAGTCAAAGTTCCCTGATCTGGTTCAGTAAATAAATGAAGGCAAAAACATGTGACACAGATTATAACATTTAACCAAAAGCATCATCTTAACCAAATTGTTTCCACTGCCTACACCTGTTGATGACCAGTGCTGCTATCAATAAACACATTGGTTCACACATTCTATTTGTAGCATTCTTTGACTGAGAGAAAGAAAGAAAGCTTGGGTTCAAATCCCATGTTATTCTTTCAGTTTTATTGACTTCTTTAGACTTTTCCCTCCATTGTTATTTATACTTTTGAGTCACATTTAGGTAACAAAACATGTCCTGGCAGGAAGTCTCAAAAGGGTAGACGTCTCTCATACATCTCACATGTGCAATGTTTTATGGCTTACTTTCATAAAATCACATACCCGCAGTCCATTGCTGTCATACAGAAACATGCAGAACACATAGAGCTACACATAATTCACTTTTTCTCTGCTGCACCCAGGCACACACTCACACGTGATTTACCCTCTAAGTCGCCTATATAACTGAATATTTAATGAAAGTGTCGGAGCAGCTTATTTTCCACAGACGGGACACAGTTCACTTTAGGCTTCTGATGGAATATTTATACCCGGGAGAGGAGACAGCTGCCCTATCGACGGCCGGCCTTTGAAGCCGTCTCCCCTTTTTAAGAAATGCCCAAAGACATGAGGGATGGAGAGAGGATGTTAGCAACCGCCGACTGCTTGCTGTTAATTGATTGCTTTCTGCTGAGGCACCTGATGTGCTGTTATTGCAGCGGGACTTCTCGCCGTTTCCCTGAGGTGATTTGGGAGTGCAGACGTTGCTGAATCAGTGTTTCGGGCCTGCTGTGGGCGGGACACTGCAGCAGAAGGTGGTGCAGGGCTGCATGTGATCTTTCTTCTTCTGGCATCTGGATTGTGTTGCGATTTTTTTTTTTTTAAGGGGTTGTCATCGTTGGGTCAGATTGTGGATATTCTCAACCTGGACCAAGTGACAAATCTCTTCTCTTTTTTTAATCTTCCTCGATCAGTAGATTAAAGACGAGAGAAATGGGGAGGGGAGAGTGAGAAATGGGGAGAGCTAAGGAAGAGAAAATGAACAGAAACTGTTGTGAATAGTAAATAGTATTTGTAATACTCAACATGTAGCAGCACCAATTAATAATAATTTAATAGTAACAGTGATGCATCATAATATTTGATTTTTTTTGCTATTATTGTCATTCACTTTTTCAAATGTACTTATTTACTTTATGGTTGTTTGCCCTTATTAAATGACCTGCTGGTTCCAGCTCATCTCAAGACCCTCAAAGGATAAGTTTTATAGATAACGAATGGATGGATATCCTAGTTTTAATCAAAGTGACCATTAACAACATTTTAAAATATTTAAAAAAGTCTTCAGCGCGTTGAACGCATTTGCATACCACATTTTCAAAAAAGTGATTTTCAGAAAAAAAATACTTAAATGCATATTATGGATCATATTCATATCGGTGTGTTTATTGTTTCCCCTCCCCCTGCAAATAAGTATGTGCAATAATCTTGCCAAGAAATTAACTGATAGAGGCCTGTTCCAATGAGAATAAATGTAAGGCAGAAGTGACAGATAAAAACAGTGCCTCTGTTGAAAAACTCAAATAACAAAGTGACATATCAGTCTCCTTCATCCTTCAGTGTAACCCACTTTTTCTGTAGCCATGTGTTTGGTATTGAGGAGCAGAAGAAAGAGAATAAGAAATGTTTGCTCTGAAGTCAGCCAACAGAGAGCGAGGAGACACAGCGCTCCGCTGTTACATTTCAGAGGAAACCAATCAGCTTCAATCTCTCCTACGCTTGACTTTGAACGATTTTATTTCATCTTTGGATGTCAAACTTTGTTCCGCCTTTATTTAGCAGTTGAGTGTGTGCAGTACCACTTTCCCTACCAGACTTACCAGACTTAACTATTAGTTTAACATAATTTGTTATATCACACTTATGTGGATCCCTGTATTTATATTGTGTAAAGGCACCATACTACCCATTGATCTAGCCTGATTACGAAGAGAAGGAGCCTGGAGTCACTGTTCAAAATTGATTTTTTCAAATATGTGTATGATGTTGCAATGTACAGTATATAATGCTCATATCTTTTTAATTATGTTTACATTTTCTTTTTAAATGTGTTTTTATCTCATCTGCTTTAATAACGAACATTGTAACTGATTTAATCTGTTTGCTCCTGAAATAAAATACATCATGTCTAAAAAAGCATTAATCCAAAATGGACAGTTAAAGATGAAGGTTATTAACTATGCCTCAGAAAGGACTGTAATTTATTTCAGCTTAATGTTCTCATTTCGTAAACCTGATTACAACTTCAGTGTCGTTTTCATTTTTCAAATAATTTGAATTTGGAACAAATCTTCATTAAGTGGCATCCAGCCACATAATGCTGAGGGAGCGGTGCTTCTTCTTAGGTGAACAACATTATTTATGACTGGGCACGCTAAATTTGTTGCTCAGCTTTCTCAGCTAATACGGCTGTAAATCAGAATTAATTGCTGGGGAGCGAAACATCAATATGTGGCCTGTGATTTCATTTCCGTGTGCTCTAATGCAATTTGAGCGCTTCCTGAGGTGCCATAGCTAATGAAAATGGAGTAATAAAAACACAGCAGGCAGAGATTGAGGAAAATATAACAAGTCTTTTACTGCAATAATGGGCCCCAGTGATGACTGCGGCGGTGTCAGAAATGCACTGCACGGCCATTTATGTGTTTACAACCATGACATCTTCATGGGGAAAATTTGTGTTTTCCACAGTCCCTCCACTCAATCATTTTTATCTTGATGTCTCTCCCCGTCTCTTTCTTTGTCTGAAGATTTTATTGTGGTTTTATTGTTGCAGTGCAAAGTGCATTCTGTCAATCCGCGTGTGTGCTGGTCGAGTTGTTTGTCATTACAGCCCCATTCAGCCCAGACTGTTGTTAATGTGATCACATTTTAGTACAGACTGCGGACACTTTCTGACACATTGTCTGGTGTGGTTTATGTGTCAACAGGCAGTAAAATGCCAGGGGGGGGAACAAAAACGGGAAAACTATTCCTCGATGGAACTCAGCTTTCTAACAATGAAAGTGGAGGTTTCTTTGTTTAGTGTGTTTACATGAAGAGAGAGAGTGAACGTGAGAGTGGTTGAGTGCGGGCAGTAATGCAGCAGAGCGCTCTGGTGTCAGAGCAGCAGAGGACAAAGGGAGACGGAACAGCAGTCAGAGAAATATGAAGACGACCTCTGCACAGTGGCGACACCCCACCTGTGCTATATTAGCTCTCTCCTCCTCCCCTGGGTAACCTGTGATAAATCTGCTCTGTCTCTCCCAAATGACTAGCCACTTATCTACGTCCCCACTGCTGCCACGGACCCTACCGAAATAAAATGTAAAAAAAAATATATATATAACATAGATGTGCACGTTGACTTAAAATCCACGGATGAAAAAGATGGAAAATATTGTCCAGTCTTCTGCCCCACAAAGAATAGAAATTAGTAACAACAGAAAGGCTTAAATGAGGAACAGAAGGGTTTAAAGCCAGCTTAGCCAAGATAAAGTGGTAAAAAATATTTCTCCTGCTGATTATGTATACATATATATATAATATGCATAAACAGTGCACTAAGCCCTAAAACAATTCCACTATGCCAGTAAATGTGTGCATTCAAGTATGTACAGATATCCGGGTGAATTTCTCACCACAGAGGTGGAAGATCAGAGAAAACTCATTACAATCTTTTGTGTGTCGGTTGTATGAGAGGTTTTGAAAAGATGAATAACATGTAATTAAAAAAATTCACTTGAGGCGCATACATTTAATCACATTAAATGCACCAAATGTAAAAAAAATTCCACACATCGCATTTCAAGAGCACAAATCGAAAGAATTTGAAAAAAAACATAATTCACCTGCTGCCTGAGTCTGATCAGTACAGTTAGACTTTCAGTTTGTATATATGCATCTATGCAAGCATGTTTAATTATAATATAATATAATAATCCCACGTAGAAGGAAGTGGGAAGCTTTTTACATGTAAGTGAATAGGCATCCATTGTTTCTGAGCATGCCATTAGGAAGTGACCCCTTCATTTGCGGTACCATACATTGGTAAGTTGTTGTTTTTTCTTTAATTGGTTCGCAGACATCCCTCTTTGTTCACTTTACCCCTGCTCTCTGACAACATTCCCCAACGCACAATCCCTGCCTACTGCTAAAGAAAAACTGAACCTGTAGGAAAACATACGTTCTGTCTCCCGTGAAGCTTTAATGAACTTTATGTGGTTCCCACCTGTCAGAATACAGCCGCAGGGGGAACTCGTATAGAATGAGATCTTCTAGAGTCACAGCTAATTTACTTTTATTCCATGTGACGACTGTTGGTATCAGACGCTAAAGGTACTGTGAAATATGGATGGTGTGTACATACCAAATGTGTTTCCCCTTCCACTAATTACATGGTATACATGCCTCTCTACTCTGAGCCCCCCAAACACTGTTCAAGTTGCCTCAAGCCTTTTCCCATCACTTTGTGCAGCGATAAGAGCATCAGCGTGGCTGTCTCGCTCTAAGCACATCCCTGTTATCGTTCTGTTCCATATGTACTGAGTGTTTACTCTGTGACGCATGTGGCATGAATGTGAAATGTCTTCTGCCATTACTGTAAAATATTCCAGACATTAATGCATTCCTTTCTTGTTTACTTCTCTCTGAGAAGGAGAAATTAAGGCCAACCACTCTGACAGGTCTGTGCAGGGGGAGAAGCAGGGGGAGAAGCCTTGAGTAGGATGTGTGTGTGTGTGTGTGTGTGTGTGTGTGTGCGTACCTGTGTGTTCAAGGGAATAGAAAGAGCAGGTAGCAAACATGTCATCTTCAACATTTACAGAATGAGATAATTGTTGATTGAAATATATTTTCAGATATACAGCAATTTAAATGACTATCATTAACGTTTAACTTTGAAACCTTTAGGAGGGAAGGAAGGGACGGAGAAAAGAGGGAAAAGCATATTTAAGAGCTGAAGAAAATAAGGACAGAAAATAGGAGAGAGACTGACAAAATGAATCAAAGAGACAAGGTCAGAAGGGAAGTAAAAAAGAAAGGAGGGGGAACGAAGGGAGGAAGAAAAGACAGACGGAAAGAAAGTAAGAAAGAAGAGGCAGAAAAGTGAAAGAACTAGGGACTCAGGATACGCGTAAATAAAGAGACAAGAAAGCGGAAAAGGAGGAAGCATAAGGACGAGAGAGCAGAAAGGAGACAGAAATGAAGGAAAAATACACAAAAAAAGGAAAATCCTGCACAGCCTCCTTGTTCGAGTCAGTTGCAGGAATCCGTTTCACCGGGACAGTAGCCGGTGTACGAACATCCAAGCCTGAGGCATGAAGTCACTTACTACTGTGAAAACAATGACACGAGAAATGAGACTAAAATAATCAGTCAACTGTATGTTAAAACTCATTATACTGGTACACTCTGATGACTATTCTAATTAATTATTGGGAAAAAAACAGAAGCTATCAAAAGAGAACAGACGTAATCAGGCAGAAAGGGGTTGTTTAATAGTAGGTGACTCAGAGTGTGAAGTGAAATGAAATGATAGATTTTCACATGCACATTATTAAACTGAAAAACATCAAACAAACAAAGGAATTATTACCTGTGTTGTGATGATGTTCATTATTCATATGTCATGGTGCCAGTGGCGTTCTGTCAGAGCAAGCAAGTCGCACTGTGCTTTGCGGGTTAAAAATAGACATCAATTACACATTATATAAGTGGGAATTATGTCCAACTACTAACACTAGTGCCATATGTTTGGGAACACAGACACACACATCAGCATTTTTTTCCGATTTAGCTTTTTGCATCTGGACATGCCAGTGGTTGTCACAGGACTGGCACGATGTGCATGTGCTTGGCTTTTTTTGAATTTTTTATCACAACTCTCTCCAGGGTTGTTATCACTTGTGCTTTGATAATATTGTTGCTATAAAAAAGTTTTACAGGAAGTTTTACAAAAGCACTAATTTATATTCAGAAAAGCACAGTCACCTCCAATTCGGCTTGTCTTGAGTTTTATTTTGTTCATGTTTGTGTGTGTGTGTGTGTGTGTGTGTGTGTGTGTGTGTGTGTGTGTGTGTGCGTGTGTGCGTGTGTGTGTGTGTGTGTGTATGTGTGTGTGCATATGTTAGGACTGGGGCGGGCATTATGATGAAAGAGCAGCAGGGGGCCTGAAGATGAAGATCATAAAAGATGATAAGAGCTTCGGTCATGTGTATGCAGGCATGCAGGCATGCATGCGTGCGTGTGTGTGCGCTTGCGTGTGTGGTTGCGTGCTTGTGTGCTTGTGTGCGATGCACTTCATGTCATATATCAGGCACCAATGATGGGATTCTCTGTAACTGCTCATAATGAACACCAGGGCACAATGTGTGTGTGTGTGTGTGTGTGTGTGTGTGCGTGACCTTTGAGTGTGTGTGTGTGTGTGTCAAAGAGGTGCATCTTTGTGTGGTGTGTCAGAAAACATTGCGTGTTAAAATAATTTAATTGTCTTTGTACTTCTCCACTGTTTGACCAACCAACGTGATTCTCAGACACCTAGAGGTGGGATTCTGAATAGAGATCAAAGGTCAAGACATTATGTCGACGTGCAATGAACAATGCAAAATTCAATCTCTCTCTTTCTCTCTGTTTGTGGTTTGATGCTGAGCAGGTCATTTAAACTAAGTTTATGCAGTATACAATATGCATAAAAAAAAAGGCTGTAATCAGTGAGAAGAATGTGCTGTGCAGGAATTCATTTATGTGACGCCAGAGATTTAGCCGGTTGTTTCTGATGAGGCCTCATTTGGCTTTGATGATTTCGTTTCCACAGTCATGACTATCTCTGAGCTCGACGACACTCGTGAAGATATCCTCCCGCTTGGGTGAGTATCAATGCATATTTGTTTGCCGTTGGTTAGCTATTCGCAGGGCAGCAAAACAATGTTTGTGACTCAAACCTGTTGCAAGTGGGACGTGACAGGACAACACAGGTGGGGATTTGAAGGGACGTGGAACCCGAAGCCTGGCAGGCTTTGTGTTACAGCCAGAGTATCCAAAGAGCTGTAGTGCAGCTTCTCCTGTTTCCACTGTTTGTTTGAGCAGTGTGTTTCACACAGACGGCTCAACGCCACAGGCAGGGTTCTCAGAACAAATCTTTCCTGTTTCTCCTTCATCCCTCTCATTCAGCCACCCCACATGTCTGCTCTGTTACCTAAAGGGTTTAATTACAGTCCGTGCTGCACATTGTTAAAATACGTTATACTTTAGTGTTTATAGGATTAGGGCAGTACCAGTACTGGATATTGCATTATGCTGCAGACATATTGCATTAGAAAAGAAAACGAGTCTGGGAGGTATTTTCTGTGAGCTTTACTTGAAGGATACAAACGGACTGTGGTTTTTCCGTTTTTAAGGTATGAAATAAGATATTTTTTGCAGGTCTCTGTCACATGAAACATCACAATTCACTGCAGGATTTAAAACAAACACTGAACAGGGTATGTTGTTTGGTATCATACTTTTCACATTTCCTGATTGTGGTGACTTTATGTTTCTAATGGTTTAGCCAATATGCATTTCTTTTTGAATTTGTCAAATAAAATTTCCAGTGCGGCAATAGCTCATTTAATTGTGTCTTCATACAGGCTACCCACTGAGGCCTTATGTAGCCTGACATTAAGACCCGCTGCCAGTAGGGAGATGAAAAATCCTGAATTATTCATTAGTCTCAGTAAAAAATGAAAAAATGCTCTTCATACTCTGCACATTAATCATTCAGCTTTGATGTAGACTTGTATTTGCAATAGACACCAAAAAACTATTTTATCATTGCGGTATTAACTAAATCACAAATGTATATGAATGCAACCAAGTGGTATATAGTTTAATTGTTTTGACTAGACAATTAATGAATGAAAGCCACAAAAAACAAAAACTGAATAAAAATACAGATATAGGACATCCTTACTACATGAAGATAAGCTAAGCCAAATAGAATGCTACACATTTTTTTAAACATTTTAATGATGGATTTTAACTAGAGATTATTTTATCTTTTTTGTGTGGTGAATTTGAATACAATTATATTTATATATATATATATATATATATATATATATATATTTACATTATATGACACATATTTGTTGTACTTCAATTTAAATGATAATTTAATTCTGATAATTAATTTGTTAGATTTTTGGTGAGGAGATTGTGTTTCAAAAAGTTTAACGCAATGTATGCAGACCAAACATGTAAGAGAAATTGCTACATAGTAAAGGGAAATAACAACACACATCAAGTCAGATCCAGTTTTTGAAAAAAAAAAATCATAAAATAAAAAGAATCGAAACATCTTCTGTCTTTCATCCGTCCCCCATTTTTCTCATTGCCTTCTTCCAGCTTTTCATCCATCTGTTCCTCTCCCGACCACACTGTCTACCCGTCCTCCGTGTTAAAGTTCGGGGATTGGACGAACGAAGAGGTAGGTGGATGTGCTGGGATTTAAGGATGCAGGACAATTGTGAATCTGTGTCCGTTTCGAGCAGCACTTCTCTCACATGCTCTCTAGCGGCGAATGCGTTCCCCTTGGAAATTGAGATCCAGCATCGTCGACCAGGTGTGGAGAATGCTTCACGCCTCTGGGAACAGACACGAGCTGCTGCATATTTAAATGAAATATCAAACGTATATACACATGTATATGTACATATATATAGACCCTCCTGTCTGAGGACTTGTGAAGTTTCTCCGTGACAGTGGAGCCGAACATTCTGATACTTCAAACGCGTTGTATAAGTGGGTCACCTGGAAGAACCATTGATATGAAGAGACATTTCCCTGCCAGTCTAATCTCACGTTACTGACATAAATCAAATGAAGACGGGGGTCGGTGTGATGTGTGCAGTCGAAGCCGCTCTCTGGAGTCCAACTTTGAGCCGATTTCGGTTTCCGTTTATCCTGTTTTTCTGTATTAAAAAAAATAGCCGATTATCATTTGGCGTATCTGTTACACGGAGTGTGAAGCGACAAGGAACTCAAGGGCAAACCACAGATGCCTGATTTCCACTGTGTGTTCACACCTTGCACCAAATAGCATTTGGCTACTGGTTAGAGTTGCATATTTACTGCTTCCCTGGAATTTTTTAGAACCTCGTGTTGGCTCGCGATAAGGAAAACAAATGTTTCCTGCGGTAATAATGCGGGGAGTAATTGAATCCAGAACATAGCAAGGTCTAATCTGGTGTGTTTCCCCAGGCGGAAACGCTCCTGGGCCACCAATGAGCTCTTGACCCCTGCTGCTCGCTGGAGCACATCCTAACACACGGCAGGGAGCAGGGTTACAGAAATTAGGCCAGCGTGGGTGTGCGCGCGCACACCGTCTGTGTGTACCCACAGGGTACTGGTGCATCTGTGAAAACATCTCATTATAGCTAGCAAACGTGCGCTCACATGTCGATGAGGACACGCTCTCCCCGAGCAGGCAGGATCAAACTGAGGGTCATAGCAGGGCGGCAAAGGCCACACACACTGTGAGACAATGTGAACTATGACCCTGTCAGGTTGCTATGGCAATGACAACAGCCGGTTTCCGCTTCAGTTCGGACCAAGATAATTACATTAATACCAAAACCTATTTCAATTACACAGTAGACTAGATAGGGTACGTCACCCAACTTCACAACATCCATTAAACTTTTTAATATACCAGATAGTTGAATTTGATTTGATTTTTTGTCATCTAGCTGGTAGTGGTAAACAACTTTTTTCGCTTACTTCACTTCCGTGTTGTTTTTTCTAATTCTATCAAGTCCTTACTAATGCTTACATTGACTGCAGTTGTTATCACCACATTACAATGCGAGTTGCTATGTCTCGTCAAGTTTGTTAGGTATTTATATTAAGTCATTTCTTGTCGTCAGCAGTCTGACTTCCAGTCTCGTCAGTCACTGTCTGTGTTTTCACTTCCTGTTTTATTGTGGAGTTACCTCTCTGGTTCTCATTCCAGATCTCTTCACTTCATAACCTCGTGTGTCGTCCTGCCATCGTTAGCGCAAGGCCTTGTTTTTCTATTTTGGTAGTTGAGTTTTTGCCTTTGGGTTCATCTGTAAGAGGGATTTTAGTTTAGCCTTATTTTATAGAGAGATCTTTTGTTGTACTTTTGTTTCCTCAGTGTGAATGATTTGGTTTGTTCATTTTACTATCCTCTGTATGAGCATCTTTGGTATATTATTTTGCTTCAGTAAAGACTTTGTCATGCAATTGGTTACTGGTCCTAGTTTAGTTTTGACATGAGTATCTGTAGTGTCCAGTCTGCTATGGGAACAATTGACTTCACACAAAATTGTTTAATTGTATTTAAAAGGCAAAACATTTGATTATAATTTTCACAGAATCATTATGTGCCGAGTGAGAACACTGCAGGGTCTTTGGGAGTGGCCATGTGTAAATATTAATCTGACTCTGGTCTTCGTGGAGGATGCTGTTCATGCCTTCCAGCCAGCGTTGCCATGGTGCCAGCACACATTCATTTAAACACTGAGTCAAGACAGCGAGGGTGAGAGAGGGTGGGTTAACACTTTGTGTGCTCATGGGAGAGAGCACAGAAAGGAATTGTTTAAACTGGAAATGAACATAGAAAAAAGGTGGAACACCAGAGAATATTGGGAAAATAAATAAAGGGCCAATGCCTGGGTGAGCTCCTTGATTCATTTTTTTTTAATGGAAATTATGTACAATTCAGGGCCTCAGTTGGTTCCAAGCAAATTAACATCTAAATTGTCCAAGAAGTTAGGGGACTCAAAGCTTAAAGTTTAGCAAATGATGCCATCTAACTGACTCAACATTGACTGATTATACAATTTTCAGATAAAACACAGTGAGCACGCTGTTTGGGCCTACACTAGTGTGAAATCATCCCTGTTGAGTTGGCGTGAGACTGTTTTGGAAATGAAAAACACTGTCAAAACTTGGCCATTCATATTAACTTCTGCGTGATCGTTGCATGGCAAAGGTGGTTTGTTCCCATCAGCTAACAATCAAAATAATGCTGATGATAAAATCACACCCTGTTGATCATATGGAATGAATGGTTAATTTGAATCAAAAGAGTTTTTGTTCAGGCCTGAAAAGACGATCCGATCGTATAACTGTATAATGCCATGCCAAGAGATTTAACCTATACATTTTGATTCAGGGGCAGGGTCATTGTGATGAACTTCGAAATAGATGTTTATTATTTTTTATTATTTTAGTATAGCCTCTAGTTAAACGCTCAACCACAAAAAAACATTAAAGTGAGGCTTCTAACAAGTCATTTCTAACCCGAAAAAAAGGAAAATCCCAGTCAAACCTGTGGTTAAATCAAGTAAAGTAGAGAATCACCATGTCATTTTGGACATGCAGAAACACTGCATCAAAACACTGCACTGTGTCTACCATGACGTGTAGCCGGTCCTGACGTCCCACGACAAACATTCACTCATGATTCCAGGGGGACGCGCGGCTGTGTGTACACAGACAGACACAGGCTGTTTGCATGTCTGAGTAATTGCACACTCTCAGTGCGATGGAGGATGATGGGGCCTGCATCAACTGACACGTTTAATCAGGGGCAACTAGCCTCTGTCTCCTCTGGGAAGTCATGCTTTGCTCCCGTAAAGATTTGTCCTCCCTCCTGTGATTGGCACGTGGCAACAAGAGATAAGACAATGAGCAAGAGAGGGGACCAAGAGCCACAGAGAAGGCAATCTTCCCTTTTCCGACACGAGCATGACTAAATGCCTGTATTATTTTCATCTCATTCCTCATTGATTTCTGTCGCCTTACATTTGCATGCATAGCAGCCTGTCAGAGTGAGTCACATAACCGAAAGAGATGAACGGCAGATAGTGTGGACTAGTGAAGTGTTGTGTCATTTTGGAGTACTATATGATACATGTGAACCAGATTAATGTTTACATCAAATTCTTCAAAATCATAATACAATCAAAATATTAGAAACACAGACTTATTATTGAGCAGTTGTTTTTTAATCACTAGTCCATGTAGTCTACCATTTATAAGAATGTATTTCATAAAATAAGTGCTGCTCACGACTTCAGTCAAATATTTGCATAGTCGTAGTAGTAGTGGCATAATTAAAATATATTATAAAGTATACTGTAAGTTCAGGCCAGCTAAAACATTTAAACAGCAGGGATTTTATGTTATGTTTTGGTTCCTAAATATCAGTTGCATTTGTGCGCAACCATTGCAGAGATACAGTAGGTCCAAGACAAGTTTACGTTGCAAAATGACGATAGAACAACACAAGAATTTAAAAAAGAGCCCTTACGTCTTGAGCCCTCACACGCCCATTGAATGTCTCTCTCTCACACTTGTTAAATGCCAGTGAAGATAAACAGACTGCAGGAAAGCTTTAGATTGATCCTCCAGGGCTCTGGTTTTGCCTTTTCCTGCTCATTAGCCTGATTATAACTTATGCTGTGGTTTAATTTAAAAATAAAATCTGCATGGGAGGGTTACACATTCCCAACAACATCAAGGGGGGGTTCATCCTGTGCAGGATGAGGACAACAGAGAGACATATTTTACTGGAAAAAGAATTATGTTTACCATAAAAATGATGTCTTTCAGCCTAATGTAGGCCAGGGGCGCCTTGAGGAGTGCCCTGAACATTATGTACCTGACCGTGCTCTGCAGCTCCTGGCTGGAAACGTGCGCACATGACGCAGCACTGTCTGCTGCTGCGTCATGTGCGCGCCCAGACAGCGCCGCTCTCCTCGCGCCACCCCGCCCCTCTCCATCCTCTGCTGCTGTCTAGCCTTTCTTTTTTGTTTGTTTGTTTCCTAAATAATGCCGGTGCAAACAACGCAGCAACTTATTTAACCGACCAAAGAGGTGTTACATAATCCAACATCCCCTCTCCAAATTCTCCAAACTCAACACAATGGCAAGATGTCACAAATATCAAAAATGTTATTAAAAAAAAACCCCAAAACAAAACAAACAAACAAATGCAGTAGAGACTAGGGGCATCACAACGAGTGGGCTGCTGCTGCTGCTGCTGCTGCAGAGTCCCCGCCGCCGGCTGGCATCATGTGCAGACAGGAGAAGGAGGAGGAGGAGGAGGAGGGGGAGGGGTTTACTGACATCAGCACAGCCGCTCTCCGCCGCACCGAGCAGGATGCCTGTCTGCTGGACCGGCCACGCCACCCAACCAGCCTGCTGACGGGGCTTCGCGGATGTGTGGGCTCGCGCTGCGGGGCTGGGCTCGTGTGGAAGCGGACGGTCGGCGCGCCGGAGCGTCGCAGGGACGCAGCTGTAGAGGTGAGTGCGATGGAGTCAGCCGGGGCGAGTTGAGTCGGCCACGCTGTCTGGCTCAACTTCATATTAGCCTAGTCACGCTTTTTCTGAATGAGAGTCTCCCTGTCGGCGTGCAAAACAAGTGTGTGTGTGTGTGTGTGTGTGTGTGTGTGTGTGTTTTCCCTGCATCTGAACTACATTGTTTGTAAAACATGCTCCTCTTTTATTTTTGTCAATTTGGATCATGCTTTGCCAACATGTGTGTGTCTGACTTAAACATAATCCTGTCAAGCCTGACCAATAGCACTACTTCGTTTTGCTTTAACTCTTTATACTGGGTTAAACAAGTTTTCTAATATTAGAACTTTATGTTAAGTTTTGCAGGAGCACCAGGAGCCTGCCCAGGCGAGGAGGGGGGCCGAGCAGCAGGATTTCTCGGAGTAGAAAGCAGAGCAGACACAGGGGCGCTCGGAGTAAGAAGCCAAATTCTGCACTGCAGTGGATAGCCTCAGGTGTGTGTACGTGTGTGTGTGTGTGTGTGTGTCTGTGTCAGTGTGTAAGACGCCGCATAGGCTCAACACACTTTCTCATTAATATCAGAAGAATCCGCTGAAGCTTTTGGGGGAACATCGTCTGGAGGTCACCCTGTCCCACAAAAACTGCGCCACCTTTCAGTTGCCAGACCCTCCAGCCAGCCTCCCCGTTTCACCCCTCACTCTTTTTCACCAGCACGGTGTGATGACCGGATGAATCTGGCGGCCGGGAGGCCTCAGGAAAATAAGGTGTGGCTGAAGTCTGGGTTCATACTGTGGATTTAAAAACAAAAGAACTGCATGGACCTTTAACCAAAGTCTGCAGGACTAAAGCCTACAAAGTTTCTGCCTGCCCGTCAGAAGGTTAAAGGACAAACAAAGTTTCAAATTCCACCTCAGGGATCAGATTTTTGTCATTACCGGTGTGTTGTCTAGTCAGCACGACACAGCAAATCTCAGGCGGGATCACAGGTTTCCCAGGTTCAGGCTGAGTTTCAACTCAGGGACTCTTACCGAACACAGATTCCGTTTTCTTCGAGGCGCTTAACTTCTGTTGAACGCAGCAATATCTCAGGCAACTTCTGAATTTTTCGGTTTGGGAGTCACCCTATGATATCCCGTTGCCATGGCATCTGAAAGTTTCCAGTACCGGGCAATCTTCGAATACAAGCGGGAGCGCGGTGATGACATCAGCCTCCAGCCGGGCGACCTGCTCACCGTCGCGAAGGCCTCGCTGATGGCCACGCGGGGGCTGGAGTACCAGGAGGGGGATGAGCGGAGCCCCAAAGGCTGGCTGCACGGCACCAACGACAGGACCAAAGAGAAGGGAGACTTTCCAGGGACTTTTGTGGAGTACGTCGGGGCGGTGAGAGTTGGGCCACCTGCGGCCAAGTCTTGGCCCAGGCCTGTACCACCGACACCGGGGGGACAACAGACCACTGCAGGACCGCCAGGAACAGCAGCTGCTTCTGGTGAGTGCGACCCTAATGTGTTCAACAGTGTCACTCGATTGGTTGGATGTCTTAATAGTTGGGGTTGAACTTAAACTTTAACTTAGGGAGAACTTTGTTAATGTGTGTGTCTGTTTGTGCGGTATTGATGGTAAATGTTTTGGTTTCAGTTGCTACAACGCTTGTTGATGTTGTTCACAAACGAAAAAAATACCAATTGGATTTACAGGACCAGACCACTCATGTTTTAGTAAAAAGAGTTAAAATATGTACCAACAAATCAAACCGATGCCCTGACAAAGCTTCTTTTGTGTGTGTAACGTTGGTCAAGGGGAATGAACGGCCCATTTCGGCCAATTGTTACATGTCGGTTGCCGTTTCCTATGTCAAATATTTTTTTTCCTAATAAATTTGACATATTTATAGCTAGTTTATAGTCCCCTGTAGGCTTCTCAGATGTGTCTTCAACCTGCAAACCACAGTCGTGTGGTGTGTAGTCCACATTGTCCCACTGGACATATGCCAGCCTGCATTTTAAAAGTGGACACAAAATTTACAAAAAAAAAAAAAAAAAAATCCACTGCACCACCGCAAAGTCATGTCGGTTCATCAGCTAAAGGGCTTGTTTAGCACTGTGGGGCCCAGCCAGCAGCGTTTCCACAACTTTTAGATGTTAGAAAAGTAAAATTGGAGCAAAAATTGTTTTAACAGACTAGTGTGTACATTGCCTGAGGTGCCCTTGAAACAGTTTAGAGCCCCACGCTCCTCACCCCTCATTCCACACACATTCAGGCCGCCACTTGAAAACTAATGTTCTCCTGAAATCTATCGACTCAAACCAAACATTGTAGCTGTATCACCTTCATAGAGCACATTGCTTGTAAATGACCTGCCCTGGTTTGACATGTTGAACTATGCCCTGAAAAAGATCCATAGATTTTGGAAGTCTCTTCCTCCACCCTATACGATGTGGAAAAATGGGATTTTACTCACAATGTTCCCAGCAGTGAAAAAGAACAGAAATCCCAGAGGTAAATCGGTCTGGACAAACCTTTGGGTACTCGTGACCTTGCATTCGGTACAATCCACAAATAGAGCACTGTCGGTAGTAGTGAGTATTAGGCCGCTGATCAGTCTGATAACCTGCATGTGTTCCTGCCAGTCCAGCCAAAGCCCGCTTTGAAAAACGAATCATGCATGAAACCCTTCAGCACAATGTCTCCTCTTCTGCACTGGGCCAAGTTGGTAGCCTGCAGAATGTGTCGGAAAAAGGAATGTCGCATGCATGACATTTTGTTAAACATTGTCATCGTAGGTTGGGCTCTTAACTCTCCTTATTATGATGACAGGTTCATGTGAGGTTTCTCCCTCCGTGCAGACTGCATGGTAGCTGCACTGCAGGGTTCATGTTAAAAAATGTTTTAGTAGTCAACGTTAATTGGATTTAGTATTTTTCATTGACAACCAGGGCTCCTTAATTAACCATTTACTGACGGGACTATAGTACTGTATTTAAAGGACAACAACTATACAAGAGTCTTTATTTTTTGTGCACCAGAACCATTAGAAGTATGTGTACTCCAGTGTGTTGATATGATCAAACTACACCCTCCACACTGGGACCCATGAACTGCTGCATGAAATCTGGGAGTGTTTGTCATGGGCTCTGCACTCCTCTGACATTTTGGGACTTTTGGGACCGAGTCTGGTTTTCGTGATATCATGTCCCGGCTGTAATCCTGGTTAGCAGACTAAGTACACACTGCACTTAAGCGTGCGAGCTGTGTGTCTCCGTTCAGTGCTGCTGGAGTGCTCATCATTTTTTTGGATGATTAATTCAAGAAGGAGCGCAAACAGTCGCCCGCGAGGACGAGAAGGACCTAAATGTAAAAAGCGTCGCAAAAGAGGCTGCCCCACTTAAAAAGCCATTCTGAATCCTACAGACTTTGATTAGCGTTTTTACAGGGCCAGAGTGGTTAGCTCTGTTTTCGGGCCCGGCTGTCTGGATCCGCAACTGTGTTTATGGCTCTTCATTTGCTAAATAGGTCAGACGCAGAGCAATGTTCTCTCCTCTCCTTCCTCTGCCGCCTCCCTGCTCTCTTTAATTGTCTGCCTGCACCGTCTCTTTTACGACGTGGGTACGGCCTCCGTCTTGTATAAATAACATCCATGTTGCTCTGGCCCGGCTTAAATATCTTTCTCATTTCCATCTTTCCCAGCCTGCTCTGCTCCTGCTCTTAGTTATAGTCATAGCTGTGCCACTCGTCTCTCTTCTCCGCCCCCCTCTGTCTATGCATTTAATCTTTCTGTCCTGCATCCTGCAGCAACGCGAGGCTTCGTCTGTCCTGAATAATTGATTGGCTGGTGCATCGGCGGCCTGACGTGCCACGTTCCTGCCGTCACAAATCACCGGTAGCATTAGTGGCTGAGCAGCAGTAGCAGTTGTAGTGCAGGGAAGCCTGTGCAGATGTGGTGGCGTGGAGGTGATGTGCAGCCTCCATCCTTTACTTGCTCCGTTTGGAACAATGGAGCGGGATTGATCAGGGTTCTCTCGCAAATTTACCTGTAAAAATACAGGTAAAGTCATGTACAGGTCACAGCAGGGACTGGGAAACCCGCTGAAAATTGGATTAATCGTTCCCTGTGAAGTTATAGACCTGTAGCAGGAGCTTTTCGATGAGATGAGTGTTTTCTGTCAAACACAACCCAGCAGGGACAAACCCAAGGCTGGCACCCGAGAGGGCCTTCCATTTTATTCTTGTCAACAACCCACCAGAGATTCTCCCACATGCCAGGCAGGGGGGGTATTAGGAATTTGGGTTGTATTTAGTTGGGTGTAATCTGCACCCATATATGTCTCTGATAGAAATGATCAGTGAAGAGCTTCATTGCAGTGTTAAACTCTCACCGACTCCATCCTTTAATGGCTCGTTCAGTCGGGTGCCTATTATGATGCTGCACCAGTGCTCATAGTGCTAATCAATGTGTAACGCCCGCCTACATTTCCCCACCTGCCGCCTTACCTTAGAGGGGTGCCGTTTGCCGTCTCCATGCTGCATTCATTATGACACTAAGCTAATGAACTGCTGATGTGCGCCTCGTCACTATCTATCTACAATTATATAGGAGGAATGTTGAGGTAATCAGAGATCATGCTGACGCTCAGGGGCTCATCACGTTGGAGCGCTCTGCTTCGCCGTGATAAAGCAGACAACATCTTTTATCTGCAGACTTAGCCCTGTAGCTCTCTCCTCCCTGCCCCTCTTTCATGTAAATAGGGGGATGCAATTAGACACAAACCAGAAGAAAAAAAAAGAAGTCATGTAAATCAGTTGTGACATGGCGTCCTTCTCATCACGGCCCAGAGATTCCGTGCTAGGCAAGAGCTGAGAATTTGACTTGAGGGTTTGTTTGTTTTTTCCAATATGAACAATTTCATGACCTTCTGCAAACACAGAAACATCTCAAACAGCCAACTGAAGAGGTAATGCTGGATGAAAAAGTATCTTCGCTCCACTATCCTTACTTCTATTACTATTGTAATAATATGGAAAATAGTTCAACACCATTTTGTAGACCAGTGTTGTGCAAAATGACATTTTATTTGAACACTCAGCAAAATCTTGCGACTTTAAAAATACCATCACTTTGTAGCAGTACTTTGCAGTGCTGTGACTGCTGTACGTCGAAGATAAGATTGGACTAATGTGTTGTTCCCCTTTTCTCCCGGAGTGATCGTATGACTTGTAGACGAGGCTGCCTCTCTTTCTGTGGTTATGCATGTTTGACCTGACCCGTGTGTGCATACTGAGCATCACTGGGTCCTCAGAGGGGCGTCGGGGTGCGGCGGCCGATCGATGTGGTCGAGGGGGGTGATGAAACGCTGCTGCACCGGGTAATGACTGGGAGATCCAATAGAGAGAGAGAGAGAGAGAGAGAGAGCGAGAGAGAGCGAGAGAGTTTCTGCTCACTGAGGTGTATGTGTGTTACTGTGGACAGCATGTGATCAGCTCGTGTGGCATGAAGAGTTCAGGGGATCGATCATTGCAGCATTGGCCTAACTGGGCTGAACGGCCTCATTTGTTGCTTGACTTGTAGCTCTTTGTTTGGACTCTAATGGCCTTCACTGTGTTTGTGTGTTTGTGAGAGTGCACATGCTGTAGAGTGAAGAAGGGAGGCACTAATATGTTTTGTTGTTATTGTAGCGGCTCAGCCATGTGTAGTGCAGATGTCTTTATAGGCCCGACTGAAGATAGATACAGAAATGTTGTTTCTGTCTGACTGCTCCCTTTGTTCTGCCGTTTTTAATAATTGTTTCCACGTTTGGGTATTTTTAATAAAAAAATGTCCTGTTACATGGACTGATGGCATCATAAAAAAACATTTGAAACTTTGCCAAAACATTTGAACAGTATCCCATATTGTATTGGGCTAAATCCATATCCTATAATTTCCGTAAAAATACCAAACAGAACGTTTTCCTCTACCCCCTAATTTGATGAACATATCTTTCAACAGGCAAAATTATCTCATCAAAATGTCTGTCCAAATGAGTCAAGCAATTCCCTAAAGTTACATTTATTTGTTTTCACACTTTTAGATTGACGCAGACTTCTAATTCCCCCCTTTAAATAATAAAGTGGAAAGGTTGAGACTTAAAATACATTCAAAATATCCTGGCCCGGCATTTCCAAATCCTGCCGGTCTGAGTGCCAGACTTGAGATATGTGAATTGAACTGACTCCAAGAGCCGACATCAGCCCAATTCGTCCCTCCTGCTCCCGGACAGAGGTAATTCTCTGCACCCTCCTCATCTATCAAATCCAGCAGCCGTAGCAGGGGCTGGCGCATTAGTGCTACGACCGGCAGAGTATGGTGGGAGAACGTGTTTCTCTTGTTGATCACTTTGTGTTTTCATCTGCCTCATTCAAAAAAATCCCTCCGTAAACTCCAGTGTCTCACACCACTCTGGATGGCTCAGAAACACATGAACACATTTAAGGATTTCTGCTGTCTCTGCTCTTTATGTAGTGCTGCTCTGCTCTCTGTGTGCAGTGTGTTTACGGCTCGACAGTGTTTCACTCTCTGCTGTCGATGATGTGTTCGCCACATGTGGAAATGTGGAGGTCGGAACTGGCAGAACACTTTTTGGCTGCTTCGCTCCGCCTGTCTGTCTTTGGTTTGGTTCTTACCCCGCAGTTGGCCACCTGAACAAGTCCTTGTCTCTGCTTTTATATTCACAAATCTCAATCTCTCTTTGATGCTTTTCTTCATTGGAGTGCAAAAAAATGCTTTTTTTTTGTTATGGGATACGGATATTTATTTTCTCCCTTTGCTGTCCCACTGCCGTCTATAAAGTCAGCATTGCAGTGCTTTGCGGTGCAGCGTGCCGGTTGGCTTCCCCACACTGCGATTCCAAGCGGCGCGATGCAAGGGCTTCATGTCAGTTAGGCTGAGAGGGGCTCTGCTGCAACAGGGGAAGTCAGCAAGTCATTCTGTCAATGAAAGAGACATGCATTCAGGCATTCAGCAAAGTAGAGAATTCATCTATTCTATAATATCACATATTAATGTCTTCATTCTTCCAACCGATGGAGTTTTGCTCAGTTGTCATGAGATGATGTTTAAGAGACTATTCCGAAAAAAAAAGATTTGCTCATTATATAATCTCATTAATAGAAGTTCCTTTGCAGGGAGATCAAAGGGTCCTAACAAATGGATTTTTTTTTTGTTAAAATGACATTTTCCTCATCATATTTGTAAAATGTTCTGATTTACAATGATTCCCGCAGGTCTGAAATATATTAGTGTGGCTCCATGACCAGCAAAGAAATTACCTACAACATGAGACAAAAGATTGACCTTTAGCACTTTATTTTGATTTATTGAACATTTCGATTAATTTTACATAATATATCATACAGACACAGACCCCTCCATCTAACCACACAGGAATAATGAAACACATTTTTAAAATTACGGATAAAACAATTCAGTCTGCACACAGAGGTTTTACTTAGGTATTACCCAAAGCGGATAATTGATGGAAATAAATTACGTCCCCAAAAAGAAAAGCCGTCTTTCATTTTCAGTGATACTCCTTAGTCAGATTAGATTTTTATTTTTCTGTTTTTAATATATCCTCTTTCTTTTCTATTACCTTTCCATTTTTTCCTGTCTTTATTTCCGTAAAAAACACCTGAGTATTGCATGTCGTCCCCTTGCTGCATGCTAATGTATTTAATCCCTGAAGGGTTTTGTTTGTGGAGGAGGTGAGATTTATTGTCCCTGTTTTGAAAGTCAATTATGGCGGCCCGCACTGTGCCTGTGTTAAGTTGACGAATAGGGCGAAACGGGCACAGTCGCTCAGCGTAAGAAGAAGGGGATTCGGCTAAATACGGCCAACACTGATGAATAAAACAGGAGCGGCGGATCCTGGGAGACCGCGAGGATGCGGCACGCTTAATTCTTTGATGCCGCGCGCCGGTGACCCACGTGGACTCTCTGTTAAACTGCGGTGTGCCGTTCTGGGAGTAGATCTGTGAGAGGTCCGGGTCGCAGAGTGGAGAGCGTCGGGGAAGCTCAGCGAGGCGGACCGCTGGGGAGAGATGTTGTCAATAAAGCTTTTATTTTACTGGCTGCCTAATTGGCCTTGGAATCACTGCCTCTAGCTGGGAGGCTTCTCCCACCCCCCAGCCAGCAAGGATTTACTCGTCTGCAGTAAAAGGTTGAGCACAGAACAATGTGTGCACACCAACAAAGGAAAAAACAGGCCTTAGCAATGTTTTTGTCGACATAGCTGCAGGTCATTTTAAGAGGGGAAAATAACATCTTTATTTTATTTAGCTTTTTGTTCTTATTTTTCCTTGTTATCACTCTATCCCTGCATTGAGTGATAACATTTAAATACTCTCACTTTTTTTTTCTTCTCTGAACAGACCTAAAAATGGAAAAAACAAAAATGAATGCGTAAAAGTATGGCGTGACAAAAAAAAAGTATTTTGCTCTGCTCAACATTAAGGTTCCGTTACATGCGGTCTGACAATATACCATGAGGCTTCACGAGTCCAGCCTCCACCTGTAAATCCTACCTCTCGCTGATCCGTGTGCAGTGACTCGGGACCAGGTTTTATGTCGGGAAGCCAAAAAGGAGTGAAAGAAATTGCTCCGGCCAGGATAGACCCTCCTTCTCCCCTGCATGGCTGTCCTGCAGGTTTATGGACACCTATAAAACCTCATGGCTTTTTACAGCCTCCTCTCCCCTCCTCGCTGCGTTTTAATGCCCTCTGAAGTCCCTCGATAGACTCTGGTGCAAGTCATTTGACCGCTTTAATTCCGGCAGTCGGAGCTGCCTTAGCAGCTCATTTTTAATCTTGGTGGCAGTAATGCGTTTCGGGGGTTTTATGCATTGCATTTGTGCAGCTGCATGTTACCGCAATGTTGTTAATAATGAGCACTTTATAAGGGCTATTACGACACATTTAACACGTAATGTCTTCATAAAAATAAAAAAAAGGATCTGCATGTGAGAGAGGCCATGAAAAGATCTTTTGTTTATTTATAGTTGGGGCTTCTAATTACATTTTCATTTAGATTTACCCTTTAGCAACTGTAGAAATCACTTCAGAAGGGTTTATTATTAAAATGGCCTACAAGCAACATCTGTTTGTCTGTCTATGTTTTCGCAGTTTCTTGATCCAACCTTTTACTCAGCTTTATGGACATAGTGGGGAACTGTTGCGGAACCTCGGTATACAAGCGCTTCCAATGCAAAGTTGCTGCTCTACAAAAGGCTATGCATGCCACTGAGTCTCGGTTTGATAAATCATTTGTTACCGTTGGCTGGTTGCCGTTCAGCTTGATGATAAGCTCAATTTATATGTAAAATGATCAGTTTCAGAAAGGCATAGTTTGTCCGGGCGAGAAAACGACCGCTTGCCCCTCTGAGGCTCACTGATCAGGACGGAACCAAACCCTTGAAATGACTCTGAAGTCCCAAAGGAAAAAAAGACGGAATTGTGTTACTTTAGCACGTACTAGTCAGGAGGACTTGAGTCGACATGACTGGCCTCCGTCGTCAGACGGCTGGACAGCCTCTGCCCACCATTGTGTGGGTGAAGCTCACATCGCGGGGTCCTACCGGCAGGTTTTAACCAACGAGGAGAAGTGTGGGCAGTGATAAATTGGGCTGTAAAAATCTAACACAGCTGCAGATTTACTGGGATCAGATCGGGCAGAACTAAACTCTCTCCCCCTCTGTTAACCACCATCCATAAACCAAACCCCTGTTCTCAACTGAACCATTGTTTTGGTGCTTGAGCTGACCAAAAGAGCATGGTAGTGCTTGGCACCACTGGTACAGAGTGTGGAGATGGACAATTAGGTGTGTGTGTGTGTGTGTGTGTGTGTGTGCGTGCATCTGTCCTAGCTGTAGAAGCCATTCGGGATTATGTGGTGCCATCTGGAGAGCGTTTGATGTGAAATGAGACTCTGTTAAGCCAGGGGTGTGTTGGGACAGAGGCTAAACCACACACACACACACACACTGTCAAATATAGACACACACACAGAAAACACAAACACGCTCAAGTGTCTGCCCTTCACAGACGGATCACTGACAAATTCTTTCTAAACTCCTCTGTCGGCAGACTTCATCCTCAGTGGAACAAATGTAATCAGCGACTCACAGATCAAAATCATCTTTCCACTGGATTCTTGTTCACATGCTGTGAACTCTCTTTTTGAGCCCCTTCATTCTGAGTGGAAGTATTAACATGCAGTGTTTTATGTATTTTTTTTTCCATTTTACTCTTATTAATGGAATGAAACTTTCTATAAACACAGCTGAGTGATGCTTTGATCAAAGGCGGTGGTGTAATAGCAGCAGCGTTAAACAAATTATAGTTTGGTTCCCTTTGGGAAATGGGAATGGGAAAATAGTCTTGGCTTTTAACACCTCTTGGTTATTCAGTGCAAAAATCTGTGGGCAGCTCACGCTGACGCAGGATTTATTTGTCGGAAAGCTGATAATGTGCGTGTTTTGGATGTGTGCATTTGACCAGTGGAGCGTTTTTTGAGTCACAATGAGAGCAGATGCTGTGTGCAGAAGGAAAAGGAGGTCAGTGTTACTCGGGTGCAGCGGTTTGTCCTGCACGCACCGAGGTGAAGGGCTGACAAGAACTGGTCTGATATTACAGCAGTGTGTGCACACACACACACACACACACACACACACCTAGGGCCTCACCTGATATCTTGCTCCAAACATTTATCTCCTGGTGCCTACCACTGTGACATGCATGTCTTTTAAGTCCTTCCAGCAGGTCCACTTTGCCCACTTCTGAAATACACGTGTGTGTGCGCGTGCGTGTGTGTGTGCGTGCGTGCGTGCGTGCGTGCGTGCGTGCGTGCGTGCGTGCGTGCATGCGTGCGTGCTTTGGTTATCTGTGGGCACCATGTGACCTGCCACTTCAAATTCGGCCTCTACAGTGAAATCCTCTCACAGCTGATGCTGGGGTGTTGTACCTTGGGTGGTAGCATTTAGTACTGTTAGTTTGGGCTCATTTTAGTGACCATCGGTTATAATGACATCACTCTGTTATGCACACTATTTTAAATGAGTAATGAATGAATTAATTAATAGAATACACTAACTGCACAATCTGCTTACGAATTTTCAGTATCTTATCATATCCCAGGTCGCTTTTCACCGGGTCACCTATCATTTACATTTCATTAATTGGAAGATTCCTCTTGTTTTTATTCTCCGGCAGATGTGTGTGAAACTGTGGGATAGGAAACATGGGAGTCTGAGTAGTAGAGGCTGCAGCCTGTGGGAGCCTCGCAATGACAGTTCTGCAATGTCAGTGGAATCATGTGTGTGTATGTGAAAACCAAAACATAAACACAACTGATGCTTTCTGGCGGAAGTTGCTTTGTTTCACATTCTTGTTTATTGTGTGTTGAAGGTCAGCGTTTTGTTCCCCCTGACCGATTCCGATTGTTCCACTCCTAACTCTCTCGCTCCTCGCCTGTTGGTTCTCATTCCTGCCACGTTCGTGATTTGAGTGGAAACATTTTCCTGTTGGCCTTTTAAAATTCCTTACCTTGCCATTTCCCGGTCACGCTGCATGGCTTTACACTGATGCATGTATGGAGGTGTGTGTGTGTGTGTGTGCATGCGTGCGTGCGTGCGTGCGTGCGTGTGTGTCGGTGTGCATTTCATTTTCTCCGCCGACTGGCTCAGTGTCATTTTTCCCTCCGTCACACATAGACAAGATATCTTTATGGAACTTTAATGACTCTCAGCTGTTTTCACACTCGACTAACTCGGCTATGTCTTCACAGAATCACCCTTCATTTATTAATTATGGCAAGTCATTCTAACATGCTCATTAATTCTGCTAATTAATGCATTAATCAGCAAATACTGTGACATTGTTCTAACATGCTCTTGACAGAATACATGAAATTGTATCATATGAACTCTTGAGAAGCCTTTTGAAAAATGGCTAATTGGTTATCAAATGATTATAGGACCATTTTTTTTTTTGTATTTAGTGATATCTATTGGTTAGGTGGTGGGATGTAACCATGTGAATACTGCAGAAACATAGTGGGGCAACATGGGAGACTGTATATTTATATAGATATTAAGGAATCATTCTAATGGGAAGATTGCACAGTAATTTGTTATGGCAAAGTGATGGCAACTGCAGAAAAAATCCGAACTTGCTATTGGACAAAATTCCCTGTAAAACACAGACATCCGTGGTACTCAAATTATTTTTAGTGCTGACTTAGAAAAATGATGATGATGTATTTGTTACGGCCCGATGTAGCACCTCGACTCGGTGACCTGGTAGTTTACTCTTATTCTCTTTATTTTTTAAGCTGAAGGAACATTTCTTGACAAACACTATGTGGATGGACATGAGTTTTAATCCAGACATTTGATCAGCACTCACTCCATGAGACAAGGCGGTCATTACAGCAGCAGATAGCAGATAATACCTGTATTTACTGTCATTGTTTGCCAATGCCGGCCGAGACGTCTCACTGTCCAACCGTCGTCGTTTTTGAACAGTAAGATCATTATTGCTTCTTTCCTTCTTTGAAACCCCGCGACACAAGGCCCATTCAGCTCTGTGAAGAGAGAAAGGTTGATTTGAGCAGCATAAAAGGGACTGTAATAGCGTCTCAAATAAAGGACTTCCATCTGTACATCTACCGAGTATGAGGAGCAGAGATATAATTATAGATGAAAGGTAACATTCTGTGGAGACACGCTAATGTTTATTTAATGGAAGTGTTCACAGATGAGACATATTTTCTATCCGGTCATTAGTTATTCCTCTTCTCTCTCTCTCTCTCTCTCTATCTCTCATCCCCTCTGTGTCTCCGTGGACCTTGTTCTAATGTCGTTTTCTCTTTTTTTTTTTCTTCTTCTGATTAGCCTCATTTAAACGCACCACTGCTGCCACCCCAGGGTAGAGCTGAACTGACCCTGAACTCACCATGCCACCTCTGACAGACACTCCAACACATGTGCACGCTTGACTCGGCCCAATGTTGTCTGGCGCCGCATTCGCATCTCCTCTCCTCTGTTTGTGCGCCCTGCCTACGTCATTCTATCTCTTGTTGTCTCAATGTCATTTCGTACTTTATCCCTTCCCTCCCCCTCATCCGCGCACTTTCCCACTGGCCTCGTGGCACTCTTTTTTTTAAAGCAGCGCAAATGAATGCTGCAGGACTTTCTCTTTCTCTCTCTTTTTTTTTCTCACTTTGGCAAGAGGGTTCTGTGTGTGAGCAGATACAGCCCACGTGTGGTGAGTTTATTCAAATGAAGAAACATCATCATTATGATTACTTCCCAATCAGTATGCAAAACGCAATATGATTTATTTTCCAAACTCTCCCTTTCAGCCGGCAAATTCCTCCTTAAGGCATAATTCCACAGGAGCTTTAACGCCTATAGGTTTTTTACCTCCGAGAATGCCATTAAAAAAAATGTTAAAAGTAATTGTCAAAAAAAAAGGTTGTTTTGGTATCTTTAGTGAATCTATACTTATTTACTCGGCTTTCATATGGGGAAATGTTGTTATTATTACTAGCCCTATTTGTAAATGACATTTTATACACTGCATGCGCCGGATAAGATGGTGGATGAGGAAGAGCCCGTTGCACCAGCTTTAAGTCTGACGATTTAAACACCAAGTAGGACCAAATGGACCGCCGTCGGCTCAAACACACAGTTCCATCTGTCCCGCAGTGATAGTTTGATGACTCACCAACTCCTTCCACGATGCCTGCTCTCATCTGTATTGCAGATCTTGCTGGCTGTCGACCTCTATTGTATTTTTTTGTCTCCACTCCTCAGTAACTGGCTCATGGCAAGACTTTGAAAAGCAGTACATCAGATTACACGAGCGGCAGTGTCTGAAAGGCTAACAAGCAGTCCCACTGACTCCAATCGGGAAGTATATCTCTCCAGGACTCGTCCCGGCCCATTTGAGGCCATACATTTTGAACGAAAGCAGAAGTGGGTGGCACAGGAGACGGGATTCATTTTCTTCTGTGTCCTAAGGCAAATTGGGACATTGTTTCCATGAAGTCTAGAAAAATACGGCTTGGTGGGGTCTTGAAAATTACTTTTGAATAGGACTTGTACAGAGAAAATACTTGTGGGAACCTGGAGCTTTTAGCCACTCTAGTGGCAAAGTTATAAGACCAAATTTGAGATTCCGACAGCACTTGTTAGTATCCCTTTTTTTAAACAAAGGGTGTAAGTTGAAAACCGTAATTCACCTTTTATCGGTTGAGCAAACTCCATTGACAAACTAGGGCACAGATTAATGTCAATTTTGGTATCGCATATTTAGCTTTCACCGTTTTGGCACAGTGGTAATGAGGTTTTGGAAAAGGCGGCTTTGTTTCACCACATGCCACACAAGCCTATGATCCCCAGGGTCTATTTTGGCGCGGATTCTCCAGAAATCTCCGGATTCTCGCTGCAGAACACATCAGACTGACAGAGACAGACATTCTCCCAGCCCCCCCCCCCCCCCCGAGAAAAACATTCCCCCCCCCCCCCCCCCCCCCCATCCCACCTTCCTTTCCTCATCACTCCCTTTTGTGTCACATCTCCATCATTTCTCGTTTTGTGTGATCTGACCCCATTTCTCCCCCCCGCTGTTCTCTCACTCACTGCCTCTTGTCTGTGCAGCCTCGTCTCTTCTGCTAATTATTCAGTCCCACTGGGGGTGTCTTTCCCTAACCCATTTACTGTGTCTCCTTGCTCAGCAGGGAGCTTCCCCTCCGCTGCTCTGTTTGCTTATTTTCTCTTTACAGACAAAACTCTGAGCAGCCAAAAATCGCAGACGGCGTTTAAATGTACATGCACGCCTCAATGCCACTGAGTGTGTGTGTGCGTGTGTGGTGGGGGGGGGGGGCGGGGCTGCGCCTGCATTTGTCACCCCAAATTAGGGGACCCATGCATCTTCTGCAGCGTGCCCGCCCACCGCGTCCATTAGAGATTCAATTATATGCTGTTTCAAGACCAACAGACGTCCACATGGGCGCACATTTTTGAAGGGATCCGGCTCGTGTTATCCACTCACGCCCCCCTCCGCCTGAGCCCTCCCTCCATCACTTACTTTTCTCATTTAATAAAACACCACTTCACTACACCATTACCTCTAAAACAATCTCTTCCTCATTTATCTTTTTCTCCTCCATTCCTCCCTCGCCCTCTTATCTAATCTCACCTTCAGCCCGTCTTCGCTCGCTATGTGGAAAATGTTGTTATACATCTTGCATTTGGCAATTTCTTTCTCCCATTTGTCATTTCATAACTTGTTTTTTTTAAAGCAACCCCCCCCGCCTCCTCCCCCCAATCCACCTCTACTCTTTCATTCCAGCTCTGCTGCTTCCTTTGTTCATAATTCCATCATTTTCTTTCACTGGATCCAATTGTAGAAAAATGATCTGTAATGGCAAAAGCAGTCCTAATATGTGACTCAAAGCCATCTTCTTGACCGCAAACCATGTGATTCTCCTAAACTTTAAACCCCTTGAAAAAAGGAACTTCCATTTGTCTCACTCACGCACATATTCATCATGTTTCCTGAATTGTAAATATATCCGTAGAGCCATTTTTCAGAGCTCTTGATCCCGGGGTAATTCTCAAATGGATGCGTGTGCGCTTTCCTCCGTGACCCAGATGGATCACGACGAAAACCTGACAACTCCCAGCCCAGGGAGGAGCGGCCTTGATGGGTCTTGATGACAGGACAGGCCCAGTGTTTGTTCAAACCAGGAAGCGCTAAATCTCCTCAAATCCAGAGCCAATTAAGAGTGGCTTTTTTTTTAAAGAAGGAGCCCTGAAAAAGTAACTGAGCTGCCATTAGAGACTGGCAGCGGAGAGGGACAAAGAAAACGAGGCAGGTATTAGAGAGAATCCCAGAAGCTCATCACAGACGTGAAATGGCCAGCTCCGGCTCTTCACAAAGGACCAGTTGCTGTCAATTGCTCGAATAAGAAAGTGGGTGGAAGCGTGAGAAAAAGAGCACAGGGATCTTTGAACCGCTGCTTCATGCAATCATTGTCACAGAGAGAGTGATAAAGAGTGCTGCAGGGTGAAATTACTGTCATTAAACAGTCTCCGAGTGGGAAAGGACGGCAGGATTACTGATGGCTTTCCCAACTTCTTTGATGTTCAACCGCCACAAGAAGACTCTCTCTTTCTTTTTCCGCGTATACGTATGCATGCGTTATGTTATGCGTAGTGAAATGCAATCTATTTTGTGCACACTGATGGATATAAATCAAGTTACTACACATTAGTGATGTTATGCTGCTCCGCCAGCTACATTGTGAAGGTCACATTTCCAAACCTGCATGTTAAAAATAGTAATACAATAATACATATTCAATTTGTAAAAGAAAAACTGCTTACACTCAATATATCACCACCTACTACCGTTTTCGATTGTCCCGTGAACGTGATTAATTGTTATTAATACCTAACCGTCTTAGTGAACAGGGATGCATCTCCTGTAGCACCGTAACAACCTAACCAAAATAAGAATAAAACCGCCAGCTGTAACGTTATACCTTCCACCAAAATGTCAATTCATCTTCCTCTATTCAATCCTTGATCCTTAAGCAAACACATTTATTCTATATCAATGTTTTTCCTTCACAAAGCAACTGCATGAGAGACATTATTTTTCATGCGCTCGTCCTTGCTCACATTCATTATTTCCATTCCTTTCCACGCTGACTTTTACAAATCTCCCTCCTCTGCTGCTGCACTACTTTCCTCCAGCTTTGAGTTATGTAAGCTCTTTGTCTCTCCTTTCCCCATTCTAATAATCTTCTTTCTTTATTCCTGCAGCTCCCTCTACTTGCTGTGAACACACAGACACACACACGCACACACACACACGCACACGCGCACACACGCACACACGCACACACACACACACACACACACTTTGTTGTTTTCTTTGGTGAGTAAAAGCAGCTTGTCCCTGAATCTCACAGCAGCAGCAGAAGCTTTCTTCCCAAAAAAGAACTTGGCTGCAGGAAAAAAAAGAAAAAAAAAAGATCAAACGCAGAAACACTGGCTTACTCCTGCAGCGTTGGCAAGGAGAAGGAAGAGGGGAGGTTTTTGGGGACTCGGTGTAGTTTTAAGCCTGTGGGAAAGAGGGAGGATGGCGGTGTGATTGGGATTGTAGTTTAAATTTAGAAAAATTTGGTACCCAGATGAGTTCTCTGCCTCTGTCTTTCTTGTCTCACTGAAATCAGAGGAGATAACTTTCAGAAGCCCACAGCCGGATTCCGTTTTTCTTCTTTTGTTTACCAGAGAGAGAAGATGCACGATGCTACTTCCACCAATGTCTTTAGGGGAAGAGAGAGTTGTGATTTTAAGAGGATGAAGAGGAGCGAATGCTAGTTTGAAGTTTAAATTGTGAAATCCTTTAAGGAATCACAAGTGGATATGAAAATTCTAAACGCAACTGGAGGAGAAGCATAATGCCATGATGTGGCGTTTCCTTTCATTTGCTCCAGTGATGTGGGCCATACATGTTTTAACTTTTTCAATAAAGTATCCTTAATATTCAATTACTAGTCAGATTTCCCCACATCCTACGCAGTGTTGGATTTGAGTTTTCTCCGTGGTACTTGATGCTCGTACATGAAGGGGCTGACGTAAAGATGTGGTTAGGAAGTGTGGAACAATATCATCCTCTGCGATAGGGTTTCGGTCATGCTTCTGCCGCCAAAGAGGGCAGTGTTGTTTGGCCTGCGGCTTTCCTCCAGCCTGAAATAGCTCAGCTTGATAAATACTTTGTTTTGCGACCAATCATACAGACACATCCGACAAAGGTGTCGTCTCACTTGGTCTTCCCTTAATCCCAATCCCACCTCTCCCTCCTCCTCTGACTCTCTGCATATGTCCCAATCTTGACACTCACGTTAAACCCCTGGTTCTTATCATATTGATCTTTGTCTTTGTTGGCACCATGTTGCCCGTCAGGACTTGTGTTTGTTTTAACTCTCAAGCCTCCTCATGAAAATGTACATACTGTATTCATTGACTTCTCCAACTCAGTCTGCCCACTCTAAGCAAAGCTTTTATTCAGAGCACATCATCTAAAAGTTGCGCATTGGCTGACTGTTTATTATTTTTTTTAAATATTGGAAATATTAAAAAACGTGTTGTATGTTATGTTAAATATAAAAAAAACACTTGAAAACCAGATGAAACAACTTGGTTTAATATGTTTTTGTAATTGTAATTCAAAGCCAGTTATGGCCTGAAGGTTTGGATTTGATGGGGCTTACAATGCTCTCTCTCTCTCTCTCTCTCTCTTTCACATACACACATCACCTGAGATTAGTAATTCCCATCTGTCTATAGCGATAGCAAGGTATTAGCGCTGAGCGTAACCTCTGAAAATCCAGGTTTATCACACTTGCGCATCCCACATTATCCTCTCCTACGCACACACATGCACACACACACACACACACATTGTCAGCTCAGCTCTGTGGTTATTGTCTTACACAAAAATCACGAGAACTAAAGATCACAAATAAATGTGCCGAAATCACCTGCGCTACAGCACAGTTTACACGGTACATTAATTCATCATGGTAATTCCTTCAACAAAACTGTACAAGTCACGCCCCAACCACACTCTGGGACAAAAATAATGTTTCTCATTGACTAATCAATTCCAGTCGCTTCTACTTAGCTGGTTTTATTTATTTATTTGGACGGCTCTGAAGCTCCCATCTTGCAGATGTTTCATATTCAAAGCCTGCCAGGAGAAGAGAAGGATCATCGTGGAAGAGTTTTGATGTGAAGCATCTGTGCGAGTTTCGTGGACAGTAGCTTAATGTCAGGTGAACACGCGACATCATAAGATAAAGTCTCCTTCAATTGCTTCTCTGGAGTAGGATGAATGGACTCTGCAGGGGCCAGGCAGTCATTTCAATTTCTTATTTCTCAGTGAAACAGGTCCTGTGTAATAGTCCTCATCACCCATTTGCAAAGTTTATTATTGCCACATTTTGCAAATGTGAATTATTCGCATGCATGGTTTGTGGTTCGCAGTCTTCCTCCTGCCTGCGTGGCACATTGCACAATATCTTGGTGCATGTTGGTGAACTGTGGATCAGTGCGCTGTGAACTCTCACAATAAAAAGGTGGATGGAAATGGGACACTTGAGGTTCAAGATAAATGGGAGATGGAAATAACTTTTTCGAATTAGTTCTGTCAGAAAGTATTGACTCACATGACCGATCAGATGGATTCTTAAATGGTTTCGCCTTGTTGTGTTTCACGATTTTCTCTTTTTCTGTCTAACTTACATAATGACAAAAAAAAATACTTTTTTTTCGTACATGAGTGGGAACCCACAGCTGGCGGAAATGATTCTTACAGTATAGTTTGTAGTTTGCTACGTGTCACACACGCACGCTCAGCTCCACCTGCTGTTGTAGCTTTTTTAATTAGATCAATGAATGGATTGATGAATGGAAGTTCTATTTATAAAAGCTGCTGATGCAGGTCTTTGGCTGACAACCCCGGTATATCCCTCAATCTGCCCTTTGATAAAATACAGCGCCAAATTATTATAAATCAGTGTAGTTACGAGAAAGCACAAAAAAACAGTTATTATTGAAATTGCAATGAATGTTGAGAACTAATGTCAGTAATTTTGTTGGGCTAATAACTGCATTGTAACTAAATAAAAATCCAAAAGAATCATTAGTAAATACTGCCATAAATATTGCTTGAGAGTTAAGTTGACTTGCGATTTGTCTTTTGTGTACTTTCCTAGTAGTTTGTAGTTGTGGTCTCCTGTTATTTTCTTTGTCCTTGATGTCCTCTGTAGTGGCAGTGTTTGTGTGTTTACTTTCCATGTGGCTCTTTGACAGCTTAGTTTTGCTCATTAACTGGTAGTTTTTGACCTTGTGGACATCTTTCCTTGATTTTCTTTCAGGATTACACGTGGCCCCTGTTCACGCTCCACATTGTGAATGAATCGACTGTTAAATCCCAACAATAAATTATTAAACATGGTACTTCACTGAGACACAGTTGGCCTCTGACCTTTGCTATAGCAGTCTTTTGTAATGAACTGAAAAGCAAAGCAATACATTATTATCGTCCCTGACAAACACACCCAAGTTGGAAAGCTTATATTAACCAAATATTTTCTTCTCTCACTAGAAAATTCATTTGATCCAGTTGCTTATCACCAGTTATTTATCCCTTATTTCAATAAGCAGAATTGAGATGATCACCCACCAGAACATGTCATCAGAACACATCAACATATTGGGACTGAGTGAAGCTAGAGGTTATATTGTAATGAAGGGCCTGGGGTAACTTGCTGATAGAGAAGATGTGTCTGTTTTAGGTAAGCGCTTCTGGATTTGTATAATTCTTCTCTACCCCAATCCCCAGAGGCTGTGAATCTAAGAATGAACTGTTTGGTCAATGGACACTTCCAGCAATCCTCTTTTCTGAATTTAGGGCATGCTAATATAAATGGAAGTCTTCTTTTTTTGTGCACAATGGTCCTGCTTGATTCGCTATTCTCTGGACATAGCAGAACCACTACAGTAAATATTAGTACATTTAGTAAACTTGTGAAACCTTGATTTTATCTTCCTTGATCTATAAGTCACCCTCGAAAAACATGAACATTTTAAAAGCATCTAAGTGTTGCACGTTAAGCACCAGAATGGAGCTCACTTGGTTTTTAAGACATCTGCCCCTGCTGCTGAAGGGGCGTTTTGAAGAACTGCCTCAATGAATGTGTGTCTGCTGAGTCATTACCTGATGGCTTATCATGATGTTATCCTTAACCTTTGGAATGAGGGTTTATATATGTAAACAGCTTATCGTATTATAACCCGGGCTCATCAGCAATCCAACTCTGAAAATGTATCACAGTAATAAACTGACAAGCTCAGTACCTTTAGTTCTACTGGAACTGGGCTTGTCGTTTATGAAACATACTCACTAAGTTAATAATTTGTAAAAAAGAAAAGAAAAATGGAGACATTCTGCATTGAGACATTAACTTGCAGTAAGCTGTATTATAGCTTACAATGTAAAATAATAATTGAATCATATTTGTTTTAAATTCTGCAGTGACCTGCAGTGTTATGCCTACAGGTTACTATCCTTCTGCCACCAGTCCATTTGATAATCCATTTAATAGTCTAATCCACTAGCTGGTTAATCAGCAACCTATCTGGGAGTCAGCTGTCTACTGCTACGTGTTTTCTAATGAGTTTTATATAATCTGTTTTGATAAACGTTTGCACACAGTGTCTGCATGGAATGCACCTGACAAATCATTTGAAACAGATTTGGCTGAGTAGTAAATGGGACTGAAATGTCTCCAGAAGTAGCTGTACATTGACTCATGCCCCACTTGAAAAATCTCAGTGGGCAGCCTGAGTTGTTTTATATACGCAAATATATATTTATTTATTTATATTTTATTATCACCGGACTCTGCATGTTATTAATTCATGTGTATAGTTTACTAATCTCTGTCATTATTCAAGATTTAGGCAATGGTCATCTGCCGATATGGTTTTTATTACATGCAGGGATTGTGATGGGTTTTAGTAGGGAGATATGAAGTGCGAGGGCTTATTACAACTTATCAATATTCATAGTGTTCACATTTATTTTCCTTCTTTTCAATCTTAGTAGGGCAGCAGTGAGGCCCGACCGCTTATCAGTACGTCAGCCTCTGTCATGTGTTTGTGTATTAGCATTCAGGGCATTTATAAACAGATAAGCAATGAAGTCTGAAGTTATTAGGGGTTTATCTCCGGCAGGGACACCTGTCACAGGAACACGCACACACACACACTCTCACACACCCGGTATGTTTAAAACCACAGGATGCAGCATGAATGTCAAACTCACATTAAGCATTTGCTGAGAAACGCCCCCTGAAATTGTGTCTGACTCAAAGCTGTATGCTTCCCACATAGCATGTATGTGTGTGTGTGTGTGTGTCTGTGTGTGTGTGTTACTATGTATATATTTAATATGTATGTAAATAAGGTACAGCACTGGCCATGGACACACACATTAATCTCACAGACGTCCACCAGCATGAGGTGTCCCTGCGGGTTTCATGTCAAGAAAGGTGACGTGTGTGTGTGTGTGTGTGTGTGTGTGCCTGTTACTTGTCCATATAAATGTCTTTACCTTCTGCCCTTTCGTCTTTCCTCCTCCTACTCTACTCATATGTCCCCAGTTTTTAATCTCAACACAATTCTATTATTCCTTTTTCTCCTTGCTTTGCTCCACTCTTCCTTTCAAATATAATTAATAAAATCCAATATACGGTATAATTAAATAAGACGCAATTTAAATATATACACACCCAGACTCCTGCTGAGAGGAATGCTCAGCTGGAGAGGCTGGCCTACAGTTATATAGTTACACAAACCTAAAACATACACACGTACACAGGCAGACATACATGCACATGCAAGAACCGATGATGCTGACAAACAATTTATTTCTTTTTTAGATATTTGCATCTTTCTAAAAATACATACTGTCCACAGAGACTTTCGTGTTTGCCCGGGCATACGAGAAACCCAATGCATTCATCATATGCAAAGAAAATCTGTACGTACCAGTGCATTACAAGTGCTGGCATTGTATCAAGTCCATAAAAATAAATATGATTCCGTGTGGCTTGACCGATAATTGGGATGGTGTATGGCTGAGATGGTGGAGCAACGCTACTTGGATTTGTATTCACACCCTCTGTCCACCCAACATATTAGGTGTATGATGGAAAAGGGAAATACAGAATACATCCACATCTGGTCTTTCTCGGCCAATCATTTATTCAAGAGTATGACACTCTAATTGTCGTATACCAATGTCTGTCGAAATCATGTCAGATCATACAGCTGAGCCAATTGAGTGCTGTCGTTTTTACGTGTCAGTTTTTTAGTAAATATTTTATGTTCACAATATTGTTATCTGATGTTTTTGGTTGGTTATGGCAATCATCTATGAGATGTGCTAAGGTGACAACACCATTCAGCAATCTGTGAAGCACAAGCAAACGCCACAGCACGTCAAGTGGTTTTCCTTCAATTAGCAAGGCCATCACACCACAGCGTGGAAAATGTAAGATGCGGCATTCCTTAATAGTAAAGTGGTTGTTTTAAGTATGATATAGGTTATTATAGTACATAGCATCACACTCCACCCTCTTGCGCTATACTGTAGGTGTTCCTGCCTATTAAATATTCCAAACAACCGCCTTTATTACCGCTGCACTTCATACCTGATAACACTAATTGCAACCAGCCAAATGCACACTCACACGCACGCACCCGCACACGCGCACACACACACAGATACAGATACTTTCTTCCATTAGCAGCCGACAGCTCAGGCGATTGCTCCTCCGTTTGTTAATTCCTTATCTCTGCCACCAAGCATGGCTCTTGCTCCGTAGCCTTGCTTTTTTTTCTTTCCTGATTTATGCCACTTAACTCTGGCTCTCCTCCATCAGCACTAGCTCCTTACTCCCCCATTCACTCGGTACATGCACCCCCCGTACATGCACCCCCCCCCCCCCTGAAAGATGTAAGGTGACCTGACAGCAGCGCGTCCAACACGTGGGACACATGAGATCAACAGATTTGCCACTGGACAGCAACATTTTACAGCTGCTTGTAGAAACAGGGATAATCTCGCTGGACTATTCAGGCAGACAGTGGGGTAATAAAACTCTGCAGGGTTGTTATGACCCCTCACATAAAAGCATTACTACTCGACTCTCAGACCTAACCAGAAGCCTTTAGAGACCACTGCCTTCCAGACAAATTGTGCAAGAGAACCCAAGTGTACTTCACTATCGTTCACGCAGTGGACGGAAACAACATAAAACACACGATGATGGTTATCCATAAGTCATTCCAAAATAAATGGAAAAACCCTGCCAGGTACTCTTCAAGTATTAACACAATTGTTTGACATTTTGGTATAAATAAATATATGTACCAATAGCGTTTATCCACAAGGATACCGCTAATTAGCCTCTTTCTGTAAGTGTATGTGTAAGAAAGAATTGGTGCACATGTGTGAGCTTGTGTTCTGTCGGTGGGAATCTCTTTGTGCAGCCAGCCTTTATCCAGTGTCACATAAACCCCATTCATTATTTATTTGTTGAGATATGATTATAAAGATCATACCAATGCTACCTGTGCCATCCTTTTTTTGTAATTTATTTGGACAATACTCAATACATAATTTAGTCAATTTTCGTTTATTCCCGCTACAATGAACGGAGGCAGGATAGATGATGAATTTAAGTATGAATGGATGAAATATATTAATGTTAGTTAATGATACATCATTTATCATTTATCTGTGATGAAAAGTCATGGGAACTGTAGACGTTGAGTGATATTATATTTACATCCTTCAATTTAAGGATTTGTCTTCAATCTCACCTTATGCTATTAGATTTTATTTATATATCTCTTAATATAAATATCTCATTAAAGATCGAATTGCTCCTGATATTACCTTCACAGACAAAAAAGTTGTGATTGGAAAAAAAAAAACAAAAAACTCTGACCCTCTGGTTGTACCCACAAAAACTTCCCCGCCAACAACACTTTGGCCTCACCTTGTAGCATTGTCCTTTGACTCGTAAATGTCTTTAAACTCCCAAATGGATTCTCACCAGGGTAGAGGACTGACACATTCCCACACGTTCACACACACACACATGCACAAACACACACACGCACCTCCCCCCATCCACCCACTCAGCCTACCTCTACCTCCTCCTGGCCTCCTTATCTCTGTCTCAGAATAGATGGTCCCTTTTCTCTGGGTGTTCATCCATTTTTCATGCTGCCTGCCTCCTGATGCCTCGCCTGCCGCTGTCACACACATGGGTCCCTACACCGCGGCCAGCCGCCATAAATATTTGATGTCCGAGGTCTCTGCTTCCAGAGACGCTGGCAGACCTCACCGCCGCACACAGGCACACACACACACATACACACACACACACACACACCTTGAAAGATCGTGACCAGCTTGGTACACAGACAAAGAGGGTGTGTGTGTGTGTGTGTCTGTTATTATGTGCCTCAGGAAGAGGCGAAACATGATACTATTAAAAAAAAACAAATAAACAAGGCAAAGATTATTGTATTGAGGCAGTACAAATGCAAAGTCTTCTTAAAGCGTTTCCAAACATTATGATTTTAAGCTCACTGTGGATAAGCTGACCAGTAGCTCCCTCTCTGCACCTCCGTTTATCCTCTTTTACTGAGACTTAACGGTAAAGATGCAAATCCATAGGTTCTCTGTACAGTTCTCTGTTCTGTCTATATGGTCATTTTGGGACTTGTTGCGTATACTGTAGCTTCTGACAGGTGCACACAGAGACAAAGTGCGAGATGGATTTTTTGTTAGAGCTCTGGCAAACTGATGACACAGGACTTCTGGTGCTGCTGATGGCCAGGTGTGATGGATGGAGAGGGAGACGGGGAGGGCTAAGGAAAGTCTGGATGTACCGGTGTACTTGCACACAGCTCTACAATGAAATCAAATTTCTCCCATTTGAAGAAAAATCTATATCTGGCCGTCATTGTTGGTATTGCAGCAAGGCTCCACAAATAAGTCAGTGTATGGGAAATACTGCAGGACTGTAACTTCAGGTTGGTTATCCGGTGTTATTTGCTGTCACGTACAGCGGGGTGGTCAGTGAACCCGACCTACGACACCACAGCCACACACCGTGGTGTCACTCTTCTGAGCAGCTAGAATGTCAGCGAAAATCACCCCCCAGCCTCTGACGTGAGCTGCAGCCTTTGAGTCACGTTCACGCCCTAAACTTGTTTGCACCATGCTCAGGCTTCTCAACCAGATTAAAGCTACTCCAGTAATCAGAATGAAAGGCAGTTTTCATTTAGCCACAGAAGCTTTTCATCGGCTGCTTTGAGGCATTAGACCGACGTTATATTGATCGAAGCAATATGTCAGGTTGAGTTGTGACTATACTGTAAATGAGTCTTACTTTTGTAGCGCTGATTTACGCGGTAGTTTGCAAAGCCCTGATTTTCACTGTCGTGTTCTACCCAGGTAGCTTTTGTTAATGAACGACATAAATATTTAATACGCTGAAAAAAAGATGTGTTTGAGTTACAAGACGGGTTTGATATTCAGCCTAAACAACTGCCTCACTTCCACAGCCTCGTGCTCCTTTTTAAACCCGGGTGTGAACCATTGTGGCACATTGTTGGTTGCTGTATCAGGAAATATTTATCCAAATCTTGCATGGCCTTATTTTCAGTATCTCTGTGTTCAATTTTGACCTTGGCATATTTATTTAACCAGTATCGCTCCACTGTGTTTGTCCCATTACAGTTTGTGTGTCGAGCCGGTGATGTTGCCTTTTCTTTGTCCCATGTTGCCCTTCTCTGTCGCTCTCTTATTATAATTCATTAGATGATTCTGCACAGACAACCAACAGGTGGTAATTGTAGTTTCTCTCTGCAGTAAGTAATTCAGTAATTTGTGAGAAAGACTTCAAATCTTTCTTACACAAAGACAAGGACACATAAGTCTGTGTGTGTGTGTGTGTGTGTGCGCATGTGTGTTCAAGCTTCATGTCATTGCAGTAAAATTGTTATGGACCTACTACATAAGTGCCAGCATCTGCCACAACGTGAACATGTGCCCATTAGTAACACAAGTGTGTGTGTGTGGATGGGTGTAGTTCTGCTACATTCATACTGAATATCACATTGTTACTTTAAGCCTCACAACAAATTTACTTTTTAAAGTTAAGAAACTGTTAAGAAACTACAATAAAAAAAACATTTTAAAAAGTGGAATGGAGTAATAAATAAGGTACTTCATTATGATTCAAGCGTAAAACGTGTTATACTCTCTTGGTTTTGATTTTAGTCTCAAAAGAAGCATTTATTTGCAGAAATTCTAATTGCAAAAGCTGACCCATTCTCCCCTGTCTAGTACATGCATAAATGCATCGGCCTGGAGTGTGTTACTGTACCATGCGTGCACATATGTTTGTGACAAGCATGTGAACAGTGGTGCAGAAGATGCCCTCCATCAGAGCAGAGTATGTACCACAAGACTTCCTGTGGCCCAGTGTGTGTCTCAGTTTGTTGGTGTGTGTGTGTGTGTGTGTGTATACAGAGGGTTTCCAGGGGCCCAGGAGTGCTCGGGGTTAATGGATGGAGCCCAGAACCTCCCGCTGACAGCAGGTTAATAACCAGAGAAACACACATAGATGCAGGCAGGTGGGGAGGGAGAGGAGAGCGAGACAAATCGGTTAGTGGGAGCAGGAGGGGTGAAAGAGAGAAAAAGGAGAGTGGGAAGGGCATGGGTGTCAGTTCAGCCTGTCACTCTTTTTTTTCTCCTTTTTTCTCTTTATTACAAGGGTCCCTTCACATACCACCATAGAGCAGGAGAAAGATCCACTTCACCGCAGTAACATGTACACGTCAGGGAGAGCGATAATCATGCTTCATTTATTTCCGGTTCCGAGGGGCATGGTCCTACTTGGGGTTTTTATCTTCTCCCGTGACTCTGTGGGTTTTGTCTTGGTTAACACATGCACATCAGGATTAGGTTATTGGAGACTGTGAATGAACTGTCGGTGTGAATGGCTCCTTGTCTCTGTATGTTGGCCCAGTGACAGGCTGGAGACCAGGGTTTACCCGGTGTGTCGCCCTAACTCAGCTGAGATTGTTGTTGTTTTTGAACAACATGCTAAAAATGCTTGATCTCCAGAAATTGAGGAGCACTTCCAGGAGAAGACAGACACAGAGGAGCCATTCTGGCCATTAAGCCATTCTCAGTCTTATCTACTGTATAAGAATCGAATGTATCAACTTATCTCAGTTGTGTACTGCTGGAGGGGAGAAGAAACAGGTCAGCTACATTTCTGCTCTACCTTCCATTTCTCTCCCCCAGGTTCATAAACACTGAAAATATAGATGGTTGTTGATTTTCTCTGTAAACAATGCCACTTTTATTGCAGTTCCCTCCATCCTGGGAGAGGGATCCCTCACTTGAGACTATCCTTGACATTTCTGTTTTTTTTGTAATTTGTGCATATGGGCTATACCATTTGGAAATGGTTTTGCAGGATCTCGTAGCGTGAGATACAGGTGATCTCCAAACTGTGATACCGCAAAGGTTACTGCAGCCAGTTGAGCTGTCATTACTTTACTAATGAACACATTTGCGCCAAAAATTGATTATTTTGGTCCAGTCATGGTTGAGTTATCACACCTGTAGTTAAAGGCTTGTTTAATTAGCCGAAGGTGGATAATAACCCTGAGATTGCATTTGCGTATGCAGCGTGGGGACTTTTTTGTTCATCTCTAACCAAACGAGGATGTGGTACCTTGCTACATCCCCAGTGGTGTCACACTCGAAGCACAGAATGATGAGAAAAGAGCTCATCATGATAATCTAACTTAAGCAAACATTAAACGGCAGCTTGATGTGGGTCGTGATGGATTACACACTTCAAGTCAGTTTCCAGAGTCTTCACCCTGACTTAGCGCGTGATATAGCGCGCTGAAAAAAAAAAGGGAAGACAATGACTGATGGTGGAAACAATCCATCCAACGGTGTGGTAATCCGAATGATGAGCTGGGAGAAGTCTGTGAGATTTGTGATAAATGGGCCTAAACCTCAGTCAGTGAGGCAGAACGGAAAATGCAGCGGAGAAGCCAGCAGTCAGCGTGAAATATTAGTGCTGCAAGAGTCCAGGTGTGAATGTGAAGGGGGCCTGCTGAAAACATATGTGTGTTCAGCAAAATATACATATGTAAATATGGGTAGTGCACACACTCTCACACCGTGAGTGTATCAGCGAGACAGATTCGGAGTATAGGAGACCTCTGAAGTGAATCAAAAGAGCTGAACGCACCCCTGTGACGGGAAGATCGGTGCTGATGGTTTTAATAGTCCAACATCACCTCATTAAGACACACACACACACACACACGCACACACTCACCCATTCATAGATTCACATATGACAGGGACAGACATTTCAAGGTTGTGCTGCAATCTCCCCCACCCTTCTCTCTCTCTTCCAATAGGAAGTCTTTTCCACTAGGTCAGCATTAAAATCAGGTCTTAAGGAAAGTGACATTAGCGATGATAAATTAGTTACATGTTTCATTAATCACTCCGCTGAAAGGTGTGAGGAGAGAGAGGGAGGAAGAGGAGGCGAGCGGGATGAGAGGGAGTGTGTGCTCTCGTGCTCGTGTGGCCCCTCTTTGTTTGCCGAGGCGAGAGGCGGTTGATTAACGCGTGCCGTACGTAAAGCGAATGCAAAAACCGATATATTAATATTAGAAAAAAACTAAATCCAGCAATGAAGGTGAAGAAAGTCAAATAGCTGTGGCGTTTCAGGCTTCCAGGGAATAATCGCATTCAATCATAAATTCCATTTTATGGTAGTTGAAAAGCCCTGGCGGTAATTATGGGAGCTGAAGGCTCTCGGCGTGGACGAGTTGAGCCAATTAGTGAGCCAGGAAGCCGTCTCAGCCGCAAACGCCTGTTTGAACCCTGCCACGTCTGCGTGGTGATGAGAGTCAAAATCCCATCGCCGGGCATATTTGGTGGGATGATAGCGTGCTGGGTTGAAGCTTTGATTTCACAGAACCTCCACCAACCCTGTAACAGCGTGAACAATGGGATCTTTATGTCATCACGATGACGGTTGCAACAAGTAGAAGGCCTCGTATTGTGTAGCTGTCTAAAGGTTGCTCAGGTATTTACACCCATTGTCTTTTCATTTAAATGCATAAAAAAAAATGATTCCATAGACAGGACTTCATGCTATGTTTCGACTCAATGAGACACATTTTTAAAGTTCATACCTATTAACCAGACAGCGGCTGCAGGTTGTTTTTAGAGTGAGAGAAATACATGAGATTTATTTAGCCGCATGTGTTCCTGCTCACTATCTCTGTATTGATATGGCTGTAGGCCACTGGGCCGGAAAAATAGGCAGGATTACCAGTTTATAAGATGCCTGAATGTTATCGGCATCTGAAATGGATTTAGTACAATATCCCTCCATCTTTAACCTTCCAGGTCTTGGGGCTGGGCGGATTGCGCCAAATCCCATGAGAAATGGGAAATAGCACACAGCACGCTACAGTGTACATGTGACGTTCCTGCTATCAAAGATGTGCATCATAATTTTTTTCCATTCTTTTTTTTTCTTGTTTATGGATATATTTGTTGCCCTGCCAAACATGGTGTTTCGGAGTGAAATGTGGTGACAGCTGTTGAGTGGACCGACCAGGGTGTTAATCCCGATGTGCGGTGGGCTGATCCCGACGTTTCTCTGGTCGACCAATGCACTTTGTATTAAGTGGCTGAAAGATTTGTGTTTGTGTTTTTTGGTGCACAGGGTTATTGTAATTTCTCCACTTAGATGGTAACATTGTTATTTTGTAATCGACAATTATTGATGTGAGCCTTTAAAGCACTGCTGTAGCACTGCATCAAAGTAGTTTTTTTTCCACAAAAGGTCCTATTACAGGCCTTATGACCAGTTCTTTTTCTTTCACTTGCAAATGACACTTAACAGGGGTGTCATGGTGTGGCAGTTTACCCACCAGGTGTTAACGCCCGTGACAATACTGATGTTACAGATTGCTCCTGACATTTTACCAGAAAAGATTTGTTTCGGCTCAGTATCTGCAGGTTTTAGTTTGATCGTCAAGATTTGATTTTCCTGTGTGCAGGCTTACTGTAAAACAATGTTTCCCATCCATCAATGTGGCTTTCTGCTGTAGTCTAATTTGTCCCGCTTCAGTCCCATTGTGATCAAAATCCCTTTTTCCCGACTTAATAACATCAGCCATCTAAATAATGTAATCTGTATATGCACGAGTGCGGTGAAACACTGACTACCCAGGCAACCCTACTAAACAAGGGGCTAATATGAGCCTAACATTTTTTTCAACTGCAGAACTGTTGATACCCTCACACAGTTTCCTATGATAGTACATTACATATTCACTCAATTCCATTTCTATCCAAAAGGGTTGATTTATTCAGGCTTAAGTGGCGTCACTGAGGCTATTTTTGCCGCTTTTCACTGTCCAGCTCTCCCTCAGAGCATTTCGAGGACGCCATTAAGATTATCATTTAGATATAGACCATGGTGGGTTCACGCCAGCCTGCACAGGATAAAGAGGCACCTCCGCAAAAACCACCACAGCACAGCACTGCCCGTAGAGCGGCTCCCATTTTCTCAGTCCTTTGTTCCTATTGTCTCCTCTATAGGAATATACTGTACATACAAGCGCAGTGAGTAACGTATATCTGTGAGCAGCCTCTTAATTTCGCTCTGTTTTCGTAGCGCATTATGTTTATTTCTTATTCCTTCATTCATGTCTGGCTTTCTCTATTTCTTTCTCTTTGTGTCTTTTGGTTTCTCTTATTATTTCCGGTATTTTTATCGAATTGTCTTATGCTCTCTCTATTCTGCATTCATTTTTGTTATTGCCTTAACTTGTCTATAATATTTTCTTTTTACTTTCCCAAATCATCGCTGATTTGTGTTTTTTGTCAAAATGTTCTTTGTCATGTTTTAGTTTCTTTTTTATGTCTGTTTATCTGTCTATATCTCTTGTCTTGTTCTGTCTCTTTCTGTTTTTCTCCCATAGTCTCCTTTTCTCCTGGACCATGAACATAACCAGGGTCTCTGGGGAAAGTTCTCTGTTTCCACTCAGGCTATCTGATGATCAGAAACAGGTGGCTGTAACTGAGTTAACCTGAAAGTAGTCACCTCCAGTGAGGAGCTGGGGAGTAAAATGCTCTGGGAAGCGACATGGAAGAACTGTGAAGAAAAGCGGGTGAGAAATGGAGCAGACAAAGAGGAGAGGGGGAGGTGGAGGGAGGAGGGAATGGGAATTAAAGAGGAGCGATAGCAACAGCCTCTTATTCTTATCTTAATTATAAACACGATGACCCAGCTGTGCTGCTCGCCATGCGGCGGGTGTCTGACGGTGACCAGTGACAGACACACACATATACACACAGACCTAATAAACCTGTCTGACACCCCTAATCAGCTCATTTTCTCCTGAGTGTACCGTGTGTGTGTGTGTGTCTGCGCGCGCGTTTGTGCGTGTGTGTGCTCGCTTTGTCCCGTGAGACCAGGTGAGCGACCAAGATGAGAGAAAATGCTTTAATTGCTTTTTCCTCCCCTATCCTTCAGCGAGCATGGCCGAGCGAAATCCGCGCACGCATACACACAATCGCCATCTGACACACGCACGCACGCACGCACGCCGGCCCACACACACATTAACCCACACACACACACACACAAACCAGTGCTGCTGCTGCGGAGGATTTTTGTAATTTCATTCAAGTTATGGTTCTGTGCTGTATTCATATGGTCAGAGCCAACTCTTTGTATCAGATCAGACAGAATCTTTCGCTCATCCTAACCGTGACGAATAATCAATCAGACATCACAAAGAAAGTATAAACAAAGTAGACATTTGATTCACAGTTGAGTATATCAAATTTACATTAGGGTTGGAAGTAAAAACAACCAGGAGAGAAAAAGGCAAATAAAAATACAAGGTGAAGGGCAAAAACTGAAAGTCATACTTTATGTATATATAATAAAAAAATACGACAGTGATTCAAAAATGGTTAAAACCAACCAACAAAACTGCGTTTGTGGGCCCTTGAACGTGAGACTGACAACCGCATGGGTCTGAAACTCGTAAACACACCTTTTGTTTCACCTTGTGGCGCCTTGTGCAAGCCATAGGAGCCAGGTGCTCTGTGCTTTTGGCAGAACAATCTCACCTACTCATCCCCTCTCTGCCCTTGATAATTGGGAAAATCTTGGGTGCTGAGGAAGATCATGGTCGAGCGCACCTGAACTGGTACTAACTAATTGACCATGAGATGAGATTGTTTTAGCAACAGCAGTTTTCTCTGCTTGTGTTGAAGATTGTTTAGAGATGCTGTTAATGTGCCCGGTTCGCTAAACACTGAGACACAAAATAAAGATGCGAAGGTATGCTGCATACGGAAATTAATGACTAAGTCTCTGCTACCTCTTTAATTATTAATGAGCAGTAAACTTCAATCTGAAAGGCCTGTTAAACAAACATCTGTAAACGTAATTAAAAACAGCGGGGACACAGCACAGTTACGTGTGGGGAAACCCTCAGTACAGTTTAGGATTAAGTCTGGAATTTAACATTGAAGGGTTAACGTTCACGTCGTTATGTGCTTGATTCTGGGGTTGAATTTTAAGTCAACATAAGGTCCCCGCTGAGTTTAGATGTTCAAGATTGTCCTTCAGTGTGGGGATTAGATGCTGGCAGGACAATAAAAATAATGGAAAAAGCGGGTTGGTCGTGACATTATTTAGATTGCTTAAAAACGGGTTTGAAGTTCATATTCAGCTTTTTGTCATGGAAAAACAGTCCAGGATTTAAAGGTGACACAACCTACGCTCTGGAGGATTTCTCTGGTACAGTGTTCTCTATTGAAGTTCACCTCCCCTTTGAAGAGACTTTAAGCCAAGGAGGGCAGGATTATGGTCCAGCGTTATCCCTTCGTAAGAAGTGTGAATGTCATCTCCTGCATCTGAAATGTTTCCAGAGAATCCGTGGTCCCAGCCTCCCAATTCACTTTTAGACGTCATCTTCATTAAGCGGACATATAGCTCTCGTTTCTGGCCAGAGCCATTTCAATTAGCTAATGAGAGATTGCGGAGGGGAGAAGCTCAGCGCTCCTCTGATCCTCATGGTTGGACGGATGAGGGAGAGGCAGCACTTGCACTAGTCTCCACTGAAGGGGTTAATTACATTCAGTGGTCACCATAGGAGATACACTGATGAGATACACTTGAGATACACTGGGGAACTGATGTGGTGAGGCGGGGAACAGCAGATAAATATTTTTGTGGCGATAAAGTACAGGTAATGTTTTTTTCTAATTGTTTTTCTCACAAACGATGTTATTTATTCATGATAAAAGCTAGAAACAAGGTGTACTGTATCTGTCCATAGGTTGTGCAATATGCGCATGTTCCATGTGTGTATGCATTTATGAATGTTTGGTGTAGTTAGATAATAAAATAACCGTGCAAAGAAAACAGATGAGTTGCTGCAGAAGGGCTGCTTCCCCGCTGCGAGGACAATGAAGCTCTTCCTTCCTCCACGTCTTCCTATTTATCTCACTCTCAATTTAATGGCCCATTGGCCAGCTAGAGGAGGCCCCTAAAATGATTAATTCACAACTCAGCCTGGAGGGGATACAGTCCAATGGGAAACCTCAACTGTATGATGTAGGAGGAAGGAAAGGTGTAAATGCCATGAACAGAAGAAAGGCATACACTGTATTTTCAATATTGGTCTGTACCTGCCGGGAGACGGGCTGTGTGCTGAATATCTGACAGGCAGGGCAGCACTTTTGACTCAATTTGGTCTCACCGAAAGGACTTCTGTTTGACATGGACTGAATTCTGGTCCGGTGAAATTTCACTCAAGCAAAATCCGTTTGTCGCTCAGTGATGTGGTGCCCAACTTGAGGTGACTCAACCATCACCTGTCAGCTGAGAAAAATGGCACTGTATTATGACTAAGGGCAAGTGCATTAATCCCATACAATTGAGTAAACACAAGGAAGAATTGAAGTGCCTGGTATACCCTCATTATAACAAATGTCAGTGCATTACAATGATCCATTATTAAAGTATCCAGATTCACTGAACACATTTTGAAAATATGTGTTTTTATGGCCTTGATAACCAAAGAAAAAACATCGAAAAATGGAATGCCCACACACACTTGACAGGGTTTTTACTTTCATTCTCCACTTCAGCACATCATCTCGCCTTTTGTTTCTGAAGGATCTAAAGAAAGGTCTAGAGGTGTGTTACAAGGTTCCAAAACTGTATTATATTGCTTAAGAGTTGTTTTAAAGAGGTCAAAACCTGAAGAAGGTCAACGGGTGGTTTAAGTTATCATTTAGAAGGTTCTATTGGTCTTTTTTGTAGTTTTAGTGGTCAGTGAGGAGATTATCCAGGTTGTTCTGGAACTCTTATCTTATGTTATCCTTGTGTAGGTTCAAAGGATGGCTAAGTGAGGTTTAAGTGCTTCTCTGAGAGGTCCTAGGAGACTTTTGGACATTTCTAGTGTACCTGTAAGAGGTCCTAAAAGTCGTCACATCAGTTGTTGGTGTCTTTTGGAGGTTTTAGTGGCCTTTTATCATGTGGACCTTTAAGGGATTATTGGGGCAGAAGTTGAATCCCCATTACCATTTACGAAATACCAAATTAGGAAACGTCATTTGTACACTGGTACAGCTCATTACACTTGAAGAATATGACAAGGAGAAAAGATGATGATCTGGAGACAGAATTATCTGTGTTATCTGTGTAAAAACCTTATGTTCTACCGTAAAGGAGAGTGAATGGAAATAGCATTTTCCTTAAGGTATCAATTCAAAAACAAGAACTGGTTGTCAGAAAGTGATGTGCCTTGAGATAATGTTTATTATGTATTGGGGCTGTATAAAGAACATTGGTTTGAATAAAATGGTGTAATTGTGTCTTGGTGGTTAAAACTTGGTTTGAAGGACTAATTAAGCAGAGGGTTAGGAGTAAAAAAAGTGTTTCGATTATCCAGTACATTCCTGTGCACATTTAGAGTTTGGTCATACATAATTGTGTAATGGTGCTGTCTGAAATTCAAAACGAATACTAAAATATTATGAAAAATGCATACAATACACTGGTTTGAATGAAAAGACATAAAGCATGTGCCTTAAATGTACTTTGAAGAGATGAAAGAGTGCTGCAGACAGAAAGATCCGACCTGTGTGGTCCAATGAGAAGACTTTCTCCTGCAAATACATGAAACTAATAGTTTTCCATGGTTAGAGGATTGACTGGAGCTCTTTTGATTTAGCTTCTTAATTGCAGCGGATTATGGTAATTAGATGCTTAATGAACCAAAATATACATACTCATACTGGAGGAAAGAGACAAAGTGAATCATGTAAAAAAGTGATAAGAGGCATAAATCTTGGACGTCAGATTCCCACACAGTCAGATTAATGCACCGAGATTGGCTGTCACAACTTCCCTCCCTCTGCCCCCAGAAAGAAACTGGGCGGGGTCAAGGAGCTGTGATGGGGGTCAACAGCAATCTGTCACTGTCCCACCTCGCAGGGACAGGACGAGGGCTGCGTTTATATGAAGAGCCGGGCAGAGGGCAAATTAAAAGAGTCTTCATTAAGGAAGAAGATGAAGAAAGTGTCCATTGAAAGAATGTATGAATGTTTGCTAGAAATCTAGTGTGATACAAACAAATGCACTGACATCTGAAGATGTTGCCGTGGACAACAGGGACCCTCAGAGCTTGAGATTATTGTCAGTGGAAATATCACGTTTATAACGCTTATAAATAAGGAATTGATTATTCAACACTATGGAAGCAAAGGGTGCGCGTGTGTGTGTCTCAGTGTCACTGTGTTCATTTATCACAGAGATTTCCTGTCCTGTTTTTGCCTCCTTTAACAAGCTTTGTTCCAACATAAAGCAGGGACAGAACGCTGGAGTGATGCAGATCTGAGGGTCTGTGTTGTGCATGCGTGCACGTGCGTGTGTCTGTGTGTGTGCGAAACCAGTGCAGGCGCTTGGAGCATGTCAACAGTCCTAGTCAAATATTAATGCGAGTCACTGCCCAAAGCGCTGTTACATACAGTATCATAGCAGCCTTCAGCGCTGAGCGAGCTGCTGCTGTTTGCCTCTACGCAATTACTGGGACAATATATAGGACAGCTCACTATAGGGGATTATACACACTTCAGTAGGCAGCTGACACTTGGACCTAAACACTGTTTGTTTGAGTCTCCACTGTGTGGTCTGAGCCTGTGTGGTCTCAGAAGGTTTTTTTTTTCCTGTGCATATCTATCCGTGCTAATGTTATTTTATTCAATACATTCTTATATATAATATTTATTGAACTTGATATTATATATTGATGAAAAATCTGGCCTCATTGAGTTTGTTTAATTATTAAGGTGAAAAGTTGACTTGAATAGCAGAGTCAGACCTTGGGGTTCTTTTTTTCATTCTCGCAACAGTGTCCCCACATTAGACCAAAGTCACCAGCAAACTGAACAGTGGCTTTGTTGTGTAGTGGATGTGATGCAGATTGTTCCATTGTTGTCCAAAAACTATTAGACTTGCATGAATGAGCCCCACCGTTCCACACGGTTGTAATGGATTGTGGTTCTTTCACTGCCGTCACTGTCTATATAAGCAGAGCTTACAGGGAATTGTGTCCTTGGTTGGTTCAACTGTGTGTGTTTGTGTGTATTTGTCTGTGTGAACAGGCTTTGTATTGTTGTTTTAGTGGCCTTTTATTGTTGCTTTGTGTTTTACCACCTCTCTTGCTTGTTTATTCCTTTCCCCTTCTTGTTGTACTTCTGTATTGTTGTTTCCCCCCTCTCTTGCTTCTGTCTTAAGTATTCCCCTGCACTGGGGCCCTTCTGAGTGTGTGTGTCTGCAGAAGGACATTTAAAATAGTTAAAGGCCGATGAGTGCATTTGTATTCAGGCAAACAAGAGGCACCTGGGCATGGGTGTGTTGGAATCACAGTGTTTGTGTGCTTTTGTAGGCACACGCACACACGCACACTGCATTATGCTGTATGTTAACAGAAGAATGATTTAATAGGAAGGTAGTATTATTACTGTAGTTATTACTGGATGTATAGTCTTTGTGTATTGATAGTATAAATCTGGTGTTTTTTTTTATCCTGCTGTCCACAAAATCTCCCCAAAAGACTCAACTTGCTGAAAATGTGTCTGTAGCAAGGCCCCTTGATTTGCATACATACTATGTATATTTGTTTAGTTTAAAAACCACTGCAGTTAACTGTCTCAGGAGATTAAACCTAAAAGTCCCATCCCAATTATTATTACGTATCAGAGGAAGGGTCGGAAAATAGCAAAGAATCTTCAGAATAGTGCTCAATGTATCCGACAACAGCAGTCCTCAACCTTTTTTCTGCCGCGGACCGGTTTAATAAAATACAATACTTTCAAGGGCTGGTCATAAAGCTGAGGTGGATAAATTCAACGAAATGAAATAATAGTCCTGCGTAAAAACAAATATGCGGCACGTCTTGACGTGTGAAGAGGCACAGACGGTTGTAATTGGGAGCGAATACGTCTATTTTTCAAGATAAAGTATCTTTCAATCTCTGATAATCAATCAAATGGAAATAATATGTGCTACGTAGGTGCAGTCTCCCCTCGCGCAAAGCCCACTAATCTCGCCGGTTTCTCACCGGCGTAGTCGTCGGCTGGGACGACTCTCGGGCTCAACACACTTTCGAACACACAAGCTAGCGCGGCGTGAGATGCGGCGGTCTCACCCTAGCCGCTCTCCGCGGCTGTGTAACTGCAGAGAGCGATACGATGTAAAAAAAACCTTGTCTTATCTTGGGATCAACCAAATGACCCACGGACCAGTAACGGTCCGGGGACCGGTGGTTGCGAACGGCTCTCCTAGAACATGGTCACTTTTTTTAGTCAGTTTCACCACGCACTTAACCTCTCATCATCAGTACCGTGCTTGCTATGGTTATGTGCAGAGTGCAAATATACTTTTAGCACTGATGAACTGAAGTATGTGGAACTTTTATAGGTTGCCTTTGCAGCGTGATTTGGACGTTTGAATGTTTCGTGTTTTATGTATGGGGTAAAATACAAATCGTTTCCATGGACACACATTCAACTTCTGGCCAATGTTTCTCCCTCACTCTGGGTGTGTCCCTTTGGCTCCTAGGCTCTTTTTAGTAAGTCCTGACACTTTGTCCCAGTTTCTTCTCGTGGTTGTTGGCCAATAAAAAGATTGAGGCATGATGGGAGTGTACCAAGTAAGACTGGTTCAGCCAAAGGCAAAAGCTTCAAGCACAAATAACCCGGCTGCAACGCACATACGGAAACACTTTGGCTGTCTTTCTCTCTCTCTCGAACACACGCGCACACGCACGCGCACATAGGAATTCAGATTTATTGCGAGCTGCAGTATGCATACATGCATGTAAATTGTCACACACAAGTGAAATGTGACACACACATCAAGAATGCAGAAACGCACGCCGAAGCTCAGAGGTCAGTGTGACGGCAAGCTCCATGCAAAAATGCACCAACTACGATTTCATCACACATGCTGGGCACTAATGGCGCACACATTGTGTTGCAACTGGTCTTTGTTATTTTGTCGCCTTCATTTATGTTTCTTTTCCTAAACGCTGACACTTTGTCAAAATGAAATGCAGGAGAGATAGTGAGTGAGGACTCTTTTGGACAGCGAAGAAACTTTGAAATGTGCATAACGTATACAATTAACATTTAGAAATCAAAGTATTGACATTTTTGTAAATATTGAAGTGACTTGTTCGGAAAAAATTAGTTTTAGACTTAATTTAAGAGAGAGGGATTAAACACACACACACACACACACACACACAAACAGACCTTGTTCATTGATCTTAGCAATGTGCAGTTTTTATTCCTAACGGAATGCATACAGAGTAACCGATCAATAAAGGCCACTCAGACATCTCTCGTCTGGATTCTTATCGGAGGAGACCCGTACGCACGCAAGCACACAAACACACAATCAAAAACACACATGCACTGAACACACACCTGTGAATGTACACTGACTCCTACAGTTATGGCACTACAATTAAGTTCACTGACACACACCCAGCATTATCCCGATGAATTATTCAGTGCTCATTCTCACTGCAGAAGCTTCACTCACATTTTGGTTTACATATGTCCATGTGCCTTCATACTTCATGCTAGAGAGGGAATAAAACAGCGATAACAACAGTAATAAGCAGGGACAGAAAAGACGCAAGAATTGAGAAATGTACTGTGGTCTGTACAGTTCAATCCCAATGAGACATTTAGCTGTATTTAGATGGTGGTGTAGTACATGATATAAAGCATATCCCATCATGCAACCTCTCAGGATTCCCTGGATCAGAGTTGCATTTACCCCATAGACATAACTAACTCCATTCTCCACTGATAACCACAGAAACTCAGTTGTCTTTTTTTAAGGCACAGATGAAAACAGGCGTGTGATTTATCAAAGGAAGAGGAAAAAAAGAGGGAGAATTAAATAGTCCCTGGCTGTTGCAGTGGTGGAGGAGGGACTCTGATGTGAATCTAACTGGAATTATTTGAACTTCAACATTATCGCTGTTCTTTTTATTTACTTTAAGTAACACTGAGATAGAGATCAAATAGCTGATACATTTAATCAGTGGCCTTATGAGCAATGTTGTTTGCCTGACGGACTTTGAATATATGTTTTTATGTGTATGTCGGTGTGTGTGTGTGTGTGTGTGTGTGTGTGCCAAAAGTATTTTCTGTTCTGAATTAGTTGTTTAAGATAGTACACTGGAATGATCTGGGCCTCGTGGATAGTGGGAGGAAATTTGTCTAAAAAACACAATATTATTTGAAAAATTGGAACTAAAGAATAATGTCAATTCATAATTTAATATTACATTATAAGTGTGTGTGTGTGTGTGTGTGTGTGTGTGTGTGTGTGTGTGTGTGTGTGTGTGTGTGCGTGTGCGTGCCAAAAGTATTTTCTGTTCTGAATTAGTTGTTTAAGATAGTACACTGGAATGATCTGCGCCTCGTGGATAGTGGGAGGAAATTTGTCTAAAAAACACAATATTATTTGAAAAATTGGAACTAAAGAATAATGTCAATTCATAATTTAATATTACATTATAAAGTGGCTAGATCAAGGGTGAGGAATGACCGTAGAAAGAAACCCATCATCGACTTCAGTCCAATTAAGTCAACACACATGAAATGCACATGTAGAAGAATCAGAAATCAGCACAGTAAAGGTGGAAAATTGTTAAAAGTAACATGATTTTAATGGACTGAAATATGAAATGCATGAAGTTTTCTTTTCACTAACATGTGCTATGTGTCCATAAACATTTGTCTCCTTTAATTGTATATGATGTATGTTTATATTGTATTATTTCCTAGAAGCGGTTAAATAAAGACAAACAACAAAAGCGGTGTCCAAAGGCAGGGCGGGGAAAGTTGAAATAAAGCTATGCATCAAAATTTCTCAGCACAAATTGAACCTCATATCACAGTGGAAATACATAGAGCACGGGCGTAATGGGAATTTAAGAAACGCATCGAGTGTGGCAACAATTGGGTAAACGATTTCACACAGCAAGACAAATGACTTGTTTCGTTTGTGGCATCTATAGTGCTTAGCTGGAATCTGCCTGGCCCCTGAATGTAAATGATGTTGTGAAAATCAAAAGTGAAAAAGGTACATTTCCAAAGGCCTGTGTCTAGTTTTGGCATGCCCACATCTGTATGCTAATGATTGTAAAGGTGTGTGTCCGCGTATGTGAGCGTGTGTGTGCTGTACGAGTGCGTGTATGGTATCGTGGACCTTGGTGTGTGTCGGGGGGGGCGGGGTGCCCCCCCCGGGGACCCAGCGAGGCTGGGCTTCCTCGAGCGTGAGGCTGTCATGGGAGATTGACTGCGCGGAGATAGAGGATTGAGGGCTGCCTGGGCGTTTTACGGAGGCTTAGCCGCTGAGATCACCGCTGTGGACGGTCCCGTGTGCTGCTTTAACATTCAGAACGCATCAACGAGGAACATCACTCCTATTTCACTTAAATGAGATGGCAAAACTCGCACCTGTTATTGAGCTGAACGATTTTCATAGAAAACAATTTCTACTAAAGACTAAACAGCAAAGTTTATGATCTAATTCATCCTGATATTGATTTGTTTTATTCATTCTTTCCAGTCAAATGCATTGGGCTGCTATTTCATAGGTTTTGCTTTGTGTTTACCGCCGTCATTTGTTTTTTTATTCCTCTTATTGATCCCTGACGGCAAATTCTTGACCTCCCGTGAATTCACTTACTTTGCCGGTTAGGCGTGGGTCGACGCATTTAAAGCTAGCTTTCACTTGTTTGCTAACCTGCAGTGATGCAGTGACGAGCAGCGCCATCAATCAAAGTCTGTCGCTGTAGCACTTCGCTGTCTTCGGTCGCTGCAGAATCATTTCCTTCAGGGTGTTGCTCTCAAGTAAAATCACGATGATGGATAATATTCACCTTGATTCATATTCAAATTAGAGACGCAGCTGAAAGGTGTCTCGGTTTGGTTTTTAGCGTGACAGGAATGTTTGCCTCCTACTTCCCCCGACCCGAAACAAAGAACAACGTCAAACAAAGGAACAAAGAGGAAGGAGGGCAGAGGAGCCAGAGATGGAGAAACCAGAGAGGCTGGCAATCAGGAGGAGAAGGAAGAGGGGGAAAGACTTGTATTAGCAGCGGCAGTGGGGAGATTGTCCTTTCAAGCCCTCACATCGGTAACAGGATCCAGCCGTCACGCTCCAGCAGCCTGCAGGTCACCTCATCTCGCTCCCTTGTCCTCTCTGCCTGTCTTTCTCCTTACCTGTCCGTCTGTGTCACATCCTCACCCAGAGTTCATTTTCACATTGACTCAGAGCCGGAGAAAGATACAGCACCTGAGGGGTGGAAAAATGAACCAAAAAAAAAAAGAAATAAACTCACAACAAATCCTGCAGAGAGTTTGCATTCGTTCAGCACTGCGCAAGCACAAGCAGAGGGGAGATGGGCATCGCCCTGGGACCCCGTGATCTCATGTTTGGTTTTGACTTTGCAGCCACACAGGACACACAAAGGGCACGTGTCCAGGGTAGCAGGATTGTAGGAATGTGTGTGGGTGTACGTGTGAAAGAGAGAGAGAGAGAGAATAAGCGGGGTTCAAGCCTGCCATTGTCCATTTTTGTTATCTACTTGATGTTTTTGGTAGAATTAAATAAATAATGTAAGCTTGAGTTTGTGTTTCAGGTGGTAAAATATATACAAACAGGATTACCAAATTTGACTGACAAAAGGTAACCGATGCAATTGCTTTGTTACCATGAACAGAGTGACTTTTTTTGTAACTTTGTTATATGTTCACAGTTTGGAAATGAAAAAAATGTTGTGCCTCACAAAAGCACTGCATCTTGAATATCATTGTCAGGAAGGAAAATCCTGTCCCTCCTGAATTCTTATAACTGGTCCTTGAATTGAAGTATGAAACTTTTCTTAAAGTGGTCACTGTGCTGTCCATTCAGGTCTGGAGTGAGCTGCCCCCTGGTGTCACTGTGCGTTACTGCAGCAGTGGGGGAGCGCTGCCTGCTGCAGCTCTCCTGTCAGAGATGAGGGGAGCAGGTGAAAGGCCGGAGACTCTGAATCTCTGCGCTGGGACTAAAAAGGATCAAACTTGCTCTTAATCTCCTTTGAACATCAACAAAAATAAATGAATTCCGCCTTTCATACTCGGTGTTTAAGTATTTGACCTAAAAGTGATGTATTATACATCAAGAGAGCATATCTAAATATATGACTTATCAGAAGCCCCATAAGCACTGTGCGGCTCAGCTGTAGTATACTGTAGGCATCTCAATCTATAAGTCCACTCTTTTATCTTGGTGCACACGCTCAGAGCTTGTGTGTGTGTGTGTGTCAGTGTGTGTGTGTGTGTTTTATCATTTAAAATAAAAAAGAACAGCAGTTCAGGAGGCTACCTCATTTTGCCAACCTCACTGATCAATAAATCATTTTCAAACATAGCCGATTGGGACCACAGCTGTCTGTGGGAAGCACCAAGATGTTAGTGTGTGTGCATGTGTGTTCATGCTGATGTGAGTATCCTAAAGTTTAGTCTCTTTGTGTCCATGCAGCATGTGGAGTAGGTGAAGGTGTGTGTGTGTGTGTGTGTGTGTGTGTCTGTTGGTATGTATATGGCAGTGCAGTATAGAGTCGGTGCAATGGTGCATGCTTTAATGACAACACCTCAGTGAGGGGGGGGGGGGGGGGTCGTCGGGGAGTGAGTGTATAATGACACACACACACTCACGCACGCAAGCATGCACGCACACACACACACATGCACTGGCAGTTTTGTGCGTCCCTCATCTCTTTGTCCCTCTTGCTGTCACAGTGTGTGTGTACACAATGTTTATGGCATGGTTATGGTCGTGCGTGTGTGTGCCCGTCACTCTGTCTTGCACAGGGAAGCTGTGAGTTTGAGCGTGGTGTCTTTGTGAGTTTGTGAGTGTGTGTGTGTGTGTGTGTGTGTGTGTGAGTCTTTGTGTGCAGCTCTATACGTCCGCTATAGGAGCTGGTAGAAGAATCTGCTGCAGAGCTGAACAACAGCTCAGCTGCATTGCTCTTTTTCTGCCTCTCCTCCCTTTTTTGCCTTCTTTTGTTTTCTTCACTGCTATATTTCCTTCCCTTTTCTGTTCTTATCTTTCCATTTTTCACCGTCTGGCTTCTTGGTTTGTCAGCTTTTAATGTTCCTCTGTTGTCTCCTCCTCTTTGTTTTATTCTTTGTCTGCCTTATTGTCTTCAAATCTTCTCCCATGTTTCTTTTTATGCCGTTTTCTTTTGTTCTCTTTATCTTCTTATTTTTGTTGTTTTTTTCTCGTTGTCCATCATCCTCCTTTCTTCTCTGTTTGTTCTTGTCTTCTTTTGTCCACTTTGGTCCCGCTTCATGCTGTCCTGGTATTTTTTATTCTTTTATTTATTTTTGTTTCTTTTTTACAATTATTGCTATGTTATTCTCTTCTCCTTTCTTTTCTCTTCTCTTCTCTTTTCTTCTCTCCACTCCTTTTCCTCTACTCTCTGTGAGATATTGCTTCTGTGATGTGTTGTGACGGTGACGTTAATGGAAGCACTGTACATTTCAAGACCTATATCTTCGGAAATTCCTCTGCTGCTTCTCATTGGTAGCACACACACCCACCCACACACACACACAAACATACATGTAACAATGCACACACTTTGGCTCAGATAAACAACTGTCAATGCCGCAGGTACAGGTTTTTACACCTGTAAACACAGCAGATATATGTGTCTGTGTTTCCACAAGAGATTAGGACAATTATGAATGTGTGTGCATGTGCTGGACAAGTGTTATTAAAGTGTGACTGTCACTCAGCTATGTGCATGTTGTGATATGACACATCTGTCAACAGCACAACAAAAGAGTGCGACAGCAGCTGAGCCGCGAAGTGAGGGTGAGAAAGTGTAAGTGAGCAAAAGAGAGTGAGCAGAGATGAAAAGCGATGTGGGGAGAAAGAGAGGAGGAGAGGGAGTGGGGCTAGAGAGGTGAAGCAAGAAGGAGAGATGGAACAAAGGAAGGAGGTGGATGAGCAGGTTATTAACGGCACACTGATGGAGCTGCTACCCGGAAGCATACAGTATCACATCGTTTTTATCCAGGTTGTTTTTGGTCACTAATTAACTCCATGTCTTTATTTGTAGGTTAATGCGTTTTATCCCCCTCCTTTAGTGTTTGTGATGTGGATCTTAGCATGGCCGTTCATCAATCTGTCAGTCTGTAATATTTACTTGGTTGCATGCTGAAAAACACTTGATGGTGAAAATATCTAATGACAATATTTAATGATTAATTATTTGCATGTTTCCACGGCACTGATTTCAGTTAAACATTCATACGATTTTTATTTTCGATTTGCGATTATTTTTTCAATTAATGGGATGATAATCACATGTGTTGATTGCATTTAAAGGCATCTTTTTGGGCACCTGTGCCTTGTGATGGCCATTCTTAAAGTTTACTGTCGTTAAACCAAACAGTTAATTTGTAAGTTAACTACTTATTAGGCTTTAAATATCTAATATCTATAGAATTGTATTCACAGTGAAGAAACGTTCTGACTTTTCAATGATGTCTTTGTGTTGTGATGATGTGCTAACCTTTGTACAAGTACTGTTTTCACGGCCTTTATATGTTCATGTGTTATTTGAATACTGACTTTGTATTTCTGGTGAAAACGCTACAGGGAGGGAGACATTATTAGTGGTTGAGTGTGGTTCTTGCATCTTGGGTCGTGTTGACCTTGGGAGAAGTTTAAATGCTGCACTAATGTGGTTGATGTGCAAAAGAAAAGAAGGAAGACATTGTTTATTTAATATTTTTTCCGCAGCAGTGTTCTCCCAGCTTGCTTAACCGGCACATTGATCGCTTGACGTCTCATGGTCAAAATACAACTTTACACAGTGGTTCATATGGATTTCATATCCCGCATTAGCTGAGCACTTTGTTTGACGATCGGTTGCTCGAAAATCCCCTTCTTCTGCCTAATTGATTGCAAGCAATGGATGTTATGATAACTGCTGCTGCTGCTGGTTATAATCAAATCCAACATTTTTCTTAACCTTTTCACCTCCACTCCATCTGATTTGCTGCCGTCAGGACATACATGCACTATACTGGCATTTTTGCAGCTGTCTGATCGTTTTTTACGATCGATTTGGTCACCACTCACACTGATTGTGTACATTTCATTTCATGAACTACCCCGCTTCATGTCAGTTAAACCTGAGCCTTTTGATGCTGCTCCATATTAGACCTCACATGTGGTACTATGTTACTATGTTACTATGCTTAAATGTTTAAACATACTGTATTACTCTGAGCATGTAAGCATTGATCATGAGTGAAGTGTTTGGATTTAAGTTGACAGATCATGGAGAACAAGCTTATGCAAATGAGAAATATTTCTCATTTGTCTTAATTTGGATGAATAAGACATCCATCTGTTTACACGTCCACACGTGTGTCCACTTTATCCCTTTTTTGTGAGTTTTGCCATCAGCCTTTGGCTTGTGAAGTTTTGGCCTGAGCATGAACTCAACCTGACTTTAACAAGGTCTTTACATTGCTATGTGTGTGCGCTGGTTATTCAGGCAGCCGCACACAATCCCTGGAGGGCACGTACATACCCACCAACCCCTCCCCCCCCCCCCCCCCCCCCACACACACACACACACACACACACACACACACATACAAGAATACAGTATTAAAGGGACTGTGAGGAAACATACTGCTGGCTGAAAAAAGATTGTTTGTGTTGCGAGTGTCCATGTGCACACAGCCCCAAAACAAAGTGCCTTCAGAGTAATTTAAAACACGCACAAAGCAAGTTAATTTCAACTTCCTGTTGTAAATAAATTCAATGACAATGTCTCAGAATCATATTTAAATTCATTTCAGTACATTTTAAATTAAGGGTGTATTGTAGCATTTGTTCGTGTAGAAACCAGTTTGACAGCACTTGAAAATGATGTTGTTTCCTTTATGCCAAGCAAAGAAGGCAGGCACATTAAAAATAAATGAAAGAGTTTATTGTACATCATTAATAAATAAATAGTTTGGAGTGTTAAAAGAAAGAGAATCGTAAAGATGTGTATGGTTGTTTTTGTATGAATTAATAATGGTAATAATAATAATCTCTCTGTCTCTCCCTCTCACTCCCAGGTGTGGAGGTGGAGCATCTGTCGGAAGCAGCTCCCATCATTGTTTGGAGACTCATCGAGGCCATCGAAAAATGCAGTAAGGGAATATATACATATATATAAATTCATTGAATTAAATTCTTCTGCAGCATTAATTTATTTATACTGTATATATATATATATATATCTGTGTGTGTGTGTATATATACTGTATATCTATACATATATATCGTTTTATAAGTATTAATTCAACATTCTGACTTTTGCATCAACCTGGGTCATTTTATAAATGCACCTCCTGACAGAATAGTTGTGTTAATCAGAATGTGCGGTATGTGTAATTTGAACTTGAGAAAGTCAGCCTAATCTTTATGCAGAGAGTGGCAGCTTTTACTGACATTGTTTTATTTGATATCTTTCCCACATACGATGTGTATGTAATGAATAAATACGCTCTGTTAATGTGTCGCTGTTGGGGTGTGTACGTAACACGATGCATTTTCGAATTCAGGACGACTGCGTGAGAAATGTAATTTGACTCAACAACCATTGCCTGGAGTCTTAACGGCAGACTCTGCACCATTTGTAAAGCATAATGCACATCACTCTTTCTTAGCCCAAAGGAGGAAATATTTTAAGACTTCCGACAAGCCGTAATTTTTTCTTTCTATCCCTATCCCGATTTTTTCCCTGCAGATTTAAACAATGAGTCACTGTACAGAGCCCCTCCAGCCTCCGGTGGACCTGTAGAGCTGCGACAGGCTTTGGACTCAGGTAAACACTCCATAAAGCAGTTCTCTGTTATGTATCCTCATGCTGCTTTTGCTTCACTTCTCTGACTCTGTTAGCATCGCCTTTCCTAAAAGACCATGTGTAGCAGCATAAAAAAGCCCCTGGATTGAAGTCTGAAGCGGGTACAGGAAATTAGCGGTAAGGACAAAGAGACAATATGATCGAGCAGAGGCCCTTTCGGATTTGGATTTACATGTTAGTTAAAAGTGTTGCTGACATCATTTCTGAATAAGTACTAGTCACATGTACAGTACATGCATGTCGTGACATGTTGCTGGCTATGTACAGCTTGCTGGCTCTTATTGTTTATCCCCAACTGAAAGTGGGAATTGACAAAATACTGATGTCGTGCAAAAAGAAAGCAGACCTTTTTGTCGTTCGTTGAATCTGCAGAAGAAAGGGAGAAACCTGTGCTACACGGTATACTCGCTTGTTTGGGCTTTGTATCCCTGCACACTAATATAATAATGTAGGATCAACAAGTGGCCTGCCATGGCCTCAGAATCGCCTGTCCTGCAAACTGCAGATACCTGCTGACACCTCGCTGACTCCTATGAGCCTGCTGAGGCTAAACGGAGCTGATGTAGCTCCCAAAAAAGAACCCCAAAAAAGTTGGCCAAGTTTGAAGTGCTGAAGTTCAGGTTTGGCACCACCAGGGAGTGCTCTGGCTCCGTACTTTATTTTTTGGGAAGAAGGAGGGGCAGTCACAAAATCCCACTCGGGACTGAACTCTGAGGTGGAGAGAGAGGTGAGACAGGATGATACTCGCACGTCATTTACACTGTGCTCTGCCTAGAGATGGCATTTGCCCTCAATGTTTGGTTATGAGATGATTTTGTGAAGATATATGACATGATCCTTTCTGACAGGACTCTGGTCTAACTATTAAAAAACTCCAGTGTCACAAAGAGGGCACAGAGAAAAAGATAACAGTAACATTTGCCGGCAACTTGAGCTCGTCTCACAAAAAATGTTGAGCAGTTGGAAACAAGGAATGCCTTGGGCTGTAACTTTCAGGGAGTCAGTGACTGTGTCGTGTGTCAAACATGTCATTTTTGTTCTCATTAATTCCAGAAAAATTCACACGTTATTCATCATTTACCACATGATTAGGCAGTGTATCTGTCACAGTTGGCGCGGGGGAGGCCCCCTCAGGTGTAAACCATTAGTGGGTGCCTCCAATTCATGGTGAAATTGCGTATCTATGATCATGAAACCCCTCGTGGTTGGCCTACTTTGCTCTCACACAACATAACGAATTGAACAGGACTGTAGTTTGGGGACTTAGACCCTGGCTTTTGAGCCACATTGAACAGCTTTGATGTGAGAGTGCCGTAAGGAGGATTTTTTTGTCTCCGGTCCCGTGTTGGCAACTTTCCAACAGCAATAAGTCCTTTAGCATTTGTGAAGTGCTCAGAATTCATTTGCAAACCTGTTTTTTCATAGTTTGTCAATGATCAGGGCCGAGATATAACAGATACAGGTGTAATTTGTTCTGTACAAACTTCAGTGAGACACTGGGATATATCATAGCTGCACTGTAGCTTTTCCAAAACAAGTTATATGTTAGATTTGTGTATCTCAAGCGCTGAGTTTGGTCTGCACTAAATCGGCCTAGCACTTCAAATACTGTTATGTTAATATCCGTTCCATAATATAGCATAACAGATTACTAAATTGAACAAAGTACCCACCCCTGTCGGCCTGTGATCAATTAAGCGAAAGGAGGGAAGTCCACATTTTTGGCGCTCAGATTTTTCTTTTCAGTGATTTGAGGGCATAATTCCCCGTCAAGTCCCAAGTGCCTGCTAAAAGTGTGCAGTTGAGAGCTACAGTATGTCTGTGCAAATATACCGTGCATTCATGGTATGTCTACTGCTCTTTCTCAACTTTCATAACTTTGTTAGTGACTCCTGACACATAAAGTCTGCAGTATTTTATAAAATAAAATCCCGTTTGAACGAAACCGGGAAAATCACTTTAATGTCTCATTCAGGGGATTCTTTTGGATTAAACAACAAGGATCACTTGATGCAAAAATCGAGGATACATTTTTTGCATGTCCACTTTTCAACAGAAAGATTCACTTGCCAGTGTGCACACACACACACACACACACACACACACAATATGTGCATATATACACACCTGTCTCTCCTCCTTGGGCAGTGTTGGGAGGTCAGCATTGGGCCAAAGACATGTACATACTCAAAGTAATTAAGTGACAGGGGTTGACATGCAGGCACTTAGGGGAATTTAGCATGCAGGCTTGACATGCACACCCACATATATGTCGAGACAGAAAGGGGGCTGCATGAGAGAAATCCTTTGCATGCTATGGTGGAAGCCGCAGAGAAATGCAACTGCTGTCATCCTGAAGTCACGCTGGCTGCATACACACAAAGTGTCTAATAGGCCTGGACAGATCCTATAGAATATACAGTATATGAAAAGCAGTACCTTGTGTACAGATTTGTGCTGACATGTGGACCGCGAGGTCACATGCAGGCACACAAATGACGGAGGGCGGAGGAGAGATGGTCCAGTGCCTGCTGAATGTGTGAGAGAGAACCCTTAGGACGGTCAGTCTCCCCCCCCATTGTTGTCGCGCGAGTCGTGAGGCTGGGTGAGGTGCTGACACCACACCTGTCCAAAATATTAAAGTGTGAGATTATGACATTGACACCTCCTTCGTACGTCATCAATTTGAGATGGAGCAGACACTAGCAGCACCACCAGTATTTACGTTTTGAGTCTCTACAGATACATTTAACACAAATGTAACTTATTCTACGTTCCTTTCTGCTTCCTGCATTTTTTTTTCAACAATTTCTTAACGAAATACAACTTTTCTTAGAGAAAATTGCTCTGGGGCTTTCTTTAGGATTTGAGATAAACCATGGATTTACTAATAAAAGTGTGTGCGTGTGCGTGTGCCCGTGCACAGGTGCGAGTTGAGTATAATCAGCTTTTATACACTAATTATCTACAACATACAAACCACCTGTGTGATATTGTGTAGATCGTCATCATACTGCCAGGTGGACACAACAAAGGTTGGTCCCCTGGGGTTGGGGGGGCACCAAGACGGCCCTGTGGGTTGTGTGACAAGGAAAAAGTTTGTTCGTCAATGACCTACATTGATGATTTGCAAGCATGATGCAACATGAGTTGCTCTGCAGGAAGAACATCAGAGGATCGGTGCCGTGCTCTGCCTCTCTCTCTCTCTCTCTCTCTTTCTGTTGTGGATCCGTTCTGCATTTGTCATGGAATAATGTTATGTAACAGGGAGTTGTTCAGCAACCTCCTACCCGTGTCATATTTTTTAAATATTTGTTTTGTTTGCAGTCTTGTATGTTTGTTTGTGTGTGCGTGTGTGTGTGTTTGTGTCTGTGCGTGCATGCGTGTGTGTGAGAGAAAAAGTGTGTGAGGGTCACAAAAGCTCAGAAAGCCTCAGATACCATTACCTCATCAGGTTGACCTGCGATTGGTACACTTCCCGGCGTTGCCATGGTGACAGCTAGCCTTTTTTAGCCGGTTGGTTCTGCCCACACAGCGCTCAGTGTGTTGGCCCAGTAACTCTGAGTGTAGGTGTGCAAGAGAGAGGGAGCTGAAGGTCTATCTTTGTCAGGACCAGATTGAGTTCCACACCTAGAGAGTGAGGACATTTGTGTAACATTATGATTATAAACTTCCAGGGCAAGTTGTGGACCATGGTGAAAAGTAGACATGGGAACAAATCGTTTGATATTGAGGGCTATACAATGACATCGTTAGTTATTGAGTCTTTTTTTATCGAATTTTAATAGAAGGGAGAAATAGGAGGCTAATAGGGACAGGGAATAAACTTTATGATAACTGTGACGTTTTTGGGCATTTTTGACAGTGGGTTTAGTTTTGGCAGCGGATGATGAGAACATTTTTCCAGAAGGATTTTTGAATGATTTGGATGAACTGTCAAATCCTTACTTTTTTTAATAGTTGACAAATCATTTTTGGGTTTTAGACAGACTAAGGTTTAGTGTTAAAGCTGCAATGCAATGCATGTCATTGGCTTTGTGTATGTATAGGTCCACAAACATAGGTATACGTGAGCTTATGGGCACTGTCACCACTGCTGGGGTTTTGTTTATGTGTGTGTCAGTGTCTTGTGTGTCTGTTTGTGCACTTTGGCCCTTTTTGAATGTCTATGATGATTACATGGCCGTGTTCTCACACTGTGCAGACTGTTTGGGAAACGGTGATTCATGTTGGCTCAGACTGCAGCAGAATATACTGTGTTCTCAATACGAGAATATACGTAACACACACACACACGCGCGCGCGTGTACATCACGCAACAACACACATGACACGAAGCAATATGGTCACGGTGCAGCTCAGTCCCGTGCAAACGGTCGATAACCATTTGTTTGTGCGCAATCAATTATCCAACTTGAACTTCCTCTCTCCTCTCATTTCAGATGGATGTAGTTGTACTTTCCTCCTTCCCTTTTAATCCATTTACCGCTTGTGGCTAACAACCTATCAACCAATCTAGACGCCCAGGAACCATTAAATAATCTTTTATTCCGCTGCACCTCCTTTATGCACTCTTCCTATTTCTCCCTCTTTCACCCCCCCTCCCCTCCTATCTCTTTTTCGCCCCTCGTTTTATTCACTCATTCATCACCGGCCCGTTTCTTCCCCTCGCTGCCTCGCTGACAGGAGCCGCTGACTTCAGCAAAAACACAAATTAAAAGCGCTCCTCTCCTCCAGCTCTTCACCCTTCCCTTCCACCTCCATCCCTCCATCCTCTCAGTCGGTCTTCGCTCGCGTCTGTCAGTCGACGGCTCCAGCTATTGGTTAGAGGTGATGTCACCGTCTTCCTCTGGCGCCCGTCAATAACCTATTAGAGGCAGGAATTTTTACACTCAGCTGGGGAGCGGCGAAGTGCTGCCGCATACTCTGGAACGCACACTCTTCCACGCTGGGCGGGAGGTGGAAACGGATCAAAGGCTCTGGCTGCAGAGGAGTGTCGTTGTGTCGTAATGGAGGTGTTTTGTTGAAGTTGAAGTTGTCTTATTTCAAACATAAATAAAACTAAATGTAAGAAAGCAGTTACATGAACAAATATTCGAAAAGCAGTAGGAAGAAGTACTGACTTTTGGATTCCTACCCCTTTTTAACTGTTATCTCTGTATTCACAATGTATTAGTTACACAAACCTATTCTATAGCTGCATCAACACAATCATTTTCCTTTTAACTTCTAAACGTTACCAACTATCCAATTTGTATTTATTATTATTTGGTCAAACTGATGAGTGGCCCGTAGTCATGCAGTGTAAAGGAAAGAAACGTGAAAGAAATCCAACCTCTTTTTCTCGCTGCAGCCTTTTATTATTTTTATCCCTCTGAACTTTTCATTGCACCTGGGACAGTAACACCATGTACAGATGTGTCTTTGCGTCACTTGTGCTGCGTGATAGGAGATATTTCTTTCGACATTCAGTGCCAGTGCTCTGCAAAGATCGGCCTGGCCAGTGCGTGGATTTGTCGCTTACCAAAGTCTGTGTCCCGTCAAAGGCCTACAATCTATATTTAGCGAATTGGATGTTTTTTCCTTTAGTTTGTTCATTTTTAATCCTTAGACAGTGCAAAGAAAATGGGATCCCAGTGTCTGTTGTGTCGCATTATTGCGTCCTTGTCACCTGAAGCGAATCAGTAGAGAAATTTGAAAAACAGAAACCTCTCCTGTCCCCTCCCCTACTCTCAGATGCTCAACTCCATATGTTGCCCAAAATCGCGAAGGAGTAAAGCGTTACCTGTGGCTTCACCGTCTGTTTCAAACACTCACACGCGGTTCATCTTTCGTCATCTTCTGTTCTCTTCACTCTTTCTCTTCGGGCCGACATTCCCGCTCTGCCGCTTGTCCCAATCGCGTGCATTCGTAAATGCTTTCACTTGAGTTGAGCCTTGAGAGCCTTTACCATTCTGTTAACCATGGAAACGCAGTTTCTTCCGGTGGGAATGGTGGTTTGATGGTGCTTTTCAAAAATGCAAAAGTAGAAGGGATTGCGCTTAATTTAAAACCCAGAAGTATGAGGATAAGAAGTGCATTATGCAACGGCGTGAATATTGAACAGATTTTGAAAGTAATGTATTGTTGTTGTTTTTAGTTTGTGTTTACTACTATGCAGGTGGTAGCAGCAAATGCCCACTCGGCACACCTGAGGTTTTGCACACATACTGAACTTTTACGCTGAGCGTCAATTCTGAAATGATAAGGCTTCTGTCAGATGAGTGCATGCGGTGTGTGGGGTCTGCAAGACTGGCAAGTAACAACCTGGTCTTTGTAATGAGATATGCTTCATACAGAGGAGCTGATTTATCATTTAGGGCTGATTCTCTGTCAACAATTATTAAACGTTGGCCCTCGGATGAACTTCCTTTTCCTCTGCATTCAGAGTCTGGTTCGCTTTCTCTCTCATCTCTTTGTTCCCCCAGCATGAGAGCTCCCCTTCTCTCTCCCCGCATTTTATTCTCTTTTTTCTCTCTCTGAGTCCATGTTGTGATATCAGTGTGAGTGTGTGAGCCGAATGCCAAGGACACATGGAGAGACGAGAGAGGTGAGCAGGTTTATTGACCAAAAAAATAGTACCACTGCACAAACACGCTGGCAAACTCCTGCACAAAGCAACAATTGTGCATTATAAGAGCATGTTTATGTGAGCATATAGAAACTGTATGGGGGTCAGTGGGCAACGAATCGACCTGTCCCTATTTTCCTCTCTTTTCTCCGCTTTTATTTCCTGCCCTCTTTACCTTTGCCAAACCCGTCACGATCATGAGTTTTCCTGCTGAGGTGCTATTAGAGCAGAAGTGGACAATGTAATCACAGCACTAAATTCAATCAAAAGTCCTGTTATGTCGGTTGAAAGAGTTCTTAAGCCATTTCCAGTCGCCAAAGGGCAGAAAGATTTGACTCCATAATGGACACTGATACTGATGATGATGCCGGTATCAATGTGTCATATCAAGTAGGCAACTGGACTGGTTGAACATTTCTTGAAGACGTTTCACCTCTCATCCGAGAGGCTTCTTCAGTTCTAACTAGCTGCTGGAAAAGTTCAGGTATTTATCCTCTGCAAAATTAATAACATCTGGCCCAGATTCTGGTTGTGGGTTTCGCCTGAGTCTAGGTGTAAACGAGGGTTGTTGGTTTCACCTGAGCTATCCTTTGAGTTATTGTTCTTGTTTACCTTCCTAGGGAGAGAGTGAAGGACAGCATTGTAAGTGGCTGAGAGAGGTTGCTCTTCGATGTTGTCACAACACCGAAGAGCAACCTCCTCTGGCCAGGACTCGGCCGTTCATCTACATCTGAAGGACAGTGGACACTCATTTGAGGATGAAAACGTTCACATTCTGGCCAGGGAAGACAGATGGTTTGAAAGAGGAGTAAAAGAAGCCATCTTTGCTAGAACAGAGAAACCATCACTGAACAGAGGTGGAGGTCTAAGACACCATCTCTCAGCCACTTACAATGCTGTCCTTCACTCTCTCCCTAGGAAGGTAAACAAGAACAACAACTCAAAGAAAATCTCAGGTGAATATGACGTCCCTCATTTACACCCAGACTCGGGCGAAACCCAAAACCTGAATCTGGGCCAGATTGCCAACAACCTGCAAGTTTGACACAATGGTCCTCTAATTAGGTACTCATCCTCTGATTAGCTATTCATCTCACAGAGGATAAATACTTGAACTTTTCTAGCAGCTAGAAGAACTAGAAGAACTGAAGAAGCCTCTCGGATGAGAGGTGAAACGTCTTCAAGAAATGTTCAACCAGTCCAGTTGCCTACTTGAAATCGCACTTGATATTACCATGACCTGGATGACTGAGAACCTCCACAGACACGTATCAATGTGTCATTCTTGATATCTGTCTTTAATGGCCCCTGTTTTTTCTTTTAGTTCTTGGTGGTTAGTAAATTTTTGAATCCCTGTTCAAACCCCGGGGATCAGTGTGTGTTGATTTTGCACATACTCCCTGTGCCTGCGTCGGTTTTCACCAGGTACCCCAGCTTCCTTCCCCAGTCCGTCGACATGCACATTGTGCTCAGAACTGGTGACTCTAATTTACCAGTGGGTGTGAATGTGGGCGTGAATGTGAGTGTGAATGGTTGTTAGTCTCTGCATGTCGGCCCTGTGAGAGGCTGGCGACCTGCGCATTGTTTACCCTGCCGCTCACCCAATGTCACCTGGGATTGGCTCCAGCTCGCCCCACGACCCCTAAAGGTCAAGGTCGAGTTTAGAATAAACACAGAAGTAGAAAAAGTTATGGGAGTGAATAGTCGAGGTCATAACATTTGTATAATAATGGGGTGCTCTCACCGAGGAACACGTTTGTTACCATAGCTCCTGGCGAGCTAATGTGGCAGTAACATGATGACGTTCTCAGTGCAGTGAGGTAGCCAGAGCTTTCAGTTTCCTACGTTGGCCCTTTTTTTCTCAATCAGTGGGCAGCAATTTCAAAACAGTTTTCAAGGGGTCATCAGCACAAACTTGTGTAGTGAAGGTTTGGTGTTTCTTAAATGCTCCGATAAGTGTTCCATCATGCTAAGAGCAAAATGTGGGCCTAAATATAGCTTTTCAGGGAGGGAGAAAACATGCAAGAAAATATGGCCCTTGTACATATTAAGTGCACAATTGAACAAGCTGTTATAGGTAAGTATTCATAAACAACCTTGTATGTGTATAAACACACATAAATCCAAAGTATCCGCAGGTCCATTAAAACGTGTAATAAAGTTTAAAGCAGCAGTATTTCATCAATGGCAGTTACATTGTCTTTAATGGTATCTTTAAATGTTTAATCTTTCCTCTGTGATCCTGCAGATTTTATCTCCTTTCATGTTTTTAATCTCCACAGTCTAGTGTAATTTATTTTACTGAAACTGGGATAAAATTGGTCACAACAATAAATGTTGAAAACTGATAAAACCATTAAAATTGTAAACTGTTGAGCACACGGCCCCAAGAAATTGTGTGAGAGAGTGAGACTAACATTATGTACAGAAAAAAAACGATAGTATCTCAGGCAATCGCTCTGCTTTAAACAGTCTCAACATGTAAATGAGGTGGCAGCTCGTTTTCAGCTCGAGTATATACTGTAATCCTTTGCAGTGAGGATGTAAATACAACAATTATTTCAGATGTGAACAGAAAAGCTGACTGCAGGGGAGATAAAGATTTCTCCCCTCAATGTCAGTGGTCTTTGAGGGGAGCGATCTCCGTTGCACTTTCATTATTTAACCGTTAACTCTGCCTCTGTTAGGTTGCAAACTCACTGCTTTAGTTTAATCACTATTGAATTTGCCGTGGCCAACTTTTTTTCCGAGAATCCATTGGACTGTGTTGCACTCCCTCTGAGTATTGCATGTTCGATCGAATTGGAGAGCCGTAATGCTGGAGAGAGCAGATGATCACACCGCTTTTATTGTGTAATAACATTCTAATTGGAATGCCGGGGCGAGGGCACACACTGCACACAAAGCGCTAACACAACACTGAGAGGACAACACATAATGCACAGAGAGGAACGCAGGGGTTTTGTGTATTACATTAAAATGCGGCTTCATCTGATTAGACCCTCCTGCCGTCAGTGTGTAGGAACAGGGGACGGACTATGTCCTTGAAATGTTTCCATGGCTCAAGTTCAAGTCCCGTCAAAGTGCCTCTTTCTTCTGGGTCAGTTCTGGATGTCACGGCCTTGGACGGCGCACAGGGAGACACAGCCTTTAGTTAGAAAACTAGTTCTTCTTTTTATGTCCATATGAACGTGCTCTGTTCCTGACAATTAAATCAGGCCTTGAAATTGTGTGAGCAGGGGTACATGCACCCTGTAGTTATTGTTGATGCCGTGGTCATGTAAAGTGGAAGTAAGCGCTCAAACTGTTCCCATGGTAATGTTGTGTGAGAAAACTCAATATTCATATGTTGAGTATTGCTTCCAATAACTTAATGCAAATACATGTGTAGGTATTGACCAACAGACATTTGCACACATGGCATCTGAGCTGTTATCTATATATTCCTTTATTCATAGTCTCTTAAACTCAGTTTTACTCTTGCTTTTACTATCAAACGGTTTGTAAGGCATATTAATAAACTTTGATAAATTAAATGTTATCACTTGAGTGCCAAATCTGATACATGGAAGCTTTCAAAAATAACATTTTTCCCATGTCATAATTATAGCTTGGATGTTGATGTGTTCATGTTCAACGGTTTTGAACAACAGAGGCTTTTTTTCATCGCTAATGAAAACAGCTCAGCTGTTCTATCTAAGTTTAGCAGCATATCAAAAGCTATAACATTATATATATATATATATATATATATATAAATAAACAGTTTGGGTAAAGGCAGTAAATATGGAATGAAATGATCAAAGAATAAATAATAAACATGATGTATCTAAATGCACATCATCCTTACTTTCTGTACTTGATATCATTTAATATATGATGACTTGCATCCTCCACCATTCTTTGTAGTAAAATCTAGTTTTGGGCAGCAAAATGTTGCTGCCTAATGAAAAGAAGTAAGAGTAATCTAACGGGTTATTTTCCTCACTAATGAGTACTGTAGGAAAATGCCATTTGAAACCAGTGTTTGCATAAGGGGTTCCTAATCACAGTATTTTGCTGTTTGTGTGAACTGGCAGGTGGGTTTGTTCCCTGTTATTGGTAACTTTATGGAGAGTTTAATGGACAGACTAGTCTGTTCCAGCCGGATATGCTTTTCTCTGGACTGTGCAAAATTGTGTCTAATAACTGTCTTTTTCTTACACATCTACACTGAACATTGAAGATTGTGATTTAGTTTTACTTTCTATAGTGCACCTAAAACCAAACCATTCAATAGCTGTTTGTTCCTGGTTTGTCTGATCTTTCTTTCTTTATTTTTGTTGTTTATATTATATTATACATGTATATACAGTATATGACATTATATATGTATATATAATATGTCTCTATACGGGGGGAGGACATTGGCCACCTTTAAGGAGGTGTGTTAGTTACCTAACACACCGCGCAGAAGGGACACTGCATGGTCTGATTGTGTACCTTAAAAGGACTTCACTCAACTTTCAAAGAAGCAGGCAATACAAACTAATAACCATTTACATCCAACACTCCACCCAGTCTCGTCCTGGCCAATCAACCATTCCTGCCAAATGGATACAGGAGTGTAAGCTGCATCAATCTATTAAGTAGTCTCTGCTCCTGACTACTGACCCAGCTCCACTCCATTCACTCATCTGTCAATCCTTTAATCTGTCCTTTCATGAATTCATCTTTCTGTTGACTGATCTATAGCCCAACCCTGTCAGACTCGGCCTTGATTAGCTGACAGACAGATTGAGCGGGGACAGTAGCACTGGTCACGTTCAAGTGTTTGCCAGTGATTTGATTTAAGCAGCATGAAGAACATTTGATGGGTAGAAAAAAAAACAAGAGTAGAAGAGTGTACTGGGATAAAAATTGAGCTCAAAGACAGAAACAGATCGAGGGTTAAGTGACCAGACGAAGATGTTCTTTCGGGAGGAAGATGTGAAAAACCGGCTTGAACCTGCCGATGCATCAAACCCAGACATACATGAAGTGATAATCAATAATAACCTATACATAAGCACTCGTTTCTGCTTCCGTTAGGTCAGCTTGATATCAGTGGTTTTTGAGGAGAGCTATCTCTGTTGCACTTTAATTATTTAACCGTTAACTCTGCTTCGGTTAGGTCACGTTGACATGACTAAAAAATAGGTTGCGGACCTTATTCAGTGAACGGGAAGCGAAAGCGATTTCTGGAAAGGCTCTAGAGATGGAGCGTGAAGACTTTGGATGGAGAGAATAGGAAAGAAAGAGGGGGAGAGGATTGAATTGATCTGGGGATTCTTTTGCTGCCGATCCCTCAGTGAGCGGCGTAATGATGCCGTGTTTGGCCGTGGCCCCAGAGTCCTAGTCTGTTTCATTACTGTAGGTGTGACTAAAGCTGCCCTGCTGACGGAGGCCATCCTGCCACACCTCCACTCACTCTGACACTAACCCATCTGACCTTAAAATGTTATTATTTTTTACAGCTGTCTTTACTCCTCTTCATCATACCACACATCTGTGATAACTTACTCCTGCTTACTTCCCCCAGGTTTAATTGCACTCAGTTTTCCACAGTTTGGCACTGTTTCTTTTCCCACATTCTGGGTTTTTTGTGTACAGTCTGGCGTGTTATTTTATCCATTAAATGCCACACACAGTTTGTGCATCCCTTTTGCGTGGTCAGATCATCCGTACAGGTCAACTGGGTCACTCACATACAGCCCTGAAGTGAAACCAGGGCAAAAAAAAGCATGGGTTAATGTCATTAGAGCCCCAGTTTATCTGGTGGTTTGTGTTTGTATCAGACAACAATTTTCACAGTGTCTGATATAAACAAACAGCTGCTTTTGTTCTGCACAGGGCAACTATCTGCATTTTCCACTGTGGATTAAAAAAATGGAGTCACACCCGATACTCTGTGAAGGGCCTCTATGGTAAATTCCTGTGAATTTATTTGTGTCCACATTTTGTTCATCTGATTTTTCACAGCACTAAATAATGAACCCAGTGACTTCAAATAAATCATGTGCGTTTCAGAAGAACAATTGTGCCCTTTTGCATTTGGCGTGGGAAAGATAGACAGCATGTCTCAGCAAAATGTGTCTTAAACAGGCTGCCTCTGTCTCCACTCTTTGCAGTTTTAAGTAACTCATGACCAGTTGACACCATGTCTGGATTGATATACAAAGCATCTGCTTTAGTAAAAATATTGTTTTGCAGATCTAAATATTTTCACCATCCGACATCAAGTGCTTAAGCGGATGCATTCAAATGCAAATGAGGGACTCTGAAACCAACAAAGTGAAAACATTTGGGGTTACTTTCTGAAGCAGGTTGAATTCATCATGCGTGCTGTGTCAGTGCCAGAATGCCACATTTGCATGGTCTTTATACCGCTGCATAACACTAGCACTATAAACCAGTGGAACACACACTGGGTACATTTTACTCCTGACATCAGAATAGGTTTTAGATGACGGGATTGTCATTACACATGAAACTACAGCTGTAAAAACAAACAAAAACAACTACCAAGCACTGTAAATTAAGGGGAAAACAAAACACATGATACTATATGTTTATCATTTCCATCAGGGAAAGTATATCGTTTGTGCCAGATTGCAATCTCAAACCATCACCACTGTCATTTCCATCACCAGCACAAATCCCAACCAAATAAAGAAAAAAATAGCTCTCTCGAAGGATCAAATTACAATGTGCTCCTCAGGAAACAAATTGTTTTCTGCCCTGGGTCCCTCGCAATAGCAAATTTGCTTTGTCTGGGTGTTGGGGTGATCGAATCCCCCAGACAAATCACAGCACAATAACACAGGCCCCTCAGCGTGGCGATGTGAAGAGGTCATCCATTGATATTAATAGCCTGGTGGTTTACTGGCCTGTGGTGATTGGTTGTTTATTCAGACATTACTTAAAGGGAGCAAATCAATAGGATTTAACAGACATTTTTGGCTCCAGAAGGTCCGGCACTTATGGTGTAAGGTGGGAGGAAGAGGAGGATGGGATGAGGATGATGAAGAGTAGAGCGAAAAGAAAAGAAAGAGGGCAAGAGTAAGAGGGAAGAAATGAGAAGAAACAAAAGCAGGAGCTAATGAAGCAAATGTGTGAGCATAAAAGGCAAAACGCAAAGAGGGTCGAGGAGGACGAGGAGAAGCAGGGGGTTGAAGGTCAAGAGCCAAAAATGGGAGAGACAAGTTGAGGAAGAGTAGAAGGAAGGTTGAGGCTGAAAGATGGAGGACAGCAAGAATGCCCCGAGGCGCCATGTGGGTTGTCCTTTCTCTTATCTGCTGGAGTGCTCACACGGAAACACCAAGGCCCGTTATCTGTTGTTTTGTCTTCCGATGGATGAATCTGCGAGTTGTCTTTCGGGGGTTGGACCTCCCAGCATCTTTCTTTATCTGTGACTGGATGATAGTTTCCCCCCTTTCTCAGGACCAGCTGACCATGACGGACTCTTTTTTTACTTAAATGAACCCTTTGAGTTGGTAAATTGCACTACTGTATATGCTCATTGCCTCCAGTAGTTATTTACCTGATGTTAAACAGAAAACCTGAGGGGACAAACCCTTGCTCAGTAACCTGTTTGTTGTAAGTTTGAAAGTGCATTTGAAGGTTATCCACGTTTCACTTTGTTGAACTTTCGTAGTCAGACTTATGACTTGGCTCTTTCATTCCACAACATGAAAGTCACTTTCTACAGACTCTCTGCCTCAGGGCCCCTGAGCGTTTGTCCTCACAAAGCCTATCATGGTTACCCATCCATGCTTAGAACCCGGGACGAAAAAACATCACAAACCGTCACATGCTTAATCTTTAACACCTGCTGTGTCTTTGTCTGCGTCCTTCTTGTCATCTCAGATGCAGTCTCAGCGGATCTGGACCAGTATGATATTGTTTCGCTGACTGATGCGCTCCGAGGTTTCCTGCAAGACCTGAACGCCCCCATCATCCCTGTGACGGTCTACAGCGAGCTGGTCTACACCGCTCAAGGTACAACACAACACACAAAGGAGAGCTGATGTTGGCTCAAATTACAAATGACGTTAAAGGGACAGCCAACCCACAGAAGACAATGTAACATCTATGCACACTCTGTACCTCTTGTGGTGTCTGCATATAGAGTTTTGGTTTTATTTGTCTGGGGTCCGAGAAATTAAATTCAGATCTCTGTGTCCGTACCGACACAATGGAGATGAATGCAGATGAGATTGTTGTGCGCTTTAAAAACATCAACGGTAACATTTCTTCTGCTGAGCAGTTTTCTCATTTTCCTGGATCAGAGGCAGGGATTTCTCCTTTTCAGGGTAAACCTACGAATACCTTAAAAAAAAGGGTTAGGGTTAGATTAGGTGGGTTAGGTTAGTTTGTTTTAAGTTAAGTTAAGATAAAGTCTTTTTGGCCCATTTCACTTGTACCAGGCCACAGGCTGGCCACTGAGAATCACATCTGACTGTGATGTAGAGCTACAGTTTAATTGAAGAATCAGTCCCTAAGGAACTGCAGACATAGTGACCTGTGGATTGTTCACAGTGACAGTGGACACTGTCACTAGAAAGACACGATGTTGTACAGTATATTCAGCCTCATTCTATTGAAGTATATATATGATTTTTGAAATCATAAAAAATAAAAATAAATAAAATGATTCCATGAATTTAATTCGGAACAACAAAGCCAACATTAACCTTTTAGAAAACATTACTCATGACCTACATACGATACAAGACTTGGGGGTTTCCTGCTGCTTTCAGCAGCATTTAGGTGGTCGCTGACTGGTTGTGAGTTTCGGCCTCCAGCTGCATCCTCAGTAATGCGCTGGCTTTTCCTTCCGCTCTCACGCACCTTTTGCACCGGTTAAGCTCTGGAGCTAAATTTCAGCTTGTGGTATTTTTATGCCTCTGTCGCACGTGACCCATTTCTACCGCATCTGGATGTAAAGACGACAGTGGCTGTAGACTCTCGTCAGCGTCAAATGTCTGCCGCTCTCCCGACAGCTCTGGGATTCCGTGGAAACAAACTCGTCCGATTTGCCTTACAGTTGATCAGCCTGTTTGCCCTCTCACCTTGCCCGGCAGGCCCCTCCCCTCTCTGGCTTTCCAGGGACTCCTTCCCTTTTATCCATCTTTAATGAGTCCTCCCTTCACATTTTCACTTTTGTGCCTGGCATGGGCTGGTTGCGTGTCAGTGCGGCAATTAGAGAGAGAGAGAGTCCAAAGCAGCGAGACACATGGACAGATGAACCAAGCAGTGGGTTGTCTTGTGTTATGCATTTAGAGTTTTTCCAGCATTGAGGCCCCGTCTGAGTTTGCAGGAAGTTCACACCGGCTTCCCTGCAACCTCCTCCCAAAATATGACTCGCCTGAGCTGCCATTGTCTGACTGAAAACCCCCTCAATTATGTACGTGCTTTTTGTCTCTTTCTCTTTTGCTTCAATCCTCCACTCATGGAAACATTTTAAGTCAGGAAAAAAAAACACTTTGAAAGGGGGCATCGGGTATTTTGTGGAGGTTGTCCGAGGTTTAACCCGTTGGAATGAAACATCTTATTTTGGAAGGGGTCACCTGACGAGCAGAGACCATTTTCTCCTGTGAAATCAAGGTATATTATAAGACGGTTTGGAGGCCTGAAGCATTTAATTTGTGCAGACAGGATAAATCACACAATAATATTGAGGGGTTTCCCTGAAAAGTGGAAACTGGAGGATTCTATGGTTTCTTTTTTAAAGTAATTTTGTTGTGTGCTTTAATTCACTCATCACTTTTCCTCAGCCTTTGCGGGGATAAGGACAGAGAATGAAACATCCTGCTCAGGTTTTTAAGCCAAAGGCAAACTGTGATTTCTGAATATGGACTATACAAGTTACATTTGATTTGATTTGTTCTACATATTCCACAATAAGATTATATTGTGCGTACTGCAGAAACACATAGTCCAGTTAGCCAAAGTGCCAAATTGAGTTTCCCACTTCTCCAACATATCACCCGTAGCTTTTTAATGAAACTAAATTGCTAGTTACATTTTCATTCAATTATTCATTATTCATGGTGTCAATCTTGGCAGTTTTTTCTTGCTTTGGGACCGCGTTATTTTAACCCAACCTCTTTTATGTCATGGTAAGTGTAGACAGAAGCTGTGGTAGCCCATGTGTGGAGTAAAATTACTGTTATTGAACTTGTTTTTGTGTCCACAAAGATGATGTGGATTCTTATTAGTTTATAAATATGAATCATATTAATAATAACAACACTTTGTTTTTATGTATTGAGTTTGAAGTGATGTCTGCTTGATTATAACCACATGGATGGAATAGGTCAAATTTAAGTCATATAAAGAAAGTTGGAGTCTGACACATCTTAGTCTCAGATTTGTTCATACTGTTAAATTCCCATTTTCTTTAATATGCTAACTTGGCTGTTTTGCTACTAGGGAGACTAACATTTTCTCTTCTGTGTGATGTGTGTCCATTTTTCCAGTCAGTGGCTCATCATGGGGAAATCCCCATACACTGCCAAAAGTAACATGGCATGTTCCGATTTGTAAAGGATTTATAAAAGTCTTTTCCTGTTCTACGGATCAGCCAGTGGTCAATTGTCATGCCTGATAAATGTTAGTACAAAATCTACTACAAAGATATTGGTGTGAGTTTGGTGAAATGTGTTTGGAAAGTGGCATTTATTTAAGAGTCAAACTTTGCTTAACCTTCAAAATGACTCAGAATCCGAATTGCTTTTATTGCCAAGTAATTACATTACAAGGAATTCACCTTGGTGCATTGGTGCGAAAAAAGAGCAATCATTAAACATGAAATAAAATTATAGAAAAGTAACAAGCTAATGATTGTGATCCTATCATGTTTCAGAGCAGGGAACATACTATTGTTGTTGTATTTTTCAAATATAGAATAATTACATTTGTTGTTGTTATTTGGCTGTAATCCACCTGTATCCCCCATACGTCAGTGCCAGTGACATCCTGACCACAACCAGCCTTTTCTTACCAGCACTGTCCCATATTGTTTTAGAATTCTAAATCTTCCTTTTCTTCTTCTTATGTTTACAATTGGCTACTGGCAAACTTTAAAGTGCATTACTGCCACATACTGTACCACTTCTCTCTTTGAGGTTTTCTCCTGTGATTTAAGGTCAGAAAGGAGTTACAGTTTCAAACGTCTCACTAAGGTTAAGGTTTCAGGTGGAAATGTTTTCTCTGCCCCAGCTTTAGATTTTTCTGACACGTAGAAGTCATAGAGGGGTTATGCATTATTTTCTGCATATCAGCCCTTTGCTATTTCCCCCGCATCTGCCTTTGGTGTCGCTCATTTTAATATTTGAATCATCTTCACTTTCCAACCTCTGCCCTATATTGTCTTTATTCACCCCACCCCCCACCATGTCCATTTCTTTTACCTTTTCCTTTTCTTTTATCATTCATTAGTTTTGTGACAGTTAGTTAACCTTAATGGCATAACCAATGTCATCGTCTAAGAGGACAAAGGCCAGCTGGCAGACTCTAACTGACCACTGCCCATCTGGACCTTACAAGTAGAGAAGAAGACATAGACAGATTGGGCCTGGCTTCTAATGCGGTTGATGGTGATAAGAATGTGGGGGAAAAATGGGCATTAACATTTGAAATGTCCCTTTTTAATCTGGTATTTAAACTGAGACAAGACAACAATGATGTGTACTGTATTCGCAGAAATAAAATCTGAAAACAGATCTTTTTTGAAGTATCCGTGTGAATGTGCCACAGTCGGCATTCCGCTTAATCCTGAAGGTGTTGGATAGGGTTGAGGTCAGAGCTCTGTACAGGTCAGTCAGGTTCTTGTGCAGTGTCTATGTGCCATGAGCTTGTTTGGCATAATGGATGCATCTGATAGCGCTTCCTTGTGTTGCATTATTAGGTGGCTGTGGATGATATGCTGTTGACCAAATAGCTTTCACAGCACTTTTTTTTCTTAGGCAAATCCTGTCTGCATGCATTGGACCAAGCATATTACACACTTCTTCTCAGCAGCCGAAAACCAGCAATTACATTTTCTTGCCACAAAAGTGAATTATCACCAACATTATCCTGTAGAGAGGCTCTGCTTGACCCCATTTTTATCATATAGGGTCACACACAGACACGCACAAACGCAGATGCACAGACCCTCACCCCCCCACTGTCCAGTTGTCCAGTCTCCCTTGGGGCAAGATGTACAGACCAAGTTCCAAGTTCCCTCTCCAGCCTTGACCTTTACTGACCAGTAGGGTCAACCACAATCCATAATAGCAAGAGTGTGTGTGTGTGTGTGTGGTAGTCAGTAGTGGCCAGACAAAGAGAGGTGACTTCCGTGACCCCCATCAAGCAGCAGCAGATTGTCAGCCATCCATCACTGACCCACCTGCCCACCCTAGGCGCGCACACACACACACACACACACACACATAAACACATATATAGACAAACGACACATCCGCTTCTGAACAGAAGCAGCAATCAACCTGTAAATTTCACATTTACGTTATAAGTTAATGTTTTCACATACAGTTATAACCCACATAACATTCTTTATTTTAAAATCTCGATTTTGATACTACTGGTGATACTGGTACTATCTTCTTTGGTTATTTGTGGTATAAATAAATAAATGCAAAAGCTGTGTGTTAAATGTACTGAATTTTGAAAACGTATTTTAAGAAAAACATTCCAAAGAGTCGAAGTAGGTTGTGAGTGTAGCTGCTATGTTTGTTTGCTGCCCCCTTTGAGAAATGTTTTGTTCATTAAAACAATATATATATAATTACAGTGCAGACACAGCTCTGAGGCTTGAGAGGTAAGAATTCAGCTATAACATATTGTTTAATGCAAGTTTTGGACAGTTACCACAATAACACCTCAAATGTGCTGTATATGTACAGCAATACACACTAAAGCGCACACATTGCAACGTAACATCAATTATACACAATGCTCATCCACGAAAACAGAAATACACACTAATGGTTATAAAACAAAGCCACTTGACTCCACCCACTGAAAACTCTTGACCTCTCCTCCCTGGCCATCTGACCTTTGACCTCTCGACACCAACTCCCCCAACATGTTAGTACACAGTAAATATAGATGGACTAATGTATGCCTGAAGCACATGTACGCATTGCGTAGAGAAACATGTACACTGAAAAGAAGTTGTCCCTTCCCAGCTTGTCAGCTGGAATCCATGCTGTCTGAAAAATGGCCACTGTTTGGTCCTCTGCGCCTGACCTCGCTCTGTAACGAGTGTCATCAGTGACATTTAATCTATGTGCACATGAGGAATGGTGTTTGTAATCGGCTGTTTGAAAATACATTTAAATAAAAATGGGTAAATAACCCCTGACACGTCGCGCAGAATTAATTAAACCTTATAATATTAGGTTATACTTTTAGACATTTGTGTCCAAGAGAACATCGAGATTCTTTACAGGGAGTTTTTCTGCACTTTCTTGTGTCTCGTGTTTACAGTCGCTCAGCCGCCAAACTCACCCTCAGACGCTCTGTCACATCCTCCAGCTCTCTGTTGGCACTCTGCGTTATTGGAATTGATTTGAACACTTGAGTTCCCGCGAAGAGGGGCCAAATACACCAATACCTCATGCGATCAATCAATACATCAGCATCCTAACACCTGGATACATACACAGCATTTCCACATGCAGAGCACTGCAACGAACAAAGCACTGTAAAAGATGTGATAGGTAGTGGGTCAGCGTAGGTGTATCCAGATATACACAAGCACAGCTCCTGCAGTTTCCTTGCACAATAGCAGCCCATCTATGCAGGATACTAAAGCTTTAAATTAAGAATCAGAAATGCTATTTAACCTGTGGTTACTGTAAACTGTCTACATAACTCATTTTCGTAGGGTTCAACTCCAAACACATAAGAGATTATATTCAGCATATAATGTTTAATGTTTGATCAGGATAATGGTTTTGCACTATGGACTACATCTGCACGAGAACCGTTCCTTTTTTGCTCATTTTTGCTCCATTTCGTCTGCTGGTGGAAAGAGATTATCCTACAGAGATTAGCCACAAAGCTACAGCAATAGTTTGCTGGACTTGGATTTCCGTGGGACACAAAGCGGGCATCTATGAATATTCCCTCCATTTAAAAAAAACATTTTGTGTTTATGTTGATATGTTATGAAATATGTTTACACTCATAGCGCTACATGTTTCCTATTTTTAAAACTTAACCCCGGGACCAAGTTGTAAATGTATACAAAACAACATATTCACTGTATGGTAATGATGCATTGCAACAGTTTACGGAAGAATGTTCTTATAGCCCAAAGTCATATGTGCCTGAGCCCTGAATAGTCATTTTTGTGAAGCCTCTGATGGTTGCCGAACAACCTCACAGTGACCACAGGGCTTTCCACTTCATCGGGAAGATTTCTAAATGGTGAGCTGTTCCTCAAACTAAACAAAACGTTTTTTGATGATCACCTCGAAAATGTATTCAAAATTGCTGAATGAAGAATATAGTGAAAAGTCTGTCTGTCAGTACTTGATTTTTCGAAAGATTTTGATGAGAAACCTGGAGTTTGGTTCATCTGAGCGCACATTTGATGAATTCAGATAATTCGGGATCGATGTAAAGAACTCTGTTGTTGATGGAAGCCCTGGGCAGACAGGCAGAGTCTGACAGAGATGAATGCTTCTGTGGATTCTTGTGCAGAACGATGTGGCTGGTGCTCAATGGCAGATCTGTGCTCCCCCTCTGAGCCTCCCCGTCGTAAACCGTGCACACAGCGGGCTCGGGCTCAGATGTTTTCTTGTTTGCGGCGTGTTTGTGGCGGCGAAGGGGCCTGTGGTGAGAGCGCTTGTAAATACGTCTGGTCCTTCTTCAAACAAGGCCCATTGTCTGAACCCCGTCTAATGCATGAAAAGGAGTTGGTATTATCCCGTGCGCACCCCCTGCTATGACATTTTTACAAGCATCCGCAGACGGAGCCTGTGTGGTTTTTTTTTTTTTTCCCATCACGTCTGTCAGGGTAACTGGCTATAGCAGCTGGTTGCCGGACTGGGTCAGAATCCAAATTGCGGATGTCCTGCCAAGGCCGTAGATCTGCTCAGACTCAGCGAGATGTTGCACGCTCGGATGGATGTTGATGGAGGTGCTGTCCAACGTCAGCACAGTGTCTGCTCTGTGTTCAGTGCGTATGAGTGAGAGCTGGAATGCAGTTCAATGTCAGATATATATATATCACATCATGTATATAAAACCTATATATATATATATGTATATATATAGGTTTTATATGCGTGTGTCCGCTCAACTGTTTGCCAGGAAATGCACACGGATGGATGCACTCTCACCTTGTCTGCATGAGTGCTGGTCACATCAGGACATCGTCTTTTGAATTTTCTTTAAAATCCTACATTGCCAAATCTTGTTTCCCGTGCTGTTTCTCAGAATTTAAAGAACCACTTTAACTCTCACTGAAGTGGATATGTTGAGATATAATGTATTTATCAGAATATTGTAAGATCAGGCTTGCGGGGAAGGAGAAATGTTATGCTCTCATATATTTCTTGAGCATTATCTTGATTAGCAAATATTTTTATTTTCTTGGCTGAAAATGTGAGAGAAATTTGGGTGAAAAGAAATCCTTTCTCCTGCAGCTCCTTCAGGTCAGGTACCGGCCTGATAATTAGAATACTAAGAGAAGGGCATGCCAGTGTACAGTTGAAGAATGAAAACCGTAGACCTGGTCTGATGAATGTGGATTTCTGCTGCGGCTGCAGATGGCGGGGTCAGCGATTTGGCATCAACAGCAAGAATTCATTGACCCTACCTGACTTGTGTCAATAGTCATTTCTGCTGTTGGTGGACGTGTATCGGTGTCTTGACACAGTATGGGCTCTTTAATAGCCACCAGTCTTGGTTTGACAGTCCCAGCCTATCTGAGTAGTGTTGCATTGAGCATTGATTATGGCTACACTTAACCATCTTCTAATGGGTACTTGCCGTGATCCATGACACAAAGTAATAATTGTCCCACCCTAGTCTCATGAAAATGAAATTATGTGAGCTCAGTGTCATGTTCAATGGAACTGGAGATTGGCAGCAGGTACTTGATGCAGTCCTGTCTCACATGGAGCGGAAACTCAAGGGAAATTGTCGAACATCTTGTGTAATCCAGGACAGGAAGAGTTGAGAAGAAAATGAAGAATAAAAAAACCCTCTGCGTGCTGCTTCTGTCTTACAGAGAGTCAGAGTGTGGAGGAGTGCGGCGAGAGGCTGAAGAGGATCCTGGAGTCTCCCAGCATCCCTCAGGCCAACCACCAGCTTCTGGTCCACCTCAGCCATCATCTGGCCCTGGTCAGCCAGCAGAACCAGGCCAGCCCCCGGCTGCTGGGACAGACCTTCTCCGAGGCCGTCTTCAAGCACTCTCCTCTCAGGTATGGAAAGTTCCACCAGATTTTTCTTTCTTTCTTTCTTTCTTTCTTTCTTTCTTTCAGACACATAAACCTCATACATACAATCCATTTTAACTCCATCACAATCTTTTATTCTTCTTAATCCTTGCTCAAGGTATGTTTAAAGTACGGGGAACCATAGCAACGGTACCAATGCTTTAGATTCTGCGAACATTTAGTTTATGTTAATTTGACAATGGTTCATACAGACTAGACTTTAAAACACTGAAAAGGACGTAGACTTTGTGTATTTGTAGATATAAAGAAAGCAATGCAGCGACTTAAGGAAGTTTCACTTCACATTGTGGTGGTGTTTACCTCTGAATTTGTTTTATTTTGTGCATCAATGCTTGCTAAATGTCTCTCTCATTTGCTTCTCTGTCTATGCCAGGGTTTCGCTGGCATAGACAGTCACTTGCCAGTTCTGAAGGGAATTTCCCCCTCTGTGAATTCCCTCATTCAAAGTGTTATTTTTCAATAATATCCCCAGTGTTCCTGGATGGACAATTAGTGTTGAAATAGGTTTACGTTACGGCTGCCAGTTTATATCATTTCATCTTTGGTAGAAAACGATGATGCGTATAACCTTATCTGGTAGTCAGAGGCATGACTCAGAGTTCAAGCACACTCAGAACACATGATCATTTAAATATGAAAGTAAATGCTGCAAGTTATCCAACCCTTAACATACTAAAACAGATATCAGATACTTCATATCCATCTGACTTGAAAAGCTGCAGACCTTGCTTAAAAACATTTCCACCTTGATACTCTTCATTTGCAGGGAGAGATAGTTAATAACTGATACTTTGAAGAATTCGAATTCGAATTAGAGTAAGGTTTAGCAGTAAGGTAAAGTTAGTATTTTTGGATGCCACTAAAATATAGCCTAATTGTCTTTTTTGAACGTTTTATACTGTACATGTTTATGATTTGAGATCAAAAGATAATAACACACAAATGATAAGGGAGTGTCCTTCCTAGGCCGTTTATGCTCTTCAGCCTTTCAACTATTTTTTTCTTCTGTCCATTTTTTGCGTTAAACCAAAGATTGTTCTGACCGCAGTCACTTTTCTTGCAAAGGTCCCACAGTATTTGGGTGGAAAGAGTCTTAACTGTTTTATTCCGCATGCGCAAAACAGTTTGCCAAAGCGGTAAAAAAACCATTCTGGCTCAATGTTGAGCATGGCACTCTTTTTCAACTCCCTACAAAATCTACCACAGCTCATTTCCAAAGGACCTGCTCTCGGTAACAGGAAAACACAGGATGACATTTGGCTCGGCGGTAATATCAACATCCTGAAGTCTAAGAGCAGAACACTGAGTGTTAACAATGCAGATGGTGTTGTTTTATTTCTTGGTACCCTGCACAAGCTCGCCTGTGTCTGTTTTTCCAGAAATTACCCAGGAATTTCTGCTTGTGGTGGTGTGCGCAGCGGAGATGTAGTGGAACTAGAGAGGCAGTCAGTGAGTCAGATGCAGTGATTGTTTGTGTAGCCCGGTCAAGGAATCCAACTCTGACGTGCACAAGGGTTGGCTAGGGAGTGTAGCGACCCATTATAGCACGCCATTCTACTCAAACCCAACCCAATGTGCGATTATTGTGTGTGGAAAGTTTAATGAACCCTCGATGGTTCTGATATCTGTAATTCATTTAGAAAGGTCACCCACATTCCAATAGTTTTATCCACAGTACAGCATAGGGGAAGACCAAAAGAAATATCAATTGACCCTACCTAAATGTAAAAAAAAACAGTTTTATCTTGATTGAATGCACTTGTTTAATGGCACATACAGAAGACAACATAATAACACATTATTTTATATCATAAATGCTCATTGTTGCATTTGTTAATTTGGTGTTTTTGTCAACAGTGCGGACGTGAACCCGGAGCATCATGTCAGGATCTTGGAGGCTCTGATTGCAACTGGTGGTCTTATGGAGATACAGGCAGCACCAGGTTGGACAAAAGCAGACACACAAACATGTTGCCCTTCTCCAGACATATATAGATAATGTGTGTGTGTATGTAATATATATATATATATATATATATATAATACAGTATGTGCAAAACAAACTTTTTGCCCGAACCACCGCGATAAATTGAGCATACAGCACAGCATAAAAGCGTTGACTTTGTCTTTTGTTCGTTCAATATACAGTCTAGTTGTGCAGAGTTTGCGGTATGAAAACATGGAGGTTTTGTGATGTGTTTTCCCTTTTGCATTAATACGTGTGAGGTCTGGTTTAGTTGATGTCGACAGTAAAGTGCACACTTAAGAACATTCTCAGAACTCAGCATCGATTCTCCAAACGCATAGATCAACATCCTCTCTGGGAACAAAAGGTCCTGGACTTCTGCACATAATCCTGCTTTTACGGAGTACAATGGCATATTATTTCGGAAAAGTCCCAAACTCTAATCACACCTTCAACCCCCCAAAGGCTCTATATCAGACGCACCTTGATGTAAGGAAAAGAACGTGTTCCCCCAGCTTTGAATTGAGGATAGTCCCCAACTCAACTGTTAATGTTAGGAACCTATTTCAACATTGTTTGACTTGCAGAGCTGATGCCGCGTTCCAAGTAGTGTCACAAACCTGTAGAGACTGCTGCAGGAGCTCACACAGGGAAGCATCAAGCAGCATGTGAGACGTGGCTTTATGTGAGTGGAAATAAAACGCTGTGGAGAGATCAATCAGGCTCTTTGAGGACGAAGGGAAAGGTCAGACAGCAGGTGTGCGGCTGATTGCAAGGGCCAGGCCCGTTTGCTGAGGTCGGTGTCTCAGGCTCAGTACATGTATCTGTGTGTACAAATGTCAGTGGGTCAGTGTGTGTATAAGGTTGTACTGTCTGTTGAGGGCCGTAGTGTTAGAGCCAGGGTCAAGGCACCGGTCATAGCAGTGATTGTCCTGGCTGCTCGGGGTCCGGGTTTCCTTTATGTGGTGCCGTGGTGATCATTCAGAGGTGAAATTCGAAAAGGTCACCGGAATAGTTAACAGATGAGAGTTAAATTTATGGCTGAAACATGACCTGATGAAGATATAACCTTGGGCAAAATGTAGCTTCATCCAACACTAGATAGATATCATGCCTATTTTTGACTTTTCTCGTTTGACCTTTCACATAGTAGATTATAAAAACATATTCATTGCATTAGTGTAATAAATAAATGCATACATTTGGTAAATGTTTGTTCTTAGAGGCATACCATCTTTGGTCAAATAGATTTAATTCATTGCCTGTGGTCTACGACAGGGCACAATCCTAGGTGCTTATCTTTTGTTCAATTTAAAAATTATAAATTAAAAACTATTATTTTGCTGTCTTTCTGAGCATACTCGTGTTGAATTTTATTATCCTCCTTAATTTTCCTTTCCATTCTTTCCTCCACAAAATAGAAAAGTTTGATGACCAGCAACTTTCGAGACTAGTAAGAGAGGCTCTTATTTAGTCATTCTTCTTTAGCATACAACTGGACAAGTTATATGCCAGTCTTATGTGGAGTCGGATTGTTTTAGTGCCAGTGACTACCGACCGAAAGTATCATTGTTTGCTTCCTAAACCAACACACACACATTCACACACAAAAAAGAGACACATTAAAGAGCCACGCAATTATACTTATATCATGTGTTGAATTTACTTTCTGGATGATGAAACACACAAGCTCAGTCTGTGTCTGAAGAGTTAGTAGTTTGTGTGCTGCAGGGTGGGGAGATATAAATCAGGAGATGAAATGTAAAAGTTAAAATGTAGCTATCCCTCTTGGGAAGTGAACACGGTGACGTTTAACTATGCTTAACAATGCTTGATTTAAAATGTCGGAACACATTAAACATTTCATAGAATTTCTCTTAAGGGTGTCCCGGTTTTAGTTTTGCTTCCTCATTTACCCATTTTGGTGTTTCATCATGTTGGGAATTGTCTCTAAATACATATTTTGAGCTTACATCACAGTAACAAAAGGCCCAGAGAGAGCTGTTTAGTGCCGCCTTTGAAGTGTGTTTTTTGTTACATCTCTTGCACAACCCTCTCTTTGTCTCTGTGGGGTGTCTGAATAAAGCCTCAGAACCCTCCCTGTGCTTTGTATTCCGGGGAATGATGTGGGAAATTGCACTGATGTAACACACTTACACAGTTCTCCAGCGTCTTTTATTCTCTGCGGATTGCTGTCTGCAACTTGTTCAAGTGCATGTAGTGGCGAGCTTTGGGGATCCAGTTCTTTTTTTTTTTTGTGAACGGGATTATCCGCTTTGTGCATTCAGCTAAGATAAAGTGATGCTGCACAGCTACTTCAGAAAACCATCAAACCCTACTTTGTGGATAAACAGATTGGACAAGTCCGGTTAGAATAACCAAAATGAAAAATGTATGATGTGGAAATGCTGAAATTATGTTTTTATTTTGATGTGGTTTGGTTATTTTTTTATATTTAAAGTGAACTTATATTATGAAGCAGTTTTTGCCTGTTTGTGAGGAGCCCGCCTATAGCACACACCTCCGGATTGTCTTGATTCAGAGACATTTATGATGTTGCACTTATTACATCAGTATAAAAGTGATGTAAGTCGTTTCTGAGTTGTTTTTTTTAAAGTTCAAGATAAAGTTTCACCTGACTCAGCACCCTGATCTATCTTTCCCACTTCTCAAACTTTTAGTCCCCCCAACTGGTGTCAGATGCTCTTATCATCATTTAGCTCTGAAAACCATGTATCTCCAAAACGTTTCACAAGGCTAAGAAAATGACTAAAATAACCAATTTTTTTGTGCCATTTTTAAAATTCTTAAATGAATTCATACTCTGTAACATTTAAATGCTTGGAAGTCTGCTAACCTTGGAAGGTATTTCATGTAAGGTCAGATCCTTTAAATACGATTTGGATATTCTCAAGTTTTTTGGTTAAAATGCTGTATTTGTTTGTTTCCATACATTCAAGGATGCATAGTTTGTTTTGTATCCTGCATAGTAAAGATTGGCGTGCAGTAATAGCCATTAGCTGTCAACTCGATACCCCGTAGCTGACTTTTGGCACAGATTGATAAATTAGAGTCTGGAGCCAAACATTTAGATGATGTCAAGGTGTTTGTGGACATGTTTTCAGCTCATGTTGCCGTTTTGGTGACTAACAGGGTGAGCCCACGTCTGGCTGAGTTTCTCTTTGTTTGATGAATGTAGGCAGAGAAAGAGAGAGAAAGATGGGGGGGTGGAGAGAAGCAGGCTAAAACAGGGAGGTCAGGTTCATGTGTGAGCATTTTTCTCACCCATTACCTCCCCCTGCCTCCCATCCAGACAGCATTAGTGGAGGTCAAGGGTTACCACAGTGCCTGTTGGCGGTATGTTAACCCCTTAACAAAGGTGTGTGTGTGTGTATCTGTGTTTGTGTATGTGTGGGTGAGTGTCTGCGTTCACATCCACTGACCTCTCAGGAGAGTTGCTCTCCAAACCTGCTCTCCAAATGGGGTCTGAATATACGACCAATTCTACTCCGCCTGAGTGCTCAGCATCGCTGCGCTACGTTTGGCACTTTACGTGCGTGTGTGTGTGTGTGTGCGCGTGCGTGTGTGCTTGCATTTGTGTATTAGGGCTATTAGGGCTGTGCAATTAATCTTATTAGCAACGTGAACTCTATTCTATACGTCTCCATGATTTCATTACTAAATGACAAAGATGGTGCCACGTTTTTGTCCGGAACATCAGCCCCAGTGTGCGACAAACCCAGTGAGAGTGAAGTGTCCGTTTTTGAAAATGTGGGTAGCTATGCACAAAAATTAAAACATGAATCCAGCAGAAAACTTGTCTTCATAATTTGATTGGCTACCTTTCTCAAAAAAAGAGATTGTTGAATTGCGAAATGGATTTTTCCAGGACCATGGTAGGAATTAGGTTTAGGTTAGGGGCTGGGAAAGACATAATTTTAGTGAGAGTCAGAAGTAGAAACATGTGTATATGTATGTGTGTGTGTGTTGCGCTCAGCCCTCAGTGGGCACATCACTTGCTTATAAAGCTTTTGCCTCGTTCAGCCAATCTGTCAGCCAGCACGCCAAAATCAGAGAGTGGATTGTGAACTCCCAAACACACCCATTCACATTCCGGCCCTCTCTTTCCCTCCGCTTTTGTTATGAGCTGTTTTCCTTCCCAGGCACGCAAACCATGCCCGCAGCTTGGCAAGAGTATGGTATACGCCAACACGCTTACGCAAACACACGGACACACACTCTCTCTCTGCTCCTGTCTCTGCTCTCTCGAGCCCTTTATTTGGCTGGTGATGTTGCCAACGAGGGTATGGTAGTTAAATCTACTTTTTGGGGACATCATCTCAGAACTCGCAGGTGTTAATATGGTTGACAGCATATCCACCTCTGTTCACATCGTGAAAGCCCTCTAATCATATTCCTCATTTTGTATTTCAGTGGATAATACTGCTTCAATAGCAGCTTGGTCTCTTGTGTCGGGGTTGTGGTCAGCTGATCTAATATAAAAGACTGGAGGCCAGAGCCTATGTTGAGCTTCTACATAGAAAGAGGTTTCAGTAATTTTTCGTGGTATGCAAACTGTTATGCAACGAGGCTCCATATATCAAAATTGGTGTATGGCCCCATCTGATAACTTCAAGTGACTTTTTGGGCAAGTTTTGACCAATCTAACAAGTTCTTTAAAAATCGTTTGCACCATTGGTTGCCAGTCTACTGGTTTTCGGTTTTGGTTGTTCTACCAGCGTAATACTTGGCAAACCTGGTATCATCAGTGTGGATTTGCCCCGCATGGTAACATTTTGATTTATAAACCGGAGAATTCAGAAGTCTGGTACCTCTTAGCTTCTATGAGTACGCACACACGCACACTGCCTAGGTCAGAGCTAAGAGAAAGTGGGAGAGGGCATGTATGTTTGTATGTGCGAGATTGGGATGAGAGTGTGTTTACATGTGAATCAGATACATAAATATTACATAGGTGTATAGATATACAGTACATACTGTTTGTGTGTGTGCGCGCGCAAGTGTGTGTGTTTGTAAGGTTCACAGCTAAGGCATGTCCTGACTCTATCCCAATGGGAGGAAAGTGCCAGCTTAACATCTAGCGTGATCCTGCTGTACAGGGTCAGCTGCGGGGCGCGTGTACACACACATAGTCACACAAAACGCCAAAGCATGTGTATGCATCGTGATTGTTTAATGCGGTTCAGGTCTCATCTTTTAGTGCGTGCATTTATTAGTATTTGGCATGTTTTTGGATCTCTGTCCAGCCTTTGCTCTCTCAGCTGCATACGATTACATGGCTTACGCTATCGGCCAATAGCACACAGACTTAAAGCCATTCACCCGTTCTCCCTTTTTTTTATTTCCTTTGCACTGGTTCTCATGGCAGGTGGCATTGGGAAGGGCTCGTTTTATTATATTTTATAACAGTCCCTTTTTTTGTAGTGGCTCTAAATGCGTCATACCTTTTTCGACATCTGGATTAAAAGGCCTTTCCTACTTTCTCTGAAGAAATGCTCAAGTGAAGCTAAGTTTAGTGGTTGCTGGAGGCCCGATGACCCACTTTGGTGCAAAATCTAAACTCACTGCAATACTTTTGTTTTTCACTGATGAGTCATTGACATCCTCTTCTCAAGTTTAGCTCTATGAGCAAATCAAATCTTGTCTATCTTTTTCTCTACCCCTCTCTCCATCCCTCCCTCTGTCTCTCCTTCATTCACCGCATCATGATGTCAAAGGTCAGTGTACAGCGAGGGATGAAGGTAATGGCCTTTGAAATGACTTTGTTAGCTGGATACAGGGAGACATGTGGTCCGGTCAGTCCCAACAAGAGTTCAGGAGGTGAGGGTCACAGCATGCGCGCACGTGCGCGCACACACAGTCACACACACAGAGGGCCACAATCTCAGTCAATTTGGGAATGGGGGGTAGCAGTACCTCCTGATAATATCTGTGTCATACTTTAGAATGACTGTTGGTATGACTTTTTTGCTCACCTGATGATATGGCGTCATCGTCATTTGCAGTACAGTGGTCTATGACCAAAAGGCAAGACTTTGAAGAAACAGTGAGGAACGAACATAAATGGTGTATGCCAATGAACAGTCATCGCTTGACATGAATTCATTTAATCAGGAAAGTGCCTTAGCTATTATCACATTGTGTTTTATTGTAGTGCTCTGGCCAAAACCGGTACACATCGTATTGAGCCTCGTGCTCTAAATCTTTGTGTCCATTTTTGTATTAAACCAGCATCTTTAACACCCTCCTCAGGGGTGAAATTCAGCAGTGATGTCTCCTTCCTCGGACAGAGCACAGGCGCTCAGCCCTCCACACAGCTTTTTCACCCGGCTCACTCTCTATTGGGGTATTATCTTATAATACTCACCATCCAGCACGCTGCTCTGCTTGACTTGTTTTACGATGCATTGTGGGACGAGGCTCTCCCCTGGTTCATGTCCAAATTCTGCTGTAATGTGCTCATGTAAAGCTTGAATTAACATCAAGCGGCCCCTGGCGCCCATGCTTATCCCTTCATATGTAATTTTAAGGATCATAAGGTCAAAGAAGCTACACTTCCTGCCAAATACTGTCCCTCGCTTACCTCTGCCCTTTTGTTCACTTGCTCCACCGCTTGTGCACTTTAGTGTTGTCGAGTCATGTTTCCACACGACAGTCACCCCTTCATTTTATTTGAACACAGTATTTCTCACTTTTTCTTGTTTTTCTTTGGAAAATGATCACGGTGACCACGGTGACCGGAGAGGCAATGCGTGCTACGGTCCATGGAATCTTTTCATTGTACTGTCCTGCAGGCAGGTAACCACCTAGCCGTTGAACAATTTAGTAGAGAGACACCAACAGTGACCTGTAGTGCAGTGTCAAGGGAAGCAGCGTTTGCTGCAGGAGGCGGTTGATGTGGATGGATGGGTCATCTCACAGAGCAGGTACAGCCCCACCGCTCTTTATGCTGTGACAGTGTCGTCAGTGGTGTGTCGCACATTTTGGTGCTTGATGACTGGATCCATGTTACCTGACAAAACTTTAATTTCTTTCTCATTCTTAATGTTATTTTTACTTTTTCACTGTGTTATCTGACTGCCAGAGTTGAATCTGAGTTCACGTCCTATTTTTCGTTCCATACCAACATTTTTGCAAAATCCTCTCGGGATGCCTGCTTATTTGAAACGGAGTGCTGCTTATATTGCATCAGCTCCCAACAGTAACAAGCCCACAGCCATGTTAGTACCTGGCTGCTCACTTAAAGGAGTGCAGAAGTCAAGACACTTCTGAGACAAGATCCCGTATTGTCGGAGAATGATAATACCGCAAACACTGCCAAGGAGTGAGCAGTAATGATTTCTATTTCAGCTTACGGTTAAATTGTTGTTTTTTTCCCGTTCAAGCCATCAATAATGTATTGAACTTTTGACCCAAAGTTATAATGATGCAAATAAAAAGTGAAATCGTAACATCGGATTCTCTTATGTATCAATTAAAACAAAAACATTTTTCTGCTTCAGCTCTGCAGGACAGGATTGTGAGCACACACCCATGCTTATACATCAGCCTCTGTGTTTGTGTGTGTGTGTGTTGTGTGTGGACTGTCCAACTCCCCTGCGAGCAGACGTGTAGTTTCCACCAGCTGTGTGTGAGATATTTGCTGCGCTGAAGGGCAAATGTGATGTAAAGAGTATGAGGCAGAGATGGATGAGTGAGCTGAAACCAGCCGTGAATACCAATGCACTGCCTCCTGTCTATGTCTCTGTCTGCCACCTCCTCTCTCTCTCTCTCTCTCGCTCCCTCTCTCTCTCTCTCTCTCTCTCTCTCTCTCTCTCTCTCTCTCTCTCTCTCTCTCTCTCTCTCTCTCTCTCTTTCTCTCTCTCTCTTTCTCTCTCTCTCTCTAGTGTCTCTCAAGCTCTGCCTCTTTGTTCCTCTCTTCTCTTTCTCTGACATGACCTGATTGGGCCCGAGGCATCGGAGCAGCAAGTGAAACCAAAAACTTACAGTTGATGCTATAGAACACATCTACCTCGGAGGTCAATGCTTAGGCAAAAGCATGTTCTTATTCTGTGTTTTTGTGCATGGGCCTATCAATAGATGAGAAATCATGACCTGGTTCGTTTCAGTGAAACCATTTCATCAAAGCTGTGTTCCACTTCATCGCGACAACAGTTTCCGATCGAGGCTGTCCCCTATTGATGGATAATGCAGAACTTGTGTGGTGATGTGGGTGCTGGTGAAGAGGTTACAGTGCTCGGTTGGTCACTCAGAGCATCATGCTCATCTTGTTCTGTGTGAAGGATGGAATATTGAATTAATGCACATGTAGTTTAGGGACTTCAATCATAAGAATATGCTTCAGATTCCAGATTTTGTTGACAAATAAAAATCCAACACATTTGTATCCTAAACGTCATGTAACATACTATGGTGGCAAACTTAGTGAAAACATTTTATTTATTTTTGTTTTAACATGCAAACATAACCAGGCCCATGCTCATGGCCCATAGTACATTTTTGGTAATATTGCTATAATTGGATATATATATACAGTATATATACATAATTGTTGGACTTTTTTTTTTCATTTGAACATGGGTTTTGTGTTACCAGTTTGTATGCACTGAGTAGGTTTCTCTCTCCACATCTGTTGTTCTCTTTTTGCCTCCTGACAACTTCTCTCCCTCCTCTCTCCACGGGGCATCTGTTGTTTTCCAGCAGCAACAATTCTGTTTTTAAATCAGACCTACTGTTTTCTCCTCCTGACTCAGCCCGATGTGAATTACTAACGAGTTGGTTTCTTTACCTCTGGGCAGCTCTGGGAACAGCTGGCCATGGAGTGGGCTGATCACTATGCACGACGGCCCTCGTCCTGCTGTGTATTTTGTTGGATTTCACTCCTAATTGGTGAGTTTGGAGCGGCTTTCGGCCTTGGAAGGTTTTTTGTGGATTCTGCCTCGGGTGTTTCATGACTCTGGATGATGTGAATTAAGTCTCTATTAGCTCGCCTAGGTGACACATTGTTTATTCTAAGTTTAGAAGTAAAGTGACATGCATTGAGTGACTGTGGATCATCTAGAGATAAGTGGGTGTATGTATTTTCGTATCCCTCCATGCCAATCCTCTTTTTTAAAAGTCTGTTCCATTTTTTTAAATATATAAACCGTCACTCTGTGTTTGACTATATCAACGAACACATCAATGAGCCAAACTGTTGCACTGGGTGACATGTTCTTTTGTTGAAATATGTAGAAATACCAAAGTAGCAAATGTTGTTTATCCACTGTTAAACATATTTTAATCCTATTTGAGTAACATTTATTAAAAACTACTGTGACTTGTGCATTTACAATTTTAGCCTTTTTTGAAATAAAACGCTATACTTTCCATCAAAACTCGAGAATAAGGTATATAGTTGTGTCTTTGAACTTGGGATTTTTTTTTCCATCATCAGAGTCAACAGTAGACTAAATGAATTGGGTTTTTCTCGCTTACTTTCCAAGCATCCTGACTTTGCACCTGACCTGCTGTGTTCATGCGCGCTCGACGAGTTACGGCGACAGACTTTAACAGCTAATCTGTTGCAAGCTGGCCTGCTAGCCTGCAGTCCTAGGCCTGCTCAACCACACGGAAAGTTATAGAGCACCATTATGATGCTCTATCAAGCCCCTCATATCGCCTGAAGGTCAAGGGCACTTTATATGAAAGATGTGAAATCTGCCTGATATTATAAGGACTGAGATAGATAAAAGAGGGAGAGAGGGAAAGGGGTATAGAGACGCTCTCTTTCTCCTCAGCTTCCTATAAAGGGACAATCTCACCTTTCCTTTCATGCTGGGAGCTTTATGGGCGGCCGGGGAGCCGTAATTGGTGGCTGCCAGGCCGGGCTTTGAGGCAGCAGAATCACAGGTGACGGTAATCTGCTGGATCTCATGGCACACATACATCTGGCTGTAGCTATACACACACACACACACACACACGCAAAGAAAAAAACAGGTTCTATGTTGCATGATATATTTGTGTTGCCTTTGAGGGAGCAAGAGTAATGAGTTTCGTATTCTCAAAAGAATAATAAAAAATATCCCTGTCCTTCCCTTTGTCTCAGCTTCACACAAAGAGACATTTATATTTTATATTTTTTAGGCTGTGGAGAGTTTTATATTCTCTGTTAACATTTGCAAGCTGAGAGTGGTCCATATTTAACTGGTTTCTTAGTGGTGAAATATATTCACTTCACCACAGGGTCACATTTTGTTAAAGAATATAAGTCTGATATACACGCAGCCTGGCTTAATCACAGCGGTCAGCCTTCTGGAGTTCTCCACCTTACGTAAGTGACCTTGGAAAGGTGCAGTGTGTTGGCACACATGCTTCCCTTTCACAGATGATGTAATTCATTGTGTTTATCATAAGGGCATGTTAGATGAAAAATACCATAAGAGCAACAAAACAATGTTCAGTCTCATCAGTTAAATAATAAGATAAGATAATCCTTGGGGACAGTGGGGACATTTGCTTAATGATGATGATTATGACATTGAATTGTTCCCATTCTTAGTATGATAATTATTGAATCTGTAATTGTGGCAATTTTGTTTTGCTGCTTATTTGTTAGTACCCTACTAGGTCTTCAAGTCATCAAGTATATTACTGAGATCGGGCAACATGGTGGTTTACTTAATAAGAAACCAAAAAATCAACAACCAGATTAGGTTTTAACATGTCAAAACTGTGAGCTGTCACAGGCCATATTAATAAGTTTATGGGTCTTTTGAAATATGGCAACACAGACATTTTACTGGCGTTTTATAATCCAGCATCAGTTCGGTACAGAAAAATGTTAGCACTTCTATTCATAGCTATAAATCCTCTTAATTAGAAAATTCCTCCATGTGGAGGAAAGTGAATATCTGGCCTTGCATGATGAACATTTCCAACACATTTCTTTCCATGTGCGTCAACCTTTTTCACTTCCGATGTGAACAAGTGACTGACTGACGAACAGGAAGTAAAGTTGGGGTGCTCCTGGTGTGCAGGGTTGGTGGACAGCATAGATGCAGGAAATTGTCGTACACATACTTATCGAAGGTCATATTGTCATTTAGCCACTCTGTGTGTGTTTCTTTGTGTGTGTGTGTGTGTGTTTCTTTGTGTGTGTGTGTGTGCGTGTGTGTGTGTGTGCGTGTGCGTGCGTGCGTGACAGAAAGAAAGAAGGAGAGGTAATGTCAGTTTTGTGTTGTTGTCGTTAACTACTGCAGCTAGAGGCATTGTGTTTTCAGGTTTTCCTTTTCTCCCATTCTTGTGAACACAATATCTTAGAATTAAAGCAGTGAATGTATTTTAATTTGATAGAAACATTCCTTTTGACAGTATGATGAAGGGATATGATTTGGATGGTCAAAAGTGAAGGTCACTGTGATCATACAAATCACCGTTCAACTCACAACTTCCATGCTTCTTATGACAAGCATGGAAGTTTCACACAAATGATAGTGATTAAAATTGTTAGTACCCTACTAGGTCTTCAAGTCATCAAGTATATTACTGAGATCGGGCAACATGGTGGTTTACTTAATAAGAAACCAAAAAATCAACAACCAGATTAGGTTTTAACATGTCAAAACTGTGAGCTGTCACAGGCCATATTAATAAGTTTAAGCATGGAAGTTTCACACAAATGATAGTGATTAAAATCTTGCAGTGAAAAGGTCAATGGTCCCCTTCAGTGTGACACCATAATGCTCAACAAAAACACTGTTATAAAACACTGTAACAGAAGATAGAGATGAGCTTGTGAACATACTACAACAGGCACTGTTTTTATTGTTTCGAAACTGTTTGTGATTACACTGACAACAATCTTTTAAATTACTTCGGCATGTCTTCTAAATAGAGCGCGATGCTCCAACTTTTCACTGTATTTTTCTTTTATTCTTAAGTACTGATTTGCAGCATCAGATACTGTTCTATTTCCAGTTTCTTACCGCAACTGTCTTATTGTTTTCTTCAGAAACAGAACACGTATTTAAAAGCAGTTTAAACCTCAATTCTATTACAATGATCAGAGTATTTATCAGCCAAAGTGTGTCGGGCCAGATAAATCAGGATCCATACTTCTGCATTTTAGCCTGGTGGTCAGTGTTTATGTCAAGCAGGCTGCACTGACCTCATCTCTGGCATTGACTCAAACCCTGCAGCGAACAGCAGATGTCCTCTCCTTCGCCTCTTTTTCCTTCTCCTTCCGTCTGCCTCCTTTACTGTCATTTTCTCCCACTTTTTTCCCTATTAATATATATCTAATTCTTCTTGCATTCTCCAGCCTCTGAAAATGTGACAGCATGGAGGGGGAAAAGCAAAAAGATATGATATTGAAAGTTTTAAGCAGCCCATTTATTATACCGTAGAGCTACATCTTCAGTGGATGAATTTGTATCAAAGTGAGTATTTGGAGGTTAAGGTGCTGAATAGAAAGTAGCTCGACTGATTTTCATACATGCTCCCTTCCATGTCAATTTTTTCTTTCCCACAACTGCAGAGTTTTCCTCCATAACCTCACTGCAAAGAGCAATAATGTCCAGGACAATTATGTTTTTGTGTTTATTTTTCCAAATTCCTGCATTAATCTCAGAATTATAGATAAATTCAAAAAAGTGGATCAATTTCCAAAAATAATATCTTCTATTATTTAATCACTACACAGGCCATAAGCTAAGTGACCTCCACAGTTTCAAGAACAATATCAGCCACCTTACTCATGTTGTAAGTTATGAAACCAACAAAAATCACCAACATAATATATACAAGTCATATTTTGATCAAGCACACGTTATTTTTTTGTAATCTGTTAATCAGCTAAATGTTTTTATCAAAACCAGACCTTCCATTCCTCATTGCCATCAACATGGACGAGCATCCCCTCATCTGACCTCCCACCACAGATTTGAAAAACCACCTCCATCAGCAGTGCCCGTGCAGAGCAGAGTTTCACTCATCTGAGTCTCATTAAGTGCTATTTGCATGCGTGTATGGATGAGGCCAGACTGTCGAACCTCAATTTACTGTGTGTTGAAAGGGACATAAACATTGACAAGGACAAAGTGGTTGTCAGGTTTGTCCGTGTTATGTTAATCTGCTGTTTAACTTAATGTGCGCTCTGTTTCGGCACCTGCTGTTTTGTCACTTTGTGCGCCGTGGAAAGCGTATTCAGATACAAATATGTGCTAAAAGTCTTGTCAACCACTATGTCTACTTAGCGTACAGTATATACCAGTCAAAAAAATGTGGTCGTGACTGAGACGACACCTTTCAGTGTCACGGTGTCAATCAGCTGTTCTTTGACCATCAGCACGAGGCACCGTCGTTTGTGTTGAAATATCTCACCGTGGCCGGAATCCTGTTTTCTTGTTTGGTTCTCCAGAACAGGCTTTTCTGGCAAATTGGGTTAGTGTGTATATTGGTTTAGTCTTACGTTGCTTGGCTCAATATGGCGCTCGGGCCGGTGAATGGTCTTATCCGTCCTCTGACTCATTCCTCTCCTGCTGCCTCCCTCGTCTTTCAGGCCAAGGCCTCCTTGATGTGGCATTGTATTTTGCTCTTTATGTTTAAAATAGGCTGCTCTGCTGTCTGTATCCCTGGTTGAGCAAAACCTGTGATGTTTTCCTATGATAATGGTGAACGCTTGTCAAAATCTAGAAATGTGTGAACACTCCCTCCGCCGACAGCAATGGACAGCTTTAGTTTGTGGCATAATTATGCCCACGCGCAGAAAAGGAGACAAAAGTTTGGCACTGTAGGTTTAAAAAGACTTCATCAGAAGACCCATGGAATGAAATTGTAACAAAAACCGAGTCCAGGAGGCACAGATGTCAGTGTGTGACTTTCTCCGTCCGCGCCCCTCCGATATGTGATCATAACGTGTCCTCGCTTGGCCCCCAGTCAATGACCTCATTGTGCTGCGACTCCTTATCAGGTGGCTGAGAGCGGCTGATCCGTCCCAATCGCGGCGCTGCCTTCAAGGTCTTGTGATTAAATTAGCCTCCCAATGAGCTCAGTTGCACATTTAATTCCCCGACTTTCTGACTAATCTCATTAGCTTCGTTCTAAGTCAACCCCCGCTCGCTCAACGCTAAAGGGATTTCCCTCAATGTCCATGCAGAACTCAAACAATGACACACATCTGAAGACACACAAACACACACTCACTCACACAATGAACAAACAGTGGCCTGAAATCCGTTTTTTTTATTCAGCTAGTCAAAAAAGTTCCTACTCTGGATAACAAATGTTGATTCTGTCTAACTACTGTATATGTGTGTATGGCCGTAGATGATTCTGCTGCTCTGTGTACAACATGCTGACTCTGATCTGTAACCTTGAGGCTGCTGAGTGCTACTTTTTGGCTCTGGTGTCACTTCAGGCTTTACTGTGCAGCAGTGCTGAGGTGACTATGAGACTAAAGAATAAAAGGCTCAGTGGGACCGTTTCAGGAAACACAGGGGCATCTATACGACGTTAAGGCCGTGTACTTAATTCTCCAGACAAGACAATTGATTAAATGCGGCACTTCAGAGTCATTCAATTTCTGGCTCGTTATTGTATTCATGCGATTGGAAGGTAAATTCGAGGAAAGATCATGGCTATAGCAACGGCTTTGGTTAAGGTGTGGTATAGTTGCTTTAGGTTTCACGTGTAAGATGACGACAGCCTGGTCTGTACGTTTCCTCCTCGTGCTCATACCGATACAATGAGTAAATATTGCATATCAGTCATTTCTTTCGTGCATCATATCAGTCAGTCAACCGGTTTCTCCAAATCTCGGAGGGTGTCACACTGTCCCAGGTCAGCTCATGATACAACAAAAGTGTTGTTCCGAGTTCCAGTTGGTTCGGGATCACAATGGGAGTAACACCAGAGGTCAAAACAGTGAGAGCGGCCTAAACAGGAGAGAAGTTCGTAGAAAGCCGAAGCCTTTGGATGTCAGTGAAAGTTTGTCTGTGTTTACACTCTATACCAAGCGGCATCTTTCGGACTTCAATAAAACCGAGATTGTTTTTTTTTTCAAACTGGCTTCAGACAAGCCGTATCCTTTGGGGTAACAGCAAAGATTTACAGGGTCAACGTTTAAGTTTCAATCTGCAGACAACATCAATGTTTCTTGTGTGGAAAGGTTGACAGCCAATACTATTCCTGTATTTATTCATTATTCAGGAAGAGCAGTGAAAGAATAAAAAGAGGAGTGTCAAACTGAAGCAGCAGGCAGTTTTTCACCCTAGGACATGAGCACGGGGCTCCTCCCAGGCCAAAAAATGTTGTTCTGTTGCCTTGTTGCACGCTTTGTTGACTCCTTCAGTGTCAATATTTCCTACTGAATTGTACTCGAGTCAAAAGTTGAAGAACTTTTCTATTGATCGAAGCTGAGAACTGACTGAGCCGGATGCCACGAAGTCTCTGAGGTAATCGGCTTTCATCTCAAAGATCCACGGCGAGGCTTTTAAATAAGAGATGAGGCAGCCAACCACTGTGGCCAGGCTTCTTTATAGAGATAATCCATATCTGATATTATATTCACACACACACACACACACAGTCTTTGACACACCACTTAAAGCAGCGTACTGTACGATGGTAGATAACAGAAAAATCCAGCACGGCAGTCATTGGGACACCAAGCTGATAAGCGTTTGCAGAGACGCAGCGAGACACAGTGAGACTTCCCCGAAGCATCATTGACTAAAACAAAACAGACAAATGAGCGGATACTTGTTGCATTTACTTCTCACTTAAAAAACAAGCCTGCACAGTGGTCGTCTTCTTCATGTGTTCATGGATTTCGTTATTTACTTTTTGTTTTATGCATCAATACCTCCCCTACTCATTGTGACACATAATATTAAAATAAAAAACGTGACTGTTGGTTTGATGAGGTTCGATGATAGTGTTATCTTCTTAAGCAACTGCTTTACATACATGCATTAAATATCACATGCATTATTCAAATGGGGATGCTTTTGCTCATCCCCATTTCATCTTTTGAATCACATAACACAAAGCCCAGCTTTCTTGCAGAGTTGATGTGATGACAGTAAACATGTCACATAGTGTAGTGAGTGCACACTAGTTGATTCCGAAATCGCATTTAAAACAGGTGTCTGCTCATCAAAATATGGCCCTGCCGCTGAAAAGCATGAAGCAACTGAAGGATGAATGGCATACAACTAAAGTGAAACTAAGTTGCAGCTTTGCAGAACTTGCACTGCATTAAAACGTGTAGGAAAGTAC